>BGPR01000194.1:625444-741986 GCA_013235015.1 Araneus ventricosus | reverse complement strand
CCATTTTTCAATCTTGGAATGTAGGACAGTAGCAGTGTCTATGGAATTATAACATCTCCCCTAAAAAACTTCAGTCTCTGGCATTTTGTCACTCCTTCCCTCTATAGTTATGCCACTCTGCTAAGCTATCTTGCACTTTTTTGACACAAACACAGCTAAGAAATTCTTTCAAAAGTCATTTTTGTGTGTGTTCTTGGGGTTTAATTCTTGAATATAATTTCAAAAAAATTGTTTTCGGTGATCTAATGAATGTTTTTTTTAGTAAATATGTAATGAAATTTAGAGAATGAAATTTAAAGAAAATGCTTTAAAATTTTGAAGCTTATAACTGCTTAGGTTGGAATAGTTATGCTAGCTACCAGGTGAAACACGTTAAATTTCCCTTCCAGATATATAGGATGTTAAATGTAACACGACTTCTTTTCTTAGACATATTTTATGTGTTGATTGAGATATTCCCCAATCGTATAAAAATTGTATAAGGATACCAATAATAAAAAATATACATCACAAATAATAAACATAATTCTAAATTCAAAGATGCAAAAGAAATTATTTATTAAAAGAATATATAACGGAAAAAATACCATTAAAATTAATTTAGCGAAAAATCATTTAGGCTAGATTGTAATATGCAGATATTACCATCGATCCAGAAAATTATTTAGAGCCTTAAATTTGTTAATTCATTCACTATAAGTTTTTCAAAAAAAATGTGATGTTTTTAGGAACAATAAAGTTTTTCTTCACCCTGCCAATTCAGCCATTCTCTGAGTTCCGTATCAGATAGTTTAAGAAACCTTTTTCATTTTTATTCTTATTTTTTTATTTACTTCGTTTATTTAGTTTGCAATCTGAAAAGGTAACTGTGCTCTCATGCAGTCTGTATCGCGCTGGACGGGGAAAAAGCGTCTACATATAGCGACTAGAAAATATGCGCCATCTGTTGCGGATATCTGAAACTAAAAGTTATAGTACTATATAAGCCTGACAGCTTATACAACCAAAAAGTACAGTTAGAGTATTAATTTCAGTATGAAGCCTGTAGGACCGACGCACGTACGTCAGTTCATTTTTTATTTACTTTAGGTATGAAAATTAAATTTCTTTTCATCCTATTTTTTTAATGAAGAATTATGTCATAAAAATCAGCGAAGTGTATTTACAACGTTGCTATGGTTACTTACTTAAAAAAGTGCAAAAAGTCAGAAATTTTCATGAGGCCCCAAGATGGAACTTGTACTTAAATTTGGCCCTGACATAATTTGTAATTTTACGATCCGATAAACGTGAATCCACAATGCGCATGCATGCATATATGAAATTTTAGCTCATTCACTTTGAATAATACAATTTAGCAGCTTCGTAAATTTCAGTTAAAGGACTGGTCTAAGGTACTAAACTGTAAATTAATTACATTTATGTGAAATTTTATCAATTTAAATCTGAATCAAAGTTGCTTGATTGCAATTCATATCTCACTTGAATATTAAGAAGGAAATAAAAAGAAATTAAGAAAACCCGCTTTTAATAAAATGTCTTCTGTGTCCTAGAAGGCCCAACAATGGCTTAGTGGGTCAAGGCATCGCAAAGCTGAGGAACCTCAATCAGAGAAGAAGGTTGCAAGTTCAGTCTGTGGTCTTAACCAGCATTATTCAAGAAGAGGTAGACCGATTTGTAGTTTAGCAACGAAATTCTCCCTACATTCGGACTGGCTGTTGGAAGCTTTTCTCCAGGTAAAACACCAATGTGGGCCAGTTCCCTCGGAAAGTCTTCCAAGAAGGCAATCGACCCCCATCTATTGGAGGCAAGTCAGATTTCAGCCTCAGTTGCTACCAAGGTGCTCTAGATAACTTTCACCAACAGAAAGTACCACATCATGCTTCTTTGACTCATTGACTTGGCTAGTTACGTTAGATCAAGTGGGATTACTCACAACATAATAAAATGTCCTAGAAGAAATAGCCTACTAATTCATCAGTAAGTGTTAGTATGAATATACATGAAAATTTACACAGATGATGCAATATCATCACTGGATATTTCAGTTAACACGCTTTATAGGATAGAAGTAGGCATACTTTATAGCATAGAAGATCAAATTAAATTGAGACTAGCTTAAATGGATTCAAACACAAATAATGAATAAATACCCCAAGTACATTATATCGCTAAATTCGCATATAAGGTACCTACAGATAACATTTTATTCACAGCTGCAGTACTAGAAATAACTACCTTTTTGGAAGTCATTGCCAATGACTTTCTGCTGATATTCATTGTGTTCTAAATTTATATATGGGAGAGTGGGGTAAAACCGGGTACCTTGATTTTGGCGTTATTAATTCTTCTTTCTCGTGGACAAATTCTGAATTATACTCCACTAGTGAAGAAAAAAGAATGGTTATAGTTGCCATGTTGTTGTTGTCGAATTCACTTCGTTTGTGAAGGTTTATTTCTTTTATGACGTCAACTCTCCAATGTTCATTTCTTTTTAAACTATCCTTGCTTATTAACATTACAATTATAAAAACTGTATTTAGTCCGGCTTGTTTTATGTTTACTAAGGATTTATATCCTATCAAACAATAAAGATTTAGTATAACGTGGTTCTATTTCATTTTTTATAACCTCTGCACTCGGGGTAAAACCGGGTACTAGGGAAAACTACGGATACCCGACCCAAGAGGGTTTTCTTAGATTTCTAGATAGTTGGTTTGTGAGGACCATTCCTATTTGAGCTTTGAGTCAAATGATCAGATGGAAAGCATTTCCAATTTATTCCAATTTCCAATATTTTCTTTTTTGTGTGATAATTTTAAATAATACAAAGAATTATTTTAGTCAAAATTCTAAAAAGAATTGAAATTTATTTGTTCCATTATTTCCTCGCTTGCAAATAAACGATTTTTATTCATTTTTTCTCGTATAAAACTTAAAATGCATGTAAATTTAAAAATCTTTTGCTCGAAGTCTTTGCAATCGTTTGGTTTTATTTAATTCATCCTCATTTTGACTGAGTTCATCTCTTAGCTTGAATTTTTAAAGAAGAAAGAATTACGTAGAATACATTTTTCTTCTTTTGCTTTTGGATTTCGATCACTAAAATAGGAGAACCCAGTAAGAATATTACGTTTTTCCACTTTCTTCTTCTGTACAAAATATAGATTCTTTCTTTTCATTTTGTTGTTATTCTGTTCTATTCTAATTTTCCAAAAGAGGCAGTTTCTCAATGCGCTAGTGCAGTGGTCGGCAAACTCATTAGTCAAAAGAGTCAAAGATCAGCAGTACAACATTTAAGATTTCTTTTGAAAGCCAAGCTTTTAGGAGTCTGTTTAAGCTAGCTACTAACATTAAATAAAACCAGATATTATAATAGCAATCCTATTTATTGACAAAAATATTTTTACATTAAAATAAAAATGTGATAAAATTCGCACTGAATGTGAACAGTGACCTTGCATTTCCTTGGAAAGTTGGATAAGTCAGGTTTGTAAGTCGTTCTTAATTTCAAACTGGATTCCAGATTCTCTTCTATAAGACGATTTTTCAATTTACATTTGATAAGGGCCATGCTTGAAAAATATTGTTCGCATAAATATGTAGATCCAAAGTGTGAAAGAACAGCAAATGCTATTTTTTTTAACTGATCACCTGAGTCAGGAATACTATTCCAGGTGTTGAAAAATTACCATGTCTTGCTTTTCCATGCCTTTCAAAGCAGACCAATTCTGCTGTGAACTAAGATCGCATTTATTTTTCTCCAATTTTTCAGTATCAACGTTAAGGCTTTACAATTGGGAGCTTAATAATTCTTTGTTTTTTAACTCCAGTAATTGCGTTTTTAAGGCGCGAATGTCAACATGAAAGGTCTTTGTTATGCAATATCTGAATTCCTGAAGCCTCCATACAAAAGCTTCCCTCATATTTAAAATTGTTGTTTTGAAATATTAAATGTATATTACCGAGTTATTTTCTTTGTGATGTTTCAGCAAGACTGGAAAATGAATTAATGTTTCTCTTTCAAAATATTGAGCAAAAAGTGATAATTTGTGTTCGAATAAAATGACTTCTTTCAACATCGATTTCCCTTCCCCCGTAGTTTATAATTAAGTTTATTTAGATAAGACATAACGTCTATCATGACATAAAATTTTTGGATCCACTTATCTCGTCCGTTAGTTCAGAATATTCAACATCCTTCTCAAGGATAAATGCTTTAATTTCTAATAATAAAGAAGCGAAACGTTTTAAAAAGCTTCCTCTTGAAAGTTAACGTACAGTCGCGGGAAAAAAAGGATCCATCCAGTATTATTCTGCGATCGTTCATTGGGCATTAAAAAAAAGTTACCGATCTTCAGGAAATAATTGTATACTAAAAGATTCAATGGTTAAAAACTTCATAAGGGGTCATCTAGATATTTCAAATTGCATTAACTTTAAAATTTTCAATAGCAACACCCATTTTTAATGTCATAAATAAATTTCTCATGAAGAAATAACCTAAGATATAAATTTTGGTTAATATGCCATGAATACATCGGAAGATATTCGACATTTTGTGCTCTAAATAGAAAAGGGGTCGTCTCCACATTTAGATAGAGAAGTTCTCTGCTTGCGTTTAAATTTCGGTAGTAGAAATTTTAAATTATTTCTCACTTTAAATATTATTTTCAAAGTAATGATTTACATTTTACAATCGGTAAAACTTGATGCGTAAAAAAATTAATAATGTAATATTACACCACTTTAATTTATAAAATTTTAATTTATATCTATAAATAGTTAAATGTCTATATATTTAAATTTTGAAAAATAAAGTGGTGTAATGATTATATTTACATCGAAAATTGAAAATTTAATGTAACTTCCAAACTTCTCTTACAAATATGATGAAATTTTTCATAGGCTTATCAAATGGCCATCTACTTCGTTTACTGTTAAAATTTAAAAGCGTTGCTATTCAAAAATTTTTAAACATTAAGTTTGATAAAATATTTCATGCATTTAAAATTTTAAAATAAAAAGTAAAGGTGTAAAATGTGCAGAATAATTCATACTACTACATAAAAAAATTCTAGGTCAATAATTATATTATTTCTCAAGATATCAATAAAAAAATCAATTTTACTTTAACATTAGAAACTCAAAATTTCATTTGCTTATAATTCCGAAACCAAAAATACTAGGACGATGAAACTTGGTATTCCAGCATAAATGTTTTATGTTGTTTCGAAATTTTTTAAGAAAAATGTTTGTTTCCATTGGAAGTTTTGAAGTTAGTGCTATTATAAATATGTATATGACCCTTGATGGAAATTTTAAACATGAAACTTTTTACAGCAGAAGATATGCGTATTCACTCTCCATCTTAACTAAAAATTCTTTAAATTGGCGATGATAAAGAGATTTAACTACTATTGTGTTGACACTCTTCCTCAGCAACTGCATGGCATTGCAAATTTCTTCTGGAAATATCTGAAGATAATTAACGAAAAGTTTGTCCAATTTAAAAAAGAAGTACTTCTTCATGATGAGCTAACATTCACGCATCCATTGGTATAACTTTTGATGAATTAATTGATTGAAAAATTAGGATTAAATCAAAAAAGAAACTCTCAGGCAAGTAGTGGAAATCGATTCGTGGCAGAGCCGCACTCAAGTGGCTAAAGAACCGCGGTTTGCCGACCACTGCGCTAGTGTCGATGTTAAGTTTCATGTTCCAATGCTATAGCTTTTATCATGTAATTAATTCAATATTTTAATTGTTTGTTTAATTTTGAACTAGTTTAATAACTAGATTTCATTTAATTTAATAATTAGATTTAATTCAACAACTATCTAGATTTTTTTAAAATTAAATTTTATAGTAGCTATAATTATATAATTTTCACTATTAGGTTCATTAGTATTTTTTGATGATTAAGGCGCTTTCAATTCAGTGTTTTTAATTATTTTCTAATAACAGAATTTCGCTTACATAAAATTATCGAAAGAATTTGGAAGATAATATTAATTCCATGCACTGTCATTCATCCCTAAGGTTAGAGATATCATGAAATATATTTATTTTATGATTAAATGAGATCACATTAGCATAAGTACATTGCTCATGTTTAAGAACGAATCTTTTTATGATGCTAACAATCAAAGTATTCGAGAAACATAAGAAAAATTAAAACTAGAGACAAATATCCCTAGTTTCCCCTACCTGGTTTTGCGTCATCATTTAAGACTAAATTATAAATTTTTCTGAAGGATTCAATATGCCGAGAACTTACCAGAGGAAGACAAACCGACAATTATGGTGTCAAGAAAGCATGGAAGGGGCTATAGAAGAACTGTTGTCTGGTAAGATAGGGTACCTGCTAGTTGCAAAAAGTTTATAGGTTCCACAGAGTACCTTAGAAAATAGAGTTCTAAAAGCTAGACAAATCAACTTACAGCTGAGAAAGCTGCTATTAAAGGTGGAATGGGTTCACGCACCTTTGTATTTTCCGAACAGCAAGAAAAAGGATTAGTAGAGCATAGTTGTTAGAAAGTAGGTTTTTTGGTTTAACTTTGACAGATATCCGAAGATTAGCATATGATCTTGCAAACAAAAATAAGTTAAATAACAATTTCAATGACGAAACCAAGATGACCGGAACAGACTGGTTATATGGTTTTCTAAAAAGATATAAGAATAAGGTTTGCCTCCGATTTCTAGAAAACACTTCAATATCAAGAGCCATGGGTTTCAACAAACAGGATGTTGAGAAATTTTTTGATTTGTTGGAGGGTTTGTATGAGAAATACAAATTTTCGCCTTGTGATATATACAATATCGACGAGACAGGAATAACTACTGTTCCTAACAAGCCATCAAAAGTCCTTGCTTTACGAGGAAAAAACAGGTTTGAACATTGGTATCAGCTGGACGTGGTGTTTTAGTTACTGCTGAGACATGTATGAGTGCGGCCGGTAACTTTATGCAAACAATGTTTATTTTCCCTCGAAATAGAGAAAACCCCATCCTCATTGATGATGCACCTCCAGGTAGCTTTGCTCAATATCACCCTTCTGGATGGATGCAGACAGAAATTTTTGTGTATTGGTTTCAAAATTCCATACTGTTCTCTAAGCCATCAACTAAAAAACCAGTACGCTTGATTTTCGACGGCCATGCCACTCACTCGAAGAGCCTCGATCTGATCAACTTAGCCGGAGACAGCAATGTTACTTTATTGCGCTTGTCTCCACGTTGTTCCCACAGGATGCACTCGCTAGACGTGACCTTCATGGCTCCTTTGAGCACCTATTACCAACAAGAGGTACGTCAGTGCCTCGCAACACATCCTGGAAGGGCTGTCACTATGCAACAAGTTGCCAAACTGCACGGTGTTGCTTTCCTTAAAGCAGCTGGAATGCAGACTGCAGTAAATGGTTTCAAACAAACAGGAATTTTTACACTCAACAGAAACATTTTTCCTGATCACATGTTTGTCCCTTCAATAACTATAGATAGGCCTGCTCCTCCAGAGGCAAGCATCATTCTGGAAGAGAACCTATTTCTAGAAGCAAACCTTGTTCCAGAAGAGGTCAGAACTACAGAAGAAAACACAGAGAAAGCCTGAAACTCTAGCTAAGCCTAGGCCTCTTCTACAACCCAAGAACGCCGAACCGCTTCTAAATGAGTCTTGCTGTTCTAAATGTTTGGAACCACAAGTTTTTGGGATTGACAACTTGGCTACTTCTTCAGCGTTTGCTATATCACCCAAAGGTATAATTCCGCCACCCCAAGCTGCAAGCAAGAAAACTGAAGCAAGTGATAAAAAAAGGGGGAAACTGTCATTTTAACATCCTCACCATGCAAAATTGAATTAGAATATCAGAAGAAAAGAAAAAAGAACATGAAAAAAAATGCTATCAAAGAAGAGAAAATTGTTTTGTAATGACTAAAAAAAAACAGAAAAAGAAAACATCAAACAATCAAAAAGAGAAGAGTAGGGAGAACCAATACTACAAAGCAGTCTTATAAAAAAAAGCTAAATGAGTCCACTAAATCTGCAGTGGAGCGAAGGATAAAGACAACTACTTTATGTGAACTATTACTATTCTTACTTACCTACTTGCTTATTACTATTATTAAACTAATTGTCTTTATTCTTAAATTGTCAACTACGGTAACTACTGTTAAATAATTAAATAGTTAGTAACTACTGTTAAATTGCCTTTATTCTTAAATTGTCAACTAGTGTAATTATTGTCAACTATATAATTATCGTCAACTAGTGTTAAATCTTAAAAAAAAATTGTTTTATTCTTAAATTGTCACATAAAATAAAAATTTATGCTGCTTTTTCCACTGAAAATCTAGTTGTCCCTAATTTCCCATAGAGTTAAGATGCGTACACGGTTTTACCCCACACCCCACTAGTGGGGTAAAACAGGGTGGTTTGACTTTTTCTACAAACAAATCATTAGTAAAAAAAGTAGTAAAACTATGAATTTTCCTGAAAGATATATTGTACTCTGATAAATAATGAATATTTTAGTAAAGTTTGACAAGCTCTATGTCGAATAGTTTAGCTCTAACAGGCCTTCGAGTTTCAGGTACCCGGTTTTACCCCACTTTCCCCTACATGTAATCTACGAAATTGCATATAAGGTTATAATTATTTTGTATCGTGTATATTCTCCCTCCCTTTTCTTTCTTCAATTTCTTGCAAATACTTCTGCCATTTTTAAAAATACCCTTTTGAAATGAGGCATTCATAGAGTAATAACAAGCCATTTTTCTGCTTAAGCTACCCGACGGAAGTATCAAAGGAAGGAAGCTTTATCGAATGTCAATAGTATGGAATGCGCATATGATGCTATTTATTAACTAACTAAGTTAAATATATGGTTAGTTTATACATTTTTAAAAGAGAAACTAAGATTTAAACCCAATAATATCTCCATTTACTTCGAAAAATGTTAATATAAGGTATATATTCTGCAAACTTTATGTGTGAAAATTTCCTCTATATGCATCTGTTTTCTTTGGTTCTCTGTAAATTTTTTCATAAAATATACATAATATTCCAGAAATAACAGAACAGAGTACGATACAAAAATGGTATTGACTATATGAGTAGAATTCTTAAGATTTAAAAATTTGTTTTAGAAAATATTTACCGTGAAAGTAATGTTGATGTGAGTAGCGTTTTGTTTTTTACGTCCAGAATGATGCATTGTGTTAAAAATGGAAAAAACACGGAAATTTGTCGTTATATATCTTAGAACATCTGTTCCGCATACTTAAGGGTGAACGAAATTCACATTTAGATAATTTTTGCAGGAATTAAATGTCAATCACACACAATTCTTCATAACGTAAGGAAAAAGAATCCTTCAATTATATTCTGAACAATGTGCTTTATGTTTCTTGTCTTGCCCATTAACGCTTTTTATTTAAGTATCACAATGTATGACGCCCATCTCTCGTATAACTGATATTCTGATTCTCAGCTTTCTGTAGTAAAAAGAGTATAATTGTTAATAATTTAAATATAATATTTGGTAGAATCATATTTTGTGTGTGAAAACTTTTGGTAATCCATTTCATACAATTTCAGAAATTGAATTTCGTTTGCAATATCAGATTGATTTAATTAAATATTAACACAATTTTTACCCTGTTAAAATAATACGTCAGCTATTATATCTCATTTTTTGAAATCTTTATAACTATAATAATTATTATTGTTGTGCGTCATTTTTCATTTAAAATATCTACAGGTTTTAGCACCCACCATTCAAAGGCATTCACTGTCTTTTACTGCATTTTAGTCAATAAAAGAATGAAATGAATTATTTAGTATAAATTTCATAATATTAAATATTAGCTACAAACAGATTTACATTGTATGATATTTAAATATTTCTGTCAAATATTCATTTGTTGAAATAAAAACCATTCGACATAGCTGAACTGAAAACAAAACAGGTTCTGATTTTATCATCAAAACATAATTTTATCAAATTTCGAAGTACACTTTAATGTTGCCGAAAATATTTTCATGAAAAACTCTTTAATCACTCCTGCAGTATTTACATCAAACGAAAATCTGAATTTTTTTTATATAACATAATTGATTCAAAAAGGTGTAATGTATGTACAGAAAAAAAGTTAAAGCGTTAAGATTTCGTATTTATAACACATTCAAAATATTGTTTATCATATTATATTTGTTATGCTTGTAGAAACAGATTCAATTTAATCAATTGTAATTATAAGAAACACCTTCATTTAAAGAAAGAATACTGTGGATATCATTAATTATTTCTATTTAAAATAAGTATCCGTAAACCAATTTGAATGCTAAATACAGTATACTCTCTATTATCCGTGCGCGGATTATCCGGTTTGCAGATTATCCGTGCTCATTCCAAACTCACAAAAAAATTTAAAGAAACATTTTCACGCTTATCATGCATGTAAAATCGATGTTGATGTTCGATCGAGAGATTCATTCCGTGAAACTAGTGAGCCGTGACGGCGAAGGCCAAAGAATAGATTTTTTTCTTCCTCCACGTGCACTCTCTACCAGCTCAACCCCTAATTTTCCGAGAAATGAATCATCCACTTCCTGCTAGCTCATTCTCGTACGAACAGGCTTCTTCCTGACACGTCATTCTTTAACTTCTTCGTCTTCTTTCACTTTCGCACATGTTCCTTTAGTTTTTGCGTCTTGTTTATCGTCAAGTAAGTAGCGTGAAATTTTTTACAGGTAAAAATGAGTGTTGTGAAACGAAAACGAAACGTTTTAAATGTTAAACAAAAATTAAAAATCCTTCAAAAACTTGATAATGGAGAATCAGCTAGCACTAATGCAGAAGATGTACTAATGAGGGAAATACAATTTCTCATTCTGCTGCTTTACAATCTGTGGAAACTTTGTTAGATTATATGGGACAAAAAGGATTTGATTACGGTGATATTACTGCGGTTCGTAAAATATGTGTCGATATACGACAAGAAATGAACAAAGAGCAGAAGCAAAGACGCATAACAGATTTTTTAAAGCAGCAAATGTTAAAAGGAAAATTCCTAGTTTGATGTTATACAGCATTGCAAATGTAAGTAATTTTTATATTTTTGTACTGATGTTGATTTTTTTCTTTAATAAAAAGGATTTTTCTGATTATCCGTGTTTTTCTATTGTCCGTGCGATCCCTCCCGGTGATTAACCCGGATAATAGGGAGTGCACTGTATGTCAAGATGCGTTATATCTGCAGACAGATAACCCTCTATTTATCCTTTTCTTTGTCTGTCATTTTTTAATTTTATGAAAATTTATAAATGTGTCTTTGTATAAGTTATAATACTAGCTTAGGGCGAAATGGCACCACAACACCAGCGACGCATTGAAATTTCACGAAGCCAGTCAAGGGTTAAAGCGTAATTTTCGTCTGGGAAAATTGGTGATTATCCCTTAAAACGCTACCCTCAACCATCAATCACTTTCTTAAGAAATATGCATTCTTTTTAGCCTTTTTTTTATTGCCCACGCCGACCCTGCTTACCCAAAGGCCCTTTAGTTGTCCACCAAGTTTTCATGCCAAAGGTAATTAAGTTGCGATAAACCTACAGGGTGAGTGCAAATACCACTAGTTAATGATGTGCGCAAATGCAACTGAGCGCATCTGCCACACAACTGAGCCTAAGTAGTCATTAGAATTCTATTGCGAAGAATTTTCATTTTTCGAAACGGCCGTCATTGTCATTTAAATATCAACTTTTAGTAATAATCTCAATGAATCCAGAACGTTTGGCGCAGTATGGCCAAATTAGCCCTTGTGCCATTAAACCAAACCAATCAACGAATCCAATAATAAACTTATCAAGTGTTAAAAATGTTCATTCTCCCTGTTTCTATTCGATGACAACTATCGCAGCGATGCAGATAAAGCTTTATGAGGCTGGCATCCAGACCAGCATAATATCTATGCAAGTATATTAGTAAAGATTAAGATTTGGTCAATATAAGGGTATATTTTTGCCTTAGACAATGCATTAATAGGGTAACCTTTTTTTAAAAAAAATATTTGAATGAAGGACTTCACAACAAGCCTAAAATTCTGAGTTTCTTTTACTCATTGCCTATGTTACATATATATTATCTATACTTATAAAAGGCAGTGTGTGTGTGTGTGTGTGTGTGTGTGTGTGTGTGTGTGTGTGTGTTTTTATTGTGTGTGTGTGTGTGCAGATATTCGACATCTATCTACTTACAACTGAACAGCACAGGTAGTGCTAATGGTGACTCAATGCGCCTCGAAGCCGAAATTTTAAAATTTAATCTAAAAAATTTTTTATTTAATGTTTTGGTTAATTTTTCGCACTAATTTCTCAATAGAATGGTTTTGAATAATTGTGCGAAAGAAATAGATAAACCATTGGAAAGAGCACACGATTTCCATTCTAATGAAGTTAGTTTCGAATTTCTAACGTAATTTGCTGAATTTTGGGAATTTTTTTAAAAATAGTCACTTTTCAAAAATAAAATTTTCTGGGATCCTAAAAACTCTTTCATCCGATGTTCTAATAAAGATATAATTTTGAAAAGTTTTCAGATTATAACTGCAACGGTTCTGTCGGATTTAAAACAAGAATGGTTAAAATATCTTTTCTCGTTTTTTTTTAAATTAATTTTTTCCTGATAGTTGAACGATATTTTTCATCTAGCGAAGCTTCCGCCTGCGAGAGCTCTCCGGAGCGTTGCGGGCAATTTCATTGGCTGACGGGCCAGGGTGACGTCATTACATTCGCGTTCTGCGAGGAGATGATTTATTTACTCGATGACTTCGATTATTATTTTTAAGCGTGTCTTAACTTATTTCTTTGCCTTTCATACTTTGCTTGCGGTGTAATAAATATCACATTGTAATTTTTTAACATTGTTTTGGATTTAACGGTACTCGGTCGGGAGGAAAAAGAGGCGGACCAACTCAATAATATATATATATTTCTGCTTTGATTTAGTTTTTAAAACTTTCATTTATGTAATTGTATGTGGGCTTTTTTTATTTTGTTGAAGTCCCGATTCCACGGGCAACGCCGTGCACGTACAGCTAGTAATGTAATATATATTAATTGAGGGTTTCTTTTAATTTCTTTATTGTAGCACCTTTAGCAATACCAAACATTGTGTGCTCACGCTTACAATATCTCCTTACATCAATATCTTCTATTTTAAGCATACGCCATATGAAACTTTATGCCATAAATATGAAAGCTCAGTGGTCACCAGCAGCCTATCATAGTTACATCTTACTCCAGCGAGTTTTGTCATCGAAAAGAGGATTCACGTTCTTGAAGATTAGTTGCGAAATATGCTGGCAGTTTATGTTCTTATGGAAATCGGCGACATTTCGGGAAACTAAAAAGAGCAGAGGTGCCTAATTGCAAACCCCATCAGGAATTATCGTTATTATTGTTATTTTTACTTCTTACAAATCCTGTGTTCAAACAAAAATATTGGAAGAGAATTCCCCCTTTTTGACGGTAATCAAACTGAAGAGAGATGAAACATTAAACTGAGAGAAAGAATTTATCCATCATCCTAATAAAATGATGTGGAAACTACTGAAATAATATACTATTCTGGTGCCTTCTCTTATTTTTATTTTATCATCGTTATCAGTTTCTGAGCAAACATCTATTAAAGTCTACCATAGACTCTTATAAACTTTTTTAGAACTAACGATAATAAAGGCGATTCTTTTCAAAGACCAAATTCTTCCTATTGTTAAACTTTTCGTGAAAGCAGCTTTAGAACTTTTTAAGAGATTACTTTCTAGTTTGGTTTTAAAAAAAATTCTAAGCATTAAAAAGACAGGAAAAAAGACAGAAACACTCCTCGGAAACTCTATCAAGTAACTGAAAACTTTTTTTCTAACTAATACGAGAAGGAAGTCGATTTTAGGCACATGGAAAGAAAGTCTCATTGGGTTTTTTTCTCTTATATATTATATTAGAAGAAAGATGATGCCTTTTTATTGTCTGTGAATAAGCATAGTAAAAGTTAAGACCAAATCTGTATATGCATATAATAAATCTATATATATGTAATAATCTCACTTAATTTTACTTTAAATTCTAATATTATATATTTTAAAATCTTAGTAAAATCTTAATGTATTCTCCAAAATCACTTTTCTTAAACTTCAGTTCCGTTTTATTTCCAGCGCTAGAGGTATAAAGCACTTACGTAATTTACTAAAAATAGCTAATATTCCCTTCATTTTGATCACGTGTCTTTATGTTAATCCCTTATCCCAGAGAATGGAGGGATTTTCCGTACTCTTTTGACTTGAAACTTTCATACGAGATGTACGTATATTCCGCCACTCTCCCATAATAAATAAAAATAGTTAATAACTAGGCCTGTTCCTTATTTAATGACTACAACAATGAAATCATTATATATATATAAGAGAAAGTTACTCACTCATTCATCAATGAATCTCTCCAAACCACCGGAACTAGAAACTTGAAATTTGGCAGGTGATTGATTCTTGGGTAGTAGGTGTTTATTAAGAAAGGATTTTTCATAATTTTATTTAGAATTTTAATTAATTAAAAAATACCTTAAACTTGAACGCTTTTTCATAATAAATTCGGAGCATATTAACACACAAAAATCATAAAATGGCACAAAAAACTACACCCCTAGTTCTTCCAAAGATTTGATATTTTTGCTATTTATGATTGTTATTTGTAATACATAATTTACTTCAATTTAAATTATGTGCTTAGTTTATAACCATGCATGGGTATTCAGCATAGTTCTAAATATTCGAAAATTCAAGTTTAATATAGATTTGTGGAAAATCCCTCATCATTTATCTTCGCTTAGAAAGCAACCGAAATTCAGCTCGCTACAATGCATATATTTGTGATTTTTAACGCTATTCATGTGAAATTTTAATATAAGATGCCTGATATTATAATTTTTACCTGCTGATATTATAATTTTTATAATATTTGGCTTTGAAATTATAACAAAAATTATACTACTTTTGACATATACACAATTAAAAGTTATTTACTGCGAATACTCAGGTTTCGCTGAATATTTAATGTATTTAATTTAAATTATGTTACTTCATTATTATTTCAATGTATTACTCCAAAAATAATTTTTTTTTTACAAAAACAATAGTTTAGCTAGCTTTTTTAATCATTTTTGTCAGTCATGTGATTTCTTTAGTTTGGTGTTAGTTATTTGATACTTTAACCTTACTTTTGACGCAGATTTAAAGTTATTTACATGGTGCTGATTTTAATATGCAGTGAGAAAAAGAGAATTTTCATCAATTTTACTCTTTTGTTTCCACAAAGAAAAGAAAGTTGTTCAGGATCACAAAGAGATACGTGGAATTAATGGAGCTGCTGATTAATATAACTAACTTGTCGGAACTAGTTTACCAAATTCTTTTCTGCTGACTTTTCACTAAAAAGTATCCAACTCAAGATGAGGATGACAAAATGATTGCCATAACCGATTCAACTGAGATTAGAGAAAGGATCTAACTTCATTTTTCAACCATAAACAGGCATTTGCAAAAGCTGGGATTTTTAAAAAGCCTGATATTTGAGTTCTACATTAATTGAAAGGAATTTAATGAACGCAACGTATCAAATCGTTGGTTTACACTCCAAACGCATTGAAAACCACCCATTTTTAAAACGAATGATTAATGGCGATGAAAAGTGGATTGTTTGCCATAACATCAATTGAAAAGATCCTGGAGAAATTGTGATGAGCCAGCAAAAACTAGGTAAAAAATTGAAATTTCTTCAAATCAAAATTATGCCATTAGTTTGGTGGAATTACAAAGGGTGTTGCGTATTTTTAGTTGCTTCCAATATGTTTCTAATGTCTATTAAAAATTAGAGAAATTAGATTAAGATAAAAGTGTCCTGAATTGGCATATCGTTTAGGAATCATGTTTCTCCATGACAACGGAAGAAATGCACATTTTTAGTGACTCGTATAAAAATATTGGAATTTAGTTGAGAAGTGATGTTAACATCCATCATAAAGCTCGGACTTTATGCCATAAAATTATCATTTATTTATGTTCTCACAAAAATCTTTGAATAGTAAGAGTCACAATGATAATGAAGCAGTGCTTCAGTTTTATGTTGATAAGGACCAGAGATTCTATGAATGTGGGATAAGGAAGTTACAAAAAAGATGGCAAATCGATATCGAACAAAATGAAAAGTATATCATTGATAGAAGTTCATTCATTGTTTCAAGATTAGTACTTCAATTATCTAAAAAAACGCAATTATTTTCGCACCAACCTAATAAAGTACACGCATTCGTTCAAAACATTATGTTATTAATGAGAACTCAGTATCACATGACCATAGCAAAAGCTACATTATTTTTGCAGTTCTACATATTATCTAGCTTACAACTAGAAAATCACCCGTCATAGTTTGACGGGTGTAAATTGCCTCTTCATTCGAGAGATTTCCCTTCAAATTTGACGTGTTTAAATCTTATAGATATATATGCGAGAGAAATGTTTAACATTGATTGAAAACAAATAAAATAAACACATGTTTTATGACAGGAAATAATTTTTATTTACATATTATTTAAATATTTCTATATTCAAAAAAACCTCTTGGTAAACAACATTCCGTCTGAAGTATTTTTCGTTGTTTAATAATTTTCCTTGTACTTCAGATGTCTTTGTGTAAATTTTAACGTGATTGGGAATCCTATACCTTGAAAGTGCAAAATAGAGTTGTCCATGTGAAAAGACAGGCTCATCGAGGTAAATTCCAACATGTTCGAAAGTTTGCCCCTTCGATTTGTTGATAAGCGGGGTTTACACGCGAACAGTAGAAAACCGACAGTAGGTTGACGCATGCGCAGAATCATAAAAGTTTTAACCGGGCCACGGCAAGTCTCTGTCCGAACTTGACAGCGACATCCTACTGTCGGTTTTACTGTTCGCGTGTAAACCCCGCTATAGTCATCGTGTAAGCTGGAATTAACGGAAACTGGCGGCGGTTGAGAACGAATGGTAGATTCACGTCACGGGTGGCTAATTTAATTCTTGGCAAGAAAACAACATCGCCACGATTGCATTCAGATACAATTTGGCGTCCAAACTATATCACCCGCATGATATACTACTGACGTAATTTACTACTTTCTATTAAAAAACGGAAATTAATTTGAAATATAGGATTAATATAATTTAAAATTTCTCGGGAACTATTGATCATAGCGAGATAAATTTTATATCAATCGATAGAAAGTTTTATTTCTCTATTTTAGAGGTATTAAATTTGAAATTAGAACGACAATTACTCTTTTAAATTTAAAATTACTGAAATTTAGGTTCTCTAACAATAAAATAATGCTATTTAACGTCTCGCAGTGCTATGGTGCGAGTTTTATTGTTAGTGACGTCAGAGCGTTACCGGAGGATCTGGGCTATTATGTTAGTAATTCATTATATGATCAAAAGTATAAGACACTTTCGGATTTACTCATTTATTCGAATTTCTCCAGAAAATGCTGGAGGAAATGCGCTGGAACTTCGACCATGTCCTGCATAGCACTGAACTCACATTTTACAGTGAAGTTCTGTCTCGTTGACATTTAGGGGATCGACCAGAAATTGAAGAAAAAGAAAATGATTTCGGCTCACTCCGTTTCACAGAAAGCTGATAATGATTTGTAATTTTCATCATTGGTTTTCTTTGTTATGCACATTGCTTACATGCATTTCGTACAAATAGAAAGTATATTCGGGAAGATTTACAGATTTTCTTTAAAAATCCCAAATTTTCCCGCATGTTTTTTGCTTATAACATGCAGAGTGTTCAACCAAATTATACGAAACTTACAAAATACTCAACAATATGCTAGAGAAGCATTGCATTAAAATTTGAAATAAATATATTAAATATTAACGAAATATTATAAGTATTTGCAGTAAATAATTTTTAATTGCGTATGTGCCAAATGTAGTATATTTTTTTATATAATTTCAAAGCCAGATATTATAAAAATTATAATATCAACAGATAAAAATTATAATATCAGGCTGCTTATATAAAAATTTAACATAAATAGCGTTAAGAATGAGAAAGATACAAGCATTGTTACAAGCTGAATTTCGGTTGCTTTCTAAGAAAAGATAAATGTTAAGGGATTTTCCACAAATCTATAATAAACTTGAATTTTCGAATAGTTAGAACTATGCTGAATACCCATGCGTACTTATAATCTAAGTATATAATTGAAATTGCAGTAAATTAGGCATTATAAATAACAATCATAAATACTTTGTTTTAAAAAGTAAATATTTCGAAGATTAGAGGAAATATGAGTATTTGTAGTAAATACTTTTTTTACTGTTTTTTGACTAGCATTTATTTTTATATTTTTTATTCTTATTTATTTATTTTTACTAGCAATGTGACTGCTGCTCGCTTAGAATCGTTTCGTGATATCTGAACTCTAGCAACGTGGCATTTTAGACACCACGATTTTTATGTAGGACGGGGCTCCACCTCACATTAGTACATATTACTTAGGCAATATTTCACGGATGACCAGATTATAAGCCGACACTTCCCCATTTCTTGGCCACTCCGGTCAGCAGACCTCAACCCTTGTGACATCTGTCTATGGGGTACCTCAAAGCCACTGTTTATGGTGATAACATAAACAATTTGGTGGGATTGAAAAATGCGATACACTGACATGTCCATAACATTCCTCTTGATATGTTAAGAGTTACTGTTGAGAGCCCAGTAATGCGATTTAACTTGCTTTCAAAAAATGGTTGACACCACATTTAACATGGTTTGTAACACGTTTTAGAAGCGATTAAAAAGATTTTAAACCGATGTCCTCGTATCTTATTTCGTTTAACAATATTTCATACGATGCCATTTCTCGCTGATGGTAAATTTTGAACTTTTTTTTTGGCGGAAAATAAAATGCCATGTCCTTCTGTAAACTATTACCAAGTTTGATAAAATTTTGTCCAGCAGTTTTCCTTTTATGGCCATTTAAAAGTGGAAATGTAATTTTAAAGACCCTGTAAATACAGCAATCTTGGTAAACTTTTGCGTGTTACGGCTTGGGTGAAAAAGTTTGTCCACAATGCCAAATCTGGTTCTTTAAACTTAAGCGGACATCTTTGTGCTTCGGAACTTCAGGAAGCCTTATATTCCTGGATCAAAGCTACTCATTTGAAACATTTCGGACTCGAAGTTAAGCAACTACTCTCCAGAGGTAGCGGCAGAAATTTTCCGACGGGGAAGCAATGCATCTCTGACGGGGGGCAAACAAAATTTATCTAATTTAGTAACTTTAAAATAACACATAATTAATTTTATATTTAAGAAAAGGTAATTAAGTATTAATTAGCGATTATAATTATTATTTAGAATAATTAGCTATTTGTATAATGTCGGTGCAGTAAGAATTGTCTGACGGAACGACAATCAGAAAATGAAGAATTGAGAACATAAATCTCGTAGCAAATGAAGTGCATCGCACTGATATTGGAAAAACAATTTTCAGATTATTATCTAAATCACATAACAAAATAAAAAATAACTATTAACTTATTTTTAAACCCATAAATGCATATCTATGTATTTAAAATAATTGGCAAAACTTGAGGACCAGTCCCTCAGCATCAACCACTGGACATATTTCAATAATTTTTATTTCATATGGAAGCTTTTGACGTCTAGATATGTCATCAAAGATCGCTTATTCCCCATCTTCCTCCATTTTCAAGAGAAATCGGAAACACATTCTGTCTTTATACATTCTCTATGGCGAAAACTTTTGACAGAGTTCCCAAACCCTAAAGACTGGACAAATTTCGTCAATTTTTATATTATAAAAAAGCTCATGACCCATAGATACACTATCAATGGTAGCCTCCCCATCTCCATCCTTCATTTTCGGGAGAAATCGCAAAAACACTACTTCACTGTACATTCTCTATGGGGAAAAACCTTGACTGAGTCCCCAGCCTCAACAACTGGATCGATTTCACCAATTGATCTCGCCACCTTGCAAGCTTAGCTAACCAATCAGAATACTCCACTTTGATTGTGCAAGTTTAAAATAGTATTATTCTAATGGATTTATCTTATTTTTTATTTCATCAATTTTGCGTGTGTGTTCAATAAGCTGAAAGATTATGGTTGCTATGTTTCAATTCTTTTTTCAGCGTGCTGCTGACCTAATGTAGCTGCAAGATGTAAAATGTGCCGCGTCATTTTCATATTGAGATCAAATGCGTATTTCGCAAGGAATAAGAAAGTCAAGTTGGTGCTGACGACGTGCAATTAGATGTTAGATGACACGTACAGTTACTCGACTCCATTAGGGACGTTCGTGCAGACAAGGAACAGAACAGGTTCAAAGCCACCAAAAGAACAAGAATTAAATTTCTATCACAATTTGAAGTTTAAAACTACTTTGTTGAGGGAAGACATGAACATCAAATTATTTATAAGATTATGTTCGCAGGCAATATAATTCATTTTATATTATATTCCCTGCGAACAAACTAGGCTTCAAAAGCGACTAGTATATAATACAACGAAACCTCTCTACAGCGGTCATCCACCGTTCCAAGGAAAATTGTTCCCTCTAAAGGAGTATGATATTTAGGAGTGGGTGTACAAAATGCGTATTTAAACAAGCCCTAATACGTTATTTCAGATAAATCTAATTTTAAGAATTATATAAAGAAAAAGTACTTTATCCGAAAATATATACAGGGTGTCCTGGAACAAGCATTTATTTCCTTGAATATTGATCCTATGTATGTACTTCCAATTACAAAGTTTCATCAAATAAGGTAAGAATTTGTATGAAAATACTTTGGCTTCTAAGGGATTGATAATAGAAAGTTTAAATAGTTAAATTTTTATACGGACCCCGTAAAAAATGTTTCACATACTTTCATCTATTCGCATACAAGGTTGCATGCTTCTATCGGCAAAACTTACAAAGGTATAAGAAGACAAATTTATTGAGACTTGGACCACTTTTCCATACCTCTGACTGCTGTTTGATCCGGTCTTTCAATGTACATTGCAGAGATAATATACATATTTCAATAAGTTATTAAAAGGACGGAATCAGTATATAACAATGTATTTATAAACTCTTGTTAAATCTAAAAAATAGTCAAATAATAGATAAATTGAAGTATTTACAAAAATAGTTCATATTTTTAACTTTTGAAAAATATCCAAAGCAATGACTGCTCATCTGCTCAGAAACAAACAGTGCTATAAAAATATTACTAGAATACAATTGAAATACAATTTTTCAAAAATAGCTTTATCTTAAATAGCCCCGAACTTATGGTTGTAATTATCTTAATTGTATTTTAGAAAATTACAGCCAGTTTTTTTCGGTGAGTGACTTTTAACAACAGAAAACTAATACGTAATAAGCAACCAAGTTCCCGTTGAGTCAACATAAAGGTGAATCCAAAACCTAAAAACAGCCAATAAAGAGAAATGGGGATAAAACTAACTATGAGAGCGAAGGCGAACCTTGGGTAAAATTGGAAAAAAAGAGCATTAGTTGGGCTAACGCCAAACAGGAGCATCCGAAAATCCAGTTCTGGCTAAGTTCAAGGACAGAAATGATAACTATTCGCCTTCGCCCATTATATCACTTAGATGTGCGCAATGAGCGAATTTTGGTGCTTTCCAAAACTATTTGGTGTGCAGCCCAATCCTATGTATTTCTTAATTTTCTCGTTTTTATCTTTTTTCGTTGATAATCGAACTCGCAGAGTGCAGAAGTAAGCAAATAAGAAAAAAAAAAACGAAAATACGAATTTTAAAATAATTTTAGTGAGTTCTGCAACCCTAAAGGACGAGAGCCGCTGCTTAAGATTAAGCTTAATAATACGCACAACGCTGTGAGCAAATAATTTAATATTATTGTTCGATATTAGGATATTTTTCTGTTATGCCTAAAATTTTCATTTTCTCAAGTTGTCCTTCCATTATTTATTAAGTCGATAGTTGTAACTATCTGTCAATTAATCTGAGTAACAGTTGGTAATTTTTTTCAATCCATGATGATTGGATGATGTACTACTAGAGAAATATATAAATTTCAGATCATTTTAGGTAATTTTGAGATATAACAAGCCATGTTGAAAATAGAGAGAAACGCAAGGCGCAAGCCACCGGCGACGTTTTAACAAAGAAAGTGATTGCAACGCGTCCGAACTATGAATACTGTGCAAACGGGAAATCCCCTGAACGTTTTAGAGTCGGTTGAATCCAGACTTCATCAAGTTACAGTGACAGTTACTCTTATACTAGAATTTATTTAGAAATAATAAGCTATAAATTAAAAATTAAGAAGTGTTTTTAAAAATAGGAAAATTTGAAATCATTATATATATCAAATTCAAATTTCAATGGAGAAAGAAAAAGGATGGAAAGTATTTCAGTAAAAAAGAACGGATACTCATCAGGGAAGGTGAAATCTGTACTAACTATCCATACTAACCATATAATAATTAGAAAAATCCCAACACTTTCTGCCAACAGTATTAGCTAATAAGCTAATAGAACACTGCCTTCACCCCGAGTGTTAGGATAGACGAAAAGCCAAATATGAATGAACAAGAATTAAAAATGTACATACCGTAAAATGGGAAGATGCAAGCAGCATGAAAGAAGACACAGAACTAATCGCGTCGTATTGGCGACTGGTTGTTTTCTAAATATCATATTACGTGATTTCGCGCCTAAGCTTTGAGTCGGGGGAAAGGTTCAATTAAGATTACGATGGAGACAAAGAAAGCGATGAAAAATATATACAATAAAATTAAAAAATGAAGAGTATAGTCCAAAAAAATGAAAAAGAAAAATTATGAAATTAATGGGAAAAGGTATAATTTAAACATTTTGAGAGCGGTTAGAAGAAATTATTTGAATTCCATTAATAAACGACTGACATTTGTAAATTAATTTTTGACTGAACATGGCCGAAAAATATACCCTGTGAGAAGGGTTACAGTGGCATATATATGAGGGGATGTGAACATCTTGAGCCATTCCAATCATCTAAATTTATGAACTGTATCAATGTTCAGCGTATCAATATACCCAAACTCCTCCTATTTCAAAAGTTGATATCTTTAATGTTAAAAAAAAAATCTTTCAAGTCAAAGGTTTGTTGAAAAATCATTGAAATGCTCAATATCAATGAGGAACTTGCTCCCGTGAGGAAAATGCTAATTTCTGTGTTTTATCAACAGATTGATCGTCAAAATGTTCGAAAACGATAATTAAAACCCATAAAATGGACTTAGTTAATTAAAATTTAAGTTTTAAATTACCGAATAATGTGGCAAAAGCACGTGACCTCAAAACGCTACGTGATTGGTTTGACGTCATTACGCACTACGCTGCAATGTTTACGTTTGTCTAGCGCGTGAAAATTTCATATTGCTTGCTCTTTTAATTTTTAAACTATCAAGTTTCATTTTTTTTTTCCTGCTATTTTGTTAAAAAGGCACTGTGGGGTTGAAAGGGGCACTTATGGTGGTAATGAATGGGAGACGTTTTTTCAATGTTATACAAGCATTAAGTTTTTTTTCATTTAGTAACCAATAATAATTAATATTTTTACATTAAAAAAGGAAAATATGCTATTTCTGTGAAAGTTTGGGTGACTTGCTAGTCAAAGTTTAGACAAATTTGGCTATTATTTGTTGTTGGACTACATTTTAGTTATGTTTATTACATTATAAAGCAATGTCATAATGGCCTATGCACTCAAATTATTTGAATTGGGTTTTAGTACTGTTTAATTATCTAAAACAGAATGAAATTGATATATGATTGTTTATACAGTCGATGCTCGTTATAAAGACCCTCTGCGTCCCACAGCAAATGGTCTTTATAACGAGTGGTCGCTATAGTGGATATAATTAAAAACTCTACACATGGACGCTCAGCAGTTCCATATACATAGGCGATTTTTAAAGAGATTCCAACTAAATACTCAACTTATTTTTTATCATTGGTATTAAAAATAAAATTTTATCAATTAAAAATATATTTCTAAAATAGATTTTAAAGTAGAAAATAAAGGGTGTTATATACTTACAAAACATTTATTTTCTAAAAAAAAAAATCAGAAATGGTTGTTTGTCTTTTCCACATATGTGCTGTTGGCAAACATAATTTTCCATTTCAGTTAAAGATGATAAATAATGTTCTGCCTTTCAAAAAAACATTTTAAAGTCTCAATAGCACTTGAAACATTTTTTTTATTCTAGGCTATTCTAATTTCCGTGCTGTGGTGAGTTGTAATTCCCTCTCCCTTCCCTGTCAAAGTTGAACTGTAACACTGAAATCTCTGCATCTACAAAGCTTGGTAATACAATAATCATTTACGTTTAGAAACATGTTCTTTTTGGGAAAAATACCGGGAAGAGTGTTCGCTGAATTCGGACGTTGTATTGGGATTAGACGACACTATACGGTAGTTATACCGGAAGTAAAATAACATAGTGCATAGGGAAACACAGTTGGGGATTTTATCACTGGTCGTTATAGTGGAATGGTCTTTATAATGTGTGGTCGTTATAACGAGCGTCGACTGTATTAGCAATAATTATCCAGCATATAATTAAAGCAGCAGGCTAGATAATATTCAAATTAATTATATTTAAACACCCGAGGATCACAAGTAAAATTTGCTCTCAAAATAGCCGATAACAGCTATAAATGGACCGTTACTAATGATATTACTGATATTGATGAATGTCAGGTGGAAAATGTCCTCCTTGAACCTAAAATATTTTTTTAAATTGACAGAGTTATTAGTTTTACCTTCGATATGCCATGCAATATGCTTTGTTTTGAATGATATTTTAGTATAATTTTATAGCTATAATTAGCATGTTACTGATGATATTGATGAATTTAAGGTGGAGAAAGGCCCCCCCCCCCGAACCCAAAATATATTATTACCTTAGAAAAAATCTCAGTTATTAGTTTTACCTTTGATGTTAAGTGCAATATGTTTTGTGAAGAATAGTTCTTGCCTATATTTTTTCAATAAACTTATTAGCACAAATATTGTTTTTTATTTTGTCTATTCAATCACAATTATTCAATGTTTGAATATTCATTATATGATTTTTAAAAAAGGAAGTTTCTATTTATTTTCATTACTCTGAATATAGTACAGCTATAAATGGCGTGTTATAGATGATATTGATGAATGTCAGGCAAGATTTCTATTTTACCTATTCTATCATCAATTATTCAATTAGTATCAATATTCATTTTATCATTAAAAAGAAGCAAGTTTCTAGTTATTTTCATTACTTGAATATAGCGTCCCATCCATCACCACCAGTGTCTATAACTACTATTTATTTTTTTCAAACTTCTTATTATTACTCATTATGGGTGATATTTATTCTAATTTTAATTTTTGTATAGTATACATGAGTATATGAAGAAAATATCCTACAAATTTGAACAAAATCTGATGTAAAGAAAAAATTACAAAAATCATTGAAAAAAAGTATCGAATTCATTACCACTCTCCCTTACATAGTATAAAGGTAGTAAATAAAGTTAGAAAATATGACACTTCATTATACAAATCAGGTCACTTCTTTGGTCACTAAAAATCCACTACTTTTTAAAAAAATGGTAACTATTTCAATTTTTGGGCCAAATTGTTGTCGAGATCCCTGATGATAAAGCAAATTTATAGCATTATGAACACAGGTTCCTAATTATCTTCTCAAGCACTATTATGATTGAAGTAAAATGTTAAATTAAATCTTATCCTTAAACTTTAATATTTCGCTATTTAACAGAAACAAATGCTAAATTACCGAAAAATGGTCTTCGCATCACCAATGAGTAATTTTTCTAGATAAAGCAGGATTTTTTTTACTATCCCGTTTCATATGCGTCTCTCGTACTTATATCGTTAAGTACGCAAAGAAAAAGCTTGTCTGGAGCTGTAATAGTTGTATTTGTACAGCAAGGTACTAAGCAATACTTAAAAGACGGTTTTCCAATAGTAAACATTTCGAAATCTTAATCAGTTTTATACAAATTCTATTAGATCAACAAGAAACATATGCTGCTTGCTATTTTAACGGCGCTGACAAAGTAAACAAACCGTCATGGTATGGTGTGACGTCACAAGTAGCGGCGTAGGAAAACTAGCGTTTTTGAGATGAAGTAAATAGTGCGCACTTGAAATTGTTTTATCTTTTCGGGCTATAAAAGTAAAAAAGAAAGATACTTTCCATCATATTTTTTCATTTTCTATATTATAAAAATATAAACAAAAAACGAGCAAGTTCCTCATTGTAAACAAAATTGCTAACACTGATTTGAATCTTAAAAAGGTCAAAATATACAAAGACCATCGTCTTTCTCCACGTCATGTGGAGGAACGAAGAGCACGCTGCAGAATTCTTTATGAAAAGCATTTATCAGAAGAAAAATGTTGTGAAAGATAGATGAATTTTGGTTCAATTTAAATGACTGCAAGAATAAAAGATCAATTTAGTATCATCAAAGAGGAGAAAAAATCATAAAACATGGTTTAAAAGAATCTAAAGGAAGTTTTTCTAAGAGATTTATTATTGTCGCTGGTTTTTCATGTAACAGCAAAATTAAAGTAAAAAGAATGGAGAAAAATGTTAGGATCATCTCTACATACTATCAGGAACATATTTTATCCCCAAACTTCAAATATAAAAGATCATCTCTTTACCCACAATGTCATCTATCAATAGAACTGCAGCAAGACAAGGAAGCAGTCACATAGTACAATCCATTGTTAATTTCCTGGAAAAAATAGAACAAGAAATGGGTACTAAGACTGTATCCTTCACTGATAATCCTGCTAAATCTCCTGATGTATCAAGGCATGGATTTTTGCGCTTTTGGACTTTTAAAATGCCCTTTATCCAAACGTCGACATACAACCCTTTGTGGACTTGGGAAAGCTGTTCAAGAGGAATGGAACAAAATACCTCTCCCAATACTACAACAGGCATTATTATCAGAGAAGGTACGAGTTAAGAATAAAGGTGGTCAACCTGAACATTTAAACACAAAAAATATTTGTAAAATAGTTTTGTAAATGCCATAAAAATCGTCTAAAAATGTGCAACAGCCTCTGTATCATTATATCTCAAATACATTTTTAGTCAGGAATTTCACTTTACATTTAAACCATGAAAGGCAGAGAATTTGTTTATAGCTTTTGAGTATTAGATATTTTCCCTCTCTCTGGATGATGCGCGTTAAACCATAAGTAGGGGGTCAAACGTCCTCCCTCTGATGTTGTGTGGAAGTTTGTAGAGAGGGGGGCCAGTTCAGGCGTTGTCCTCGTCATCTGACCGCGGTTTAAAATTACAAGGTCCGTCCCAAAAATAGCCCTCGTGTTGCTTCAAAACGGGACACTAATATATCTAAACTAATTCTCTGAATAATTTTAAACATAAGATTACCTTTATATCTAAATTAGGTTTGCATGTGTTGTATTTTATGTGTTCATGAATTATTCAATTGGCTGCCATAACTTCTGAAGCTAAAAAGATATTTAATTGTGCATTCCTTAAAAAAATGTAAATTTTCCCTTATTTTAAGAGTAAAAATATCTGTAACAATTAAATTCTATAATTCATTATGTGTTATTTTTAGCTTAAATATGTAATTTCTAATCAGTTAAATCTGCACGTACTGTTATAACTTTAGAATCATTTATTATTTTAACGGTAATTATTGTAATTTAAATTAGAATTATGCATGACTAAAATAAAAATGAATCTTTTATTAAATCTCGTATTTTTTAGAGGGTCAATCTGCCTAGTAATTTTTTAATGGGTGAATGTAAGGGCGTAAATCATTAACTTCATTACCAGCAAAGCATTCTGTACATTTTGATTCTCTTTGTACATCAAAATTGTAATTCAAATAGTAATACATTTTCTGTGCACTGTTTTCCTCAGCGTTTTCCAATTCATTTCTTGCTCTTTAACAGTAATCAAAGCATTCAGCTTACCAAAAATTAAATGAGTTGCATAACTAATTTAAAACTGGTTGATATTGCTAATTGATATGATGGGCAAACCAACTGATCTTTTTGTCATCAATCTTTCCTTACTGAGCTAAGAAAATCGGTTGCATTATTATTTTTCTTGTACAACAAAGTTAGGTGGACTCTAATATCAGCCCTACTAGATCAAAAATGACTAGAAATATCTGAGAGCAAGCACTAATTTGGATGATTATGTGAATTTAATCAGAAATAAAACAATGAATTTAATAAAAACAGTTTTTAAAAACATACTTTTATTAGTGTACTAAAAAGTAGATAATTCACCAATAAGTAACACAATTCATTACTACAAATATTATAGAATTTTTAAATAAATTTTTGCTAAAATTCACTGCCCGATGGCGCCAGTTGTCTTTATATACCAGACGATTCAAAAAAACGTGAGCAAATTTTGAAGGTAGGTAAGGCATCCGATAAGCATCCAAAATCACATAGGAACATGAGTGAGCAAACGCCATCTGGAGGCAGCAGATGGCATTTAAAATAATACAGCGCAGGCCAAAATTGCGAACACTTTTGGAAATTTTTTTTGGAATATCTCCTCGAACTTCGACCATATAAAAATAGGTTTTAACTCACAATTTACAATGAATATTCAGTCACGAGGGCATTTAGGGGACCGAGCAGAAATTGATGGAGTCAAAAAGAGATCTTGGCTCACCCCGCTTCACAGAAAGCTAATAATGGCTTGCAACTTTAATCAATTCTTTTGTGTGATGTGCGCAATATTTACAGGTATTTTCGTAAAAATAGCACGAATGTTTGGGAAAATATAAAGGTTTCTTTAAAAAATCCCAAATTATACCGCATATTTTTTGCTTATAATTTCCAGAGTTTTTAACCAAATTGTATGAGCCTTGAAGAATACCTGGCAATATGTTAGAGAAGCATTGTATTAAAATGTGAAATAAATATCTTGAATATTATAGAAAATATGAACATTTGTAGTAAAAAAAAATTTACTGTGCATGAGCGAAACATAGCGTACTTTTTCTTTCATAATTTCAAAGACAGATATATAGGGCAATTTATATAAAAATTTCATTTAAATACCATTAAGATTCAGAAAAATATCGGCAATTTGGCGAGCGCTGTATTATTTTAAATGCCATCAATGCTTATCATATACCTGACCCAGGGAGGGTCCACAAACGCGATGCGCAGTAGGTCTTTCCGCGCATGACGTTTTATTGGGACAGATTTCGAAACTCTCCGCTATTCTACGCGGTTTCGAATTAAAGAAATAAATTTATTCCACCTGTGAGAAACGTTGAAAATACCAGATTAATGGTTCGTTATTGCATTTTCTTCATTTTACATCACAAGGCTGCTTTTTATTGCTTATAAATTCCGCGTCATACTTCTATTTTTAATGAAAATGGATCATAGTTATTCTCTTTTTGTTTACTTTATAGCAATTCCAAATGATCGATTCGCTTTTTGAGAAGACTATTTGCTTTTTTTCTGTCTAATAGGAGTTTTCAATGAATAAAAATAAATAATATTATATTTTGGGCTTATTTATATCTAATCTGGAGTCTAGTTATTATTTTTTTTTTCTCCTCACATATCAAATTAAAAGGCGGCAAATTTAGTTTTATTATGAATATTTCTCGTTTGATTCAGAGCTGAGGTGGATGTTTCATTGTTAAGGAGAGGTTTTATGAGATTTCCTTTTTTCGTAAGCTAAATATTTAAAAAAAAAACCGATGTTGATGATATATATATTGTATGTGATACAACCGTTTATTACTAATATTGCAATATTGATTATTGAATTGCTCGAGAGATTTTATTTAATATAAGTTTATTATTCTGGGTGTGAAAATGTGAGATATATAAAAGATGCAAAATATATATGCATAATTCAATTACGAGTTGTGCGATGAAAGCAATTCTGCAAAAAATAAGTTATTTTTGCTCATAGTTATCAAAAATTACAAGTTAATTTTAAGGAATTTTTCAAAGATATTTGATTTCATTTTTTACTACATGAAGTAACTAAAAGACTATTATTTTAACGAATGTGTAATTTATAATTGCAAGTAAAATAAATCTTAATTCTCCAGTTTTTTTTAAATCATCCAGTGTCTCAGATAAATTTGTTTTTAAAAATTATATACCATACGTCGTAATTACTTCTTTATTTCTTACATGGAGATCATATCAGGAAGATCGCTGAATTTTATTAAAATTTTCGATTAAACACTTAAAATATTTATTATTTTGTAATTTGTGATTCTTTAACGACGTTTCACAAAAAGTCAGGCTTATAAAAAGTTTTTTGCTTGCTAAAAAAGCTCTCAAATGTAATATTTATTCCGTTAAATAGCACTGAGTCGAAGCGATGTGCGTCCCAATTCGACGTCATCAATTCATCCGCTCTCTGTGAGCCTAACCTTATACTCTCAAGTAACCTTGGCCTGACCTACCCTTAAAGTCTACCCACTTTTTTTAATCACCCTGTATATATAAAATTCAACATATGTATGTTTACAGGGTGTCCAAAAAAGTGGAACAAGCATTTATTTCCTTAAACATTTCACCTAGACATGCATTTCCAATTACAAAGTTTCATCAAATAAGGTAGGAGTTTGTGTGAAAACACTTTGACTTCTGTGGAAATTGAATATAAAAAGATTTTTAAAAAATGTATACGTTCCCCATGGAGCAAAAGTGTCAATGAGTAAGATGTTCCTCTTACACTCATCTCGATGTAAAATAAGTTTCACGATTTTATCTGCAAAATTTGATATAATCAAATTTTTAATTTAAAGAGGTTGCTCACAAATTTATATGGAGATGATTCTATACTTATAAAAGGCAACGTTTGTGTGTGTGTGTGTGTGTCCGCGATGTCCAGACGAATCTATCGCATTTACAGCCATGAAATTTGGCACACAGGTAGTCGCAATGGTGACTGAATGCACCTCGAAGTCGGAATTTTAAAATTTAATCTAGAAAATTTTTTATTTAATATTTTTTGTTGTTTTGGATTATTTTTCGCACTCATTTCTCAATAGCATGGCTTCGAATAATTGTACCAAAACAGCAGCTATACCATCGGAAAGAACAAACGATTTCCGTTCTAATGAAGTTTGTTTCGTATACGTCTAACATAATTTACTGAATTTTGAGCAATTTTTGAAAAATAGTCACTTTTAAGGTAATTTTTAATAAGGATTTCTTCAAATTCTCGCATCTGACGTTCTAACATCTCTATAATTTTCATTTTTTTTTCAGCTTATAACTGGAATGTTTCTGTCGGATTTAAAACAAGAACGGTTAAAATATCTTTTTCGTTTTTTTTAATTAATTTTTCCCTGATCAGTTCAAACAGTTTTTTTGCTGGCGAGATTTTCTGCGGACGATTTTAGAATGCATTGTTGCAATTTCAATGGCTGGTGCGTGACCTACCTTGCAGCAGGTGATGTCATATTCTTTTTCATCCCAAACATGCATTTCTACAATCCAATGTACATCTTTTGTTTTCAAAACTTTTTACTGTCATTGTGGGCATTTCCCCCCATTTTGTTGAAGTCCTGATTCCACGGCCAACGCCGTGCGAGTATTGCAGAAATGCAAATTTATTCAACATGAAAAATGCGAAATGCAAATATTTGTCTAGTAGTACATCATCCAATCATCGTGGATTGAAAAAAAATGTCATTGACGCATACTATTCAGTTTCATTGGCAAATAGTTGCAAATATCGACTTGATAAAGAATGGAAAGACAATTTGAGAAATTGAAAAATTAAGACATAACAGAAAAATATCGGACAAGAATATTAAACTAGTTGCTCTCAGCGTTATGCGTATTATTAAGCTTTACATGAAGGCCGTAGGAAAGAACTCACTAAAATTATTTTAAAAATTCCTATTTTCGTTTTTATTCTTATTTGCTTACATCTCCACCCTGGAAGTTCGACGAAAAAGATAAAAACCAGAAAAGAAGACAGAAAATTAATGATAAAGAAAATCAGACATAGCATAGGCACCAAACAGTTTTGGAAAGCACCGAAATTCGCACATTCAGTACAACTAAGTGACATAACGGGCGAAGGCGAATAGCTATCCTTTCTGGCTTTAAACTTAGCTAGAACTGGATTTTCGGATGCTCTTTTTTGGGGCCAGGCCAACTAATGTTTTTTTTTTTTTTTATCCTTTTCTTTGTAGGAAGGCCAAGCTTCGCTTTCGTGCTCTTGTCTTGTTTTTTCTTCGGTTTCTCTTTTATGGACTGTTTTTAAGTTTCTGATTCATTTTCATATTGCCTAAACGAGAACTTGGTTGCTTATTACGTATTCGTTTTGTTGTTAAAAGTCACTCACCGAAAAAAAAATGGTTGTAATTTTCTAAAATACAATTCAGATAATTACAACTACAAGTTTGGACTATTTGAAGGTAAAGTTATTTTTGAAAAATTTTATTTCAATTGTATTCCAGTAATATTCTTATAGCACTGCGTGTTTCTGAGACATCACTGCTGATATATCACCATGGATATTTTTCGAAGTTTCACAAGATGAACTATTTTTGTAAATTCTTGAAATAATGTATTATTTGACTATTTAGATGTCAGAAGAGTTAACAAATACATTGTTACTTCCTAATTACGGCCTTTAAATATTTTTCTAAATATGTATATTATCCCTAAAATGTACGTCGAAAGACTGGATGAAATATCAGTGAGAGGTATAGAAAAGTGGTCCAAGACAGAAAAGTGTAACTTTGTATGTGAATAGATGAATGTAAGAGAACCATTTTACTAATTGACATTTTTGCATTACGGAGGCCGTATAAAAATTTAATTTTCGTAACATCTTATTATCAATCCCCTTAGAAGTCAAAGTATTTTCATATAAATTCTTACCTTATTTGATGAAACTTTGTAATTGGAAGTATATGTCAAGGATCAATATTTATGGAAAGAAACGCTTGTTCCACTTTATCGGGATACACTGTAAATGTTTGTTCAACATCACTTCCGAATAGCTTAAGAGATTTTGAAGAAACTTTGTACATACGTTCCTCATTAGCCAACTTGAAATACTGTAGAGATGAATAAGCCAGAACCTAGCCCCTCAAGGTAGGGTGGGGCGAAGTCGCCTACATACATGTAACAAATTGGCCGATTGATGTTCTTGGCGATTTTGATGAAATCTAGTACACATATTTCTCATTAGGCATCTAAAAATACTGTAGGGGTAAATAAACGCTAACCCAATTCCTGCGAGTACGGCGGGGCAAAGTCGTTTAAATGCATGAAACAAATGGGTCGGTTGACATGAAATTTGATACGGTTGGGAGAATTTTGATGAAACTGTGTACACATGTTCTACATACGCCGACTGTACTGTACATGACTGAGGTGTTGGTCTATATCGTCTAAATACAAGTAACAAATGGACTTATCGAAATGAAACTTGATTCACATGTTTCAACGTGTCGAACTTAAAATACGGTGGAAATCAATCTTCTTTAATCAAACCTTTCGGATAACTAACGATAAGGCAAGTAGAAATGTTTATTTAAAATGTCTGGAGGAATTTTGCCGAAATATGGTTTTTTTTTTTTTTTTAAATTTATTTAGACATTTAATTGATGAAATTTTAGTTGAAAAATGACTCCCGCATTATTCAACAACAAAAATACTGTAATGAGAAATGGGACTTATCTTACACCTTTTCTGGCTTGGTTGGGGGCGAGTCATTAAAAGAAATTTAATAAATGGACTAATTACTACATAAAATAAGATGTCCAAAATTTGGGCTAACAATGTAATAGAGAGATGTAATACTGTATACCATGATACATACTGAAATAAAAGAAAACTTTTGTACTATTAATTCATGATTTCATTAGAATTAGAGAAATATTAACTGAATAAATATTAATAATCACTGTGTTATTTATATAATATTGCTCAATTTCCTGATTACCACACGATTTTGACCTGAAAAAGACCGGGCAATACAGGGTACTCTGCTAATATGAAATAAAAATTTAATTAAATTAATTAACTGATAATTAAGTTATAAAAATACGAAAATAGTGTATTGCCATCGAGAATACACAAATGTCAAAACTCTTCCAAGCGGGGAGTAGGTGGAAAATGTATTACAAAATTCCCTCTTCACATGCATGAAATAAGTTAAATAAAAGTGTACACTCGATATCCAAAAGGTAAGCACAATTCGTAAGATTCAAAAATTTTGGAGTTAATATGGATACAATGGTTCACAATCACTTGTGGAGAATCGTAGGACATATAATCGTCGGAGGTCAAGTTCTACAATGAAGATTCGGTCACGAAGACATTTAGAGGACCGGCAAGAAAGTGATGAAGAAAAAAATGATTTGGGCTCACCCCGTTTTACAGAAAGCTGATAACGTTTTGCAACTTGCATCAATCGTCTTGTTTGCTGTGCGCAATACTTATACGCATTTTCGTAAAAATACCACATATTTCCGGTTTTCTTAAAAATACCCAAATTTTTTCCGCATGTAAAAAAAACCCGTCTGTATAAGTTTGGGCTTATAATATGCAGAATTTTTTTGTCAAATTACACGAAACTTATAGAATACATGACAATATGCCGTTGAAACACTGTATAAAAATTCAAAATAAATACTTTTAATATTTTAGAAAATGTCAGTATCTGTAGAAAATAACTTTTTATTGCGCATGTGCGAAACAGTATTTTTCTTTTATAACTTGGAAGCCAAATACATAGGACAGCTTATATAAAAATTACAGACGAATAACAATAAAATTTAGAAAGATATCGGCACTGCAGCGAGCCGAGTTTCGGTTGCTCTCTAAGAGAAGCTAAATGAGGAGGGTTTTGCCACAACTTGAAATTTTTTAAACTTGAATCTTCGAACAGTTATATTGAACTGTATAAAGGTTAGAAATACACTAAATAAACATGCGAATATTCAAGTTTTGATGATAACAATTTTTGGAGAAACCATTTTATAATAATTATTCTCTCTCAGAGAGCTGGTTTTTAAAAAAGCCTCTTAACTTTTAATTCATAAAATTATTTCTACTTAAACTCTAGTATAAGAGTAACTGCCACTTTAACTGGTAGAAGTCCGGATTCAACCGGCTGTAGAGTTTGGGACTTTCCCCTTTTCAAAACTACTATAAAAACTCGCCACGATGTTGTAACGTTTCCTTTCACAATGCAATTCATTTCCGTTAACACGCTGCCTTTGCGCGTAAATTTCATTCATGGCCATGGAGTGGAATTTGCTTTTAAAAATATTATAATCGTTAATTTTATATAATCTGTATTATAATCTTTAAAATGGAAATAGAAATTGGAATAAAGTATTGATCCGATCTACGACAGCCTGCTTATTAAAGATGTTTGCTCTACTTTTCACACAACGAAATATCATTATATATATAACAATTTAACTTTTTCAATTCTAAATTAATTCCTCTAAAGCCACCAAATTTTTAATTATAAACGAATTACTTTTACTTCAATCCTATGATAAAGGAACTTCTACTTAGACTCGCATTGTTTCTAGAGCCTCAATTTCGGGACTTTTCCCGTTTCGGAAGTATAAAAATTTGCTGGGTCTGTATAACGGCCTCTTTTTCAATCATGTAACTCATTAAGCAACTAGCGCCGTTTCAGGCGTAATTCTTTACTCCTAGCCATGTCTTTAATATTTCCATAATCTTTCAAAATTAAAATCTATTATTGAGTAACTCTATAACTAATTTAATCATACCCATTTTTACTGTTAATAAACTGTTTTGGACTTTATCGACTGCCTCTACACTTCCCTTAAAAGGAATATCATTAAAAATGTCGACATGGAGAGCTACGTGTGTATGGGGATATGACGCCATTGATCACACCCATCTACAATCTAGTAGTCCGCATGTCAGAAATCCTCTACTGTTTGCCTGTTTTGTATTCATCCGTGCCTGCTACAAAAAATATACCAGGAATACTTAAAATATGACTCTTGAAGTATTTAAAATATGACTCTTGAAGTATTCAACATATTTCTATTTTTGGTTTCGATTCAAAAGTCTGTCAAAAAACACATCTACAAGATCAGTAATTAATGAAAAAATGCCTTCAAAAGGTTAGGATAATTTTCCATAAATGCTTGTGTTTAACAAGAAATTTCGCTAGTGAAAGTTTTTAAGAAATAAGTGTATTCAACAATAAAATTAAAGAAAAATTATTAATTGGCCTAGCGCCAAACAGGAGCATCCGAAAATCCAGTTCAAGCCAAGTTCAAAGACGAAAGGATAGCTATTCACCTTCACCCATTACATCACTTAGTTGTGCGCAAAGGGCGAAGTTTAGTGCTTTCCAAACTAATTGACGTGCAGCCCCATCCTATGTCTGCCTTACTTTTTCATTTCATTTTCAGTCTTCTTTTCCCGTTTTTATCTTTTTTTCGTTGATAATTGAACTCTCAGAGTGGAGAAGCAAGCAAATAAGATAAAAAAACGAAAATATGAATTTTAAAGGGCTCAGCAGCCTTAAAGGACCAGTCACCACTGCCTCTATGTAAAACTTAATAATATGCACAACACTGAGAGAAAATAATTTAATATTCTTGTCAGATATTAGGCTATGTAACTTTGTAATTAGAAGTATATGCCTAGGTGCAATATTTAAGGAAATAAATGCTTTTTCCACTTTTTTGTGACATCCTGTATACAAGTGTACTAAAATGATCCAAGAAAGACATTGATCAGACATGACACAGGCTCAGAACAAAAAGAGCTGAACTTCATAAATAATGAACCGTGCCAAACAAAAATACTGAGAAGTAAAATATATATAATTAATTGAACAATAAAATAAATAAATTTATACAAAAAGTGCTTGAGATATTAAAAATATTGTAGAATTATTATATATAAGAAAATTAAGAATGATAAAATCCGATGCCAAAAAAGCGGAAATGTGTCATGTCTGATTGATGGAGGAATAAGCAAAAGGCAGGAAGGAAAATGATGGAGGGAAAAGGGGGAGGACAAAAATGCTCCAACAGGCTAGCGATTCAGCTTTTACTTGTTTTCTTTGGCTTTACTGTTGCATTTAACAGACAGTTCCCAGTTAAGAAGAAAATCTTAAAAATAATAGTTTATTCTTTCCAGGATACAATTTATATAGAGCCAATTATTATTTAAAATCTATAAATATGTCAAATGAGTTCATACAAATAATATTACATTGCCCTTAAATATAAAAAATTCATAAATGTTAGACCTGTGATTTGTCATAAAACTGCATGTGATGGAATTTTTAAAATTTATTTTTCCAATAATTAGTAGCCAAAAAACTATAAAAAAACACTAAATATCCTTGAGACATCTTTTTCATCGTAGATCTGTGTTATCTACTCTTTAGTTATATGAAGCATTATAGTTTTGTTGATATGTATTGACATTCTTATACTATAAATGAAGAAATCTGAATGGCAAAATTACATTGCTTTTGGCGAACCTTGTGTCAAGTGCTACACAAGTTTTAATTAATGCTTAATTAAACACAAGAAATCCACTGATATGTTGCAAACCTTTGATACCTTCAGATCCATTAATAACACGTTTAAAGATAATGCTTCCAATAATAATAACAGTCTCAGATTTGGAAAATTTCACCATCACATACCAGATAATTTTTAAAAAATGAAATTCTGATTTATCTATGCATTTTTTTTATTCTGTTCTTTAAAAAAATATTAAATAGATGCTACTCTACATAAAATATTTGCTACGTTGCTGGACGTTTTTGCATTAGATATATACTATTTTTTTATTTTTAAAAAGTATCAATTTTTAAGCTTGTTAAAATTGCTTCATATTTGTTTTTTTAATTCAAAAAGGTAAAAAAAAAAAAAAAAAATTGAATACCACATCGAAAGTGCAAAAAATATTTCTAAAATGCAATTTTTTTGTCCCAAAACCTATTTTTATCATTACAAATGACTGCAGACTGTATAGGAATGGTGCCAAAAGCAAAATGTATTTCCCTTCAGTTAATCCATCATATACTATTGTAAGACAGATTTTCAGGTCACTGTTAATTCTATTCCAAGCAGTCACTAAGAAGTGTAGTAAAATGGGATGATACAAAGTAATATTTATTTAACACATGCTTTACATATTTAATTAAAGAAAAAGCAGTCAATATAATTGAAACTTGTTAATTTTCGTATAAATTGCATTTTATAAAACCTACAAATGTAACGACAAATGAAGTCTTTTGTCAGAATTAAAGAAAATAAGTACACAAAATTGCCTCCATGTTATATTTTAAGAAATGCTAAGTTCATCTTTGTATAGCTTATTTACTTATAATTGAAATTATTAATTTAACTCTTAAATTGTGGCAGAAAAATTAAATAACAAAAGCAGATTTTTATATCATTCATAAGCAAAAACTTATATTTTATTTAAATTAATATTTGTATATTAATACTAAGCTCATCAAAATTTACATGGAATAAAATACTGCTAAATAAAATCCCCTATACACTCGCTAATAATTTCATAAGAGTTGTTAATCTGTTCTAGATGCTTTTGAATGTTCTCAAGGATGACAATTTCATTGAAAGTTTCAATGTGAATTCAAAATGGTGAAAGCAAACACAAAAAGAAAAATGTTCTGAACACTTTTTTCAAATTTTACAAGTCATACCACAAGACTTCAAAAGAAATAAAAATCTAGCTTGAATGAGTGCTAATGGATGCATGCTGCAGCCTGTGCTGACCACCCATGGCTCAAGTTAGGCAGGAAACCTTTGTTCACTTTATCAGCATCTCTACTGGGGAACAGACGCATTTCTGTTCACATTAATGGTTCTCAGTCGCTCATTTTTCAAGTAGCTTTATATTGTGAAGTAAACCACTCAGAGGGTTAATAACCATAATCTTTGACTTCATTCACAAATTCCATTATCAATTATTCAAACCTTAAGCCCCACTGCTCGTAATGACTGGGCAACCGAGTTGCATACTGAACCTTATTGCTTTCTCTCCCCTTCCCAGAGTTAGCTGCATATGCAGTAGATTAAAAAAAAGTGTAGACTAGGAACTAGGAAGTGTAGACTAACTTTTATGGAAAGGTTTCTTTTTATATAATATGACATATAAAAAGTATAGGGCAAAAAATAAATTTCAAAGTAAAAATGCCTATTTTTCCCACATATTTTCTTAAATTTATAAAAATACTATTGTTTAACACAAATATGAAGAGAACTATTCTTGTAGCTCATTTAATAACAATAAAAAAAAATTGAACTTGATCCAATTCATTAATTATAGAGATGATGGTTCTTCCATAAATATTGGTATTTTGAGCCTCTGAGGAAGGCTCGGAGAATATTGTAAAAATTTTCCTCTTGTAGTGGTCTATGAATGGAATAAAATCGAACATTATTAACCTCTAATTATTTGTGTTTTAAAAGCTTTATTGACTGAGGTATTAATGTAATTTTTTGGCATTACGATTTATCAAGTGAACAAATGGAGAAAATAATAGGATCAGTTAGGGACAAGTAGTAATTGGGAACAGTGACTACAGAGCGTACTGGTGAGGCCCTAGTGAACTGAAAAGCATGTGCTTTGGTTAAGACACTCTAGAGGAAGAAGAAAAAACACTTTCTTACTCTTTTCAATGTTATTTGGTAACATTTGTTAACTTTCATTGCAACCGTGTTCAGAAAAGCTAAATCAAAATTTCATAAGTCCCAATTTTCATTCTCTACGCCGGTTATATGCAAGCTAAATTGCTAATTCAAATATTTCTTATATCTGTAGGATATAACGATTATGAGGAAACTTCAATTTTCGTTTTTGGATTTCATCTTGAGGAACAGGCTTGTATAAACAAAAATCTATATTATTCATTTGGAATAATTTATTATTTATTAGGAAGCAATTTTAAATCTAGAAACAGGGTTGCGCTTTGTCCAGTCAGTTAAGTTCCCAGTTTTAAGTAAAATTAACACAACATTTTAAAACAATTTACCATGTGATCTACACACACATTACTGTTCACGTTTGAAAGTTTTTTTTATTTAATGATATGAAGCCGTTTGACTTCAAGTATAGAAGAAGACAAGAAACTGATGGCGAGAAAGAAAAAGTGATAATGATGGAGGAATCTGAAGATGAGGGTTTTGGCTCTTTCCCACAAGAAATGGAGACTGCGGAGATAGAGGAAGTGATTTATCAGGAATCATCCATGGTTGATTTTTCAACAAACCTGTTCGTTTTGATCGATAACGTTGGAGGTGCTAGAATGAAGGCACATTATTTGTAGATCTGCAGAATTCAAGAAGTTAACTGTGGTGAATATGATACGACAGGTTTGAGAACCACCAATATGGCTGAATCAAAATTTGTTTCTGTGGTGAATGACCAGTTTGCCATTTCCGACAGTCAGTTAAAATCTATACTCCCAGATTGTACCTTTGAAGTAGATTGTAGGAAAGAATTATTTGGTTTTCACGCAGCGTGAATGCCATAGAAAAATTAGTAGAATAGTGAATAGAAAGTAGATTTAAGTGGAAAATCTACTAAATTGCTACTTCTAAATTGAACTATTTAAGACTTTTTATGTGCTATTTTTGTCTAACCTATTTCATTCTTGTACATCACAATATTTAGTTATTTCAGTTTCTATAAAGATTCATTTCCCGAGAAAATTTAAGTTAAAATGATTATAAATTACACCAAATGTAAGGTATTAAATACTTATAATAGTTTATTTGCAATATTCCAAGAAATAAAAGATATTTTTGCTGTGAAGCATTCAAAAAACAGTATTTTGTGATAATTGGGAAAAGGCTATTAAATGCATTTTGGGGCAATATAGAATAGTTTGTAATCATTTCAAATATATTATCTTCAAATCAATTTGTTGCTGTGATTAGAAGCCGAAATACGTGTTCCCAATTACCCTGTAGTCTCTAGAGCAGGGATGGCGAACCAGTGGCACGCGACACAATATTTTGGGCACGCCACCGATCACAAAGTTCACTATGAAGCATTGACGGTACTATTTGACGGCACGTCTATGACCTCATTAAATATTTTTTTAGAAAAAATGGCACGTTGATACATAAAGGTTCGCCACCCCTGCTCTAGAGTAAAATAAGAACACTCTTATAAGTGAGACTTATTTAATAAATTATTTTTGAAAGGAGGCATTGTTTAATAAACTCTGTAGAATGTGTTTATGTAATCACAAAAAATATAAAAGGATAGTATGCGATGGAAAAGAGGTTAAAGAGAAAAAAAATGACAAAGTCTGCAAAATTCGTCCCCAATTATTACCCCAACGGACCCTACTTATAATTATTTCATTATTTTTACACAAAATTGATCAACAACAAATTAATATTCATATTACCACTCGGTTTTCAAATAAACACATAAATTAAACACAAATAACAATATTCCCAATTTTTTTTAATGCCTCATTTTAATTGGCACTGTACAATAATTCAGTTAATTGTTTATGAAATTGAATAAAAATTTGAAGAAAAAATAGGCATAGGGTGATTTTACAACACTCTCAAAATAAAAGACAGTCTTATACCACAAGTGTAAATACAGAATAGAAAATTTTACAAAAATCTGATCCATGAACTTTTTTTCTTCAACTTCATTAAATGCAATTCTGCTCATATATTCAACATTGATATTCTAGCCTATCAGGCCTAGGAATCACAAAAATAACAGTATACAATGAATGTATTTGTAAAAATTAATGATAGACGTTTTGCACATTCCCCTATAACAACATGTATATAATGATTCAAAAATATGTGCATACAAAGAAGACAAGTTTTTCTGTTTGAATGATTGTAAAGTAAAAATAAACACTCATGCAGAAATTCTTCTATAAGGCAATATAAGCATTTGAACTTCAAAATTGATCTGAATAAACAAATTTCAAACTTTATATGGCATTTATATTTAGTTAAAATGAAACTTCAATTAACTTTTAAAAAAATAGAATGCTTTCTTAACCTTCCCTAAAAAAGTTTAGCAGAGAATTCCCAAAATAAATAGGAATCTGGATAATGTAAACAGTTGATGCTGGTTTTCACAAAAAAAAAACAGATTAGTATATGAAAGCAAAAGAAGTTTAGTGCATTTGTGTGTATGTGGCATGTACACAGTATACTCTCTATTATCCGTGCTCATTCCAGACTTACAAAAAAATTTAAAGAGAAACATTTTCACGCTCGAGAGATTCATTCCGTGAAACTAGTGAGCCGTGATGGCGGAGGTTCAAGAATAGATTTTTTCCTCCACGTGCAATATCTACCGGTTCAACCCCTAATTTTCCGAGAAATGAATCATCCACTTCCTGCTAGCTCATTCTCGTATGAACACGCTTCTCCCTGACACGTCATTCTTTAACTTCTTCATCCTCTTTCACTTGAGCACGTTCCTTTAGTTTTTGTGTCTTGTTTATCGTCAGTTAGTAGTGTGAAATTTTTTACTGGTAAAAATGAGTGGTGTGAAACGAAACGTTTTAAATGTTAAACCAAAATTAGAAATCCTTCAAAAACTTGATACTATAGAATCTACTAGTACTGATGCAGAAGATGTACTAAATGAGGGAAATGCAATTTCTCATTCTGTTGCTCTACAATCTATGGAAACTTTGTTAGATTACATGGGACAAGGAGTATTTGATTACGGTGACATTACTGCAATTCATAAAATATGTGTCGATATACGACAAGAGATGAACAAAGAGCAGAAACAAAGACACACTACAGATTTTTTTTAAAGCAGTAAATGTTAAAAGGAAGATTCCTAGTTTGATGTTATACAGCATGCAAATGTAAGTAATTTTTATATTTTTGTACTGATGTTGATTTTTTCTTTAATAAAAAGGAGTTTTCGAATTAACCGTGTTTTTCTATTGTCCATGCAATCCCTCCGGATAATCGGGAGTGCACTGTATATGCCATCTGGTGTATTCAGGTTTGTATAAAGAAACAATTTTTCAGTAGTATTTATGTTTTGTTTTGCAGTATGAAGGTTTCTAGCAGAGTAGAGAGTTTACAACCCTCTTAGCATTTTCTTATTTTTTTTATGATTTAACGTAATATGATAAAAAATGCGAAAAATTATTAATAAACATCCATTGCTTGTAAAATATCTCTCTATGCAACAGGAAAGAAGGCTGGCAGTAATTATTTGGAAAATGACAACAGTATTGAGATGAGTCATGACATGGCCTAGGATTTCTTTGAACATTAAAATTACATTCTTGAGAAAGGTGATCAAATGTATCTCGGTATTTTCCACGTGTTGAATGCATTTTGCGGGTTTTTTTAACCTTTTTCTTAACCATATGATTATCTGGGTAACCAGAGTAAAATTTTGTGCAGGACTGATTAGCATCAAATTCAGAGGAAGTAGATTCCAAGCCACAAAACATTACTTGTCTTTCAGGAGATTTACTTGGACTTTTATAATGGTCAAGTGATTTCGCAGACTTCTTCTTGTGCATATTTTTAAAGGATTTTTTCTTGTTCCGGGTTACTTGTGGAAGTTTCGCAACTTTTTTACTACAATTTTCTTCTCTTTCCAAATGCATCTTATCAAATGCTTTGTGTAGCCCATATTCTTCAGGCATTTTAGAAGTAGATTTAATTTTAAGTGTGAAATACTCACTTCCAGTGTCAGTTTCAATTTCTGATGTTTTTCTATCAGAACTTATTATCCAACTTTCAAGATCATCATTAAGAGGAAGAGATTTACACTCACTTGATCCTGTAACAGAAGCACATTCCCCAATGGCTTCATTACTATAAGGTGCATGTGCTGTCTTACAAGAACTTTGTTCACAATTTTTACTTTCATACTCCTCATTGAAAATTTCTGGTTGCTTTTCGGTGTTAATTTTTAAACAATCAGGAAGCTCTGTATTTTCCTCATAAGAAAGCAGTAAACAAGCTTCACCGTTTTCATTTTTTTTTGCAGTATCTTGATGGTCTTCAGCACACTCATTTTCTAGTTTGATCATTTGATCTCCCATGAGATGGGTGGCATTAACAGTTTCTAAATCAACAGTCTGCTCTTCAATTTTATTGGCACTAAGTAGTGAACAACCTTCTCCAGCTGTTGTCTTCTCCAGATTAATTATTGCATTTTGGCTGAATTCAGTTGAAGAGGCTTGGAAATCTTCCTTGGAATTACACCCAGTTTTCAAGTTACATGGCATACTTGGTACTGCGCTAGGATTTATGTCACGGTTGAGTTCTTTTGGTATGGGTTCTGAAACAATATAAAAATGACTCATTTCTACTTTCCTGCCATCACTATTAAATTTTACATTAGTTATTTTCACAATTATTATGCAGTTGATAAAATACATAAATAAAAATAATAACAATGAACAGCTGATATTTTCATCAGAAATTATCTTTTCCCACCTACAAAAAATATATACAGCTACTATGACATAGTGAAAGAAACATATAATGGGAAGAATACAAATAAAACAGTTTGAAGAATCCTTTACTCATATTATTATTGAAAATCTTTCATCTCCTATTAACAGTAATAGATTTCAAACATTTTAGTAAGTAGCCAATACCATATGTGGTAACTGCATCACCTGCCTTTTGTGACTGAATACAACATGCAGGATATCTCATTTTTCTTCAGTTAAAAGTTTTCATGTTGTGCAAAATTAGGAATCATTCCTACTCAAAGCACACTGTTCAAGAATTTTTATCAGGGCTTTCCAAACTTCTTTCTCTTGCGAAACCCCATATTTCTCCAGAGTTTTTAGCAACCCCCAGAAAAATGGCAACTGACAAGTAATGATTAGTAGCTCAAGGTGGGTTTCCCCCTTTTAAATAAAGTAATAATTTTAAAATTGTTTTCATGACACATCAAGTGTGAACTTGATGTGTCATGAAAACAATTCCTTCAAACAGCTCATCAGCTGTTCGGCTTGCAAGTGTATACATGGCTTATGCTGTTCACAAAAGTTTCAAAATCCAGTAAAATTAAACTAAGAGGTAATTTTTCTCCCCCTCTCGACAACCTGATTGGTATCACTTAAAAAGATATTTTGAAAAATATTTTTTCCTAACTGCAGAATTCGCACACACCTCATCTTATCACAAATAATGAAAATTTATTTCCCTTTGTATTTTTTACTTTGTGAAAAATATATATTATAAACACCACTGTTCCTTATTTTATGTCAAGTAGTGTAACTGCAAAAAAAAAAAAAAGGTTTCATATAACTATGCTAGGTTTCAAACATTTGAATACACTGACATACCGTAAAACGGGATTACTTTACACTTGTGAAGGTCACTTTGCACCAGTGCAAAATTTGTGTGAAAAGTGAAATAGAGATCAACTGATTAGGATTACGGGATTTAGACTTTTTTTCTAGCTTCTTGGGAACACTGACTAGTGTATTTCATTCCTTAACCCCTCCGAGACGAGCGCCGCATATGTGTGCTTGCACTAGATTCCCCTCATGGTCGAGCGCCAATTCCGTGCGTTATGGCGAAATTGCTGCTGTGGGCCGAGAGCCGCAAATATGCGTTGGGTTTTTGGAACAAAATGTTTTCTATCAGATGGCATTACTATTCCCTGTTCTTTTCAAAAGATTGATTGTGTACATTAGTATTTCTCTCTCAGAGGTCAGATTGTAGTTGGCCACGTGTCTGTGAATCATTCAATTAGAATTATTGGCTTTTTGAGAGTATAAACAGAAACACGTGCTGGCGAATGTAAATAGAAGCATTTGTTTAAGAGCTCTTCAACTCATTTTGGAGTGAATGTTTATAATTTCTCCACTTGCTTGGGTTGGGATATTCTGTCAAGGGTTTTTTGACTCTCAGTTTTATTTGTGCAGTTATGGCTAAAAGAACACGTTACCTTTCTGAGGAGGAAATATGAACATTTTTTAATTACACATCTATGGATTTTTCCGATAATAGTGATAAAGCAATAAATTAATAGAGTTCTTTAGATAATTCTGAATCTTTAAATTCTGAATTAGAAGAGGATATTACTAATATATTGGTTCCAATTCCGTCATGTCAGTTGAGTCCTAAAATAGATTTTTCAGAAGGCTTTGAAGAGTTAATTATTGCAATTTTCTTGAAGTATTTTATAATATTGAATGTAAATATTTATTTTTCCCTTTATTTTCGTATTTTGCATCAATAACCTAAGGTAAATGCTCCAGTAGTGGGCCGCTTGAATTTTAAGTTGAAAAACAAGAAACTCCAACATTCCAATGAAATAAGAGATCTGCCTCTGGTAGGCTGAAACCCTTATCAACTAAATACCAAAGGCACGGCCTTTATTTCCTGTTCAGTTAGGAGCTAGAAAGTTTGTTGCTGAAGTTGGTCTCTGAGAGAAGCATTTTTAGCTTATTCTTAGTGATTTCCTTAAGAGGTAACTCTTCTTTCAACTATTTTTTAGCATACATTCTATTTGTTTTTAAAATGAATTGTTATTGATATTATTTGATTATATAATGAATGTATTATAAAACTATCTTTAAATGAAATAATATTGATAATTTATGGATAGTGAAGGGTGGCCCACTTTTGGATCAATGTTTTACTAAATGCTCCAGTAGTGGGCCAAGTGAGGCCAGTACTGGAGCACATGCTTTCTCTCAAATAGACTGTTTTGTGATGTTTAAGAAGGTTATATCTTGTAAAGTCTTTTTATTTAATTAGATGTGCCTTTATTTTTATCAGAACCAGTAGTGGGCCACATGGCCCACTTCTGATACACTAATAGCCCACTACTGTTACACTAATGGAACATTCTGACCAATTACTTAAATAATAAATATTTTATAGTACTGTTGAGGAAAAGACTAATATTCAAGAATTAGTTGGGCTCTGTAACGAGGCAGACAAAAATAACTATCGCATTGCTGGACCATCGAAAAATATTCCATCACCATTTAAAAGGGCTCTTTTCTGGCTGCAGAAGGAAGATGATAAAAGAAAAAAAAAGATTTATTCAACATAAAATATCAAGATTTAATATCCATAATGCCCCAAACAGAACTTAAAATGAAAGATCGATAATTAACATATACCTTTAATAAAAAAAATTGGCTGTTAGAGAAAAAATGTAAATCTCATGTGACTAGAATCTATAAATAAACGATTTCACCTATATCAAGCCGTTTTTATTGCATTTTTTACAGTGTATAATGTTAATATATTATTATTACTACTAAATATAATGATTTTATTCTTTTTTCTTTGGCACAATTGACAAATCTGGGTGGCCCACTTTTGGTATGCCCACTACTGGTACATCAAAAGTTTGCTATGCCCACTTCTGGTGCATAGGAGTGATCTAAGTTTTTAATTTTTTAAAAATTATATTACAATTATTTTGATATTTCAGGTGATTATTATTTTAGATAAAAGTTTGAACAACCATAAAAAAATACAGATTAGCGAAACTTCTCAAAAGTTTAGATGATAATTGAGGAAATACCCTTAAGTGGCCCATTACTGGAGCATTTACCTTAGTGTTCATTTAGGTACTTTCAATTACAGGGAAATACACTATATTTTTTATTATTAAAAATCAAGTATTTTAATTACTTTTTACTAATTCAACTTTTTTATGATTTAGAATATGATATCTTTTACCAAATATTTAAAAATGGTTTCATTTCTATCTAAAGGGAACTTTTTATGCATTATTATGTAACACATACTTTTTACAAAATTTAATGTGTGTTAGGCTTAGCGGGAGAAAATGCTTTAGACGGTGGGCACAAACTGCGCTTGCCAGCTCCCGTCTTGTGGGCATGCTTCCTTCAGCAGGAGTCCATCCCGAAGGGGTTAAACATATATAAAAATCATTCAGGAGGTTCCAGAAGGAAAAGACAATGGGCCAATCTTTCAGCGAAAATTTTAGTGCTGTTATATTTGTTTCTGGTGAATAAAGTATGACATTTTTGAAGGAAAGTGCATTGAAACGCAAAAGATAATAAGTCTAGCTTTCATTATGTTGCTTTGAATGCCAATTATCTATACTTATAAAAGGCAATGTTTGTGTGCATGTGTGTGTTTGTCTGCGATGTCCAGATGAATCTATCGCACTTACAGCCATGAAATTTGGCACACAGGTAGTCGTAATGGTGACTGAATGCACCTCGAAGCCGAAATTTTAAATTTTAATCTAGAAATTTTTTTATTTAATGTTTTGTGTTGTTTTGGTTGATTTTTCGCACTAATTTCTCAATAGAATAGTTACGAATAAGTTTACGATAAAAATATATACACCATCGGAAAGAGCATGCGATTTCCGTTCTAATGAAGTTAGTTTTGAATTTCTAACGCAATTTACTGAATTTTGAGAAATTTTTAAAAAATACCCAGTTTTGGCATGAAGATGTTACTTTTGATTTTAAATTTGTTGCATCCGACTTTCTAATAATACTATTATTTTCAATTTTTTTCAGCTTATAACTAGAACGGTTGTGTCAGATTTAAAACAACAACGGTTAAAATATCTTTTCAAGTTTTTTTTAAATTAATTTTTTTCTGGGCGGTTGAGAGTTATTTTTATGGAGAGAGTTCCTCGCGCGGCACGGCACTTCGGAACTCAGATGGCTATGTGATTGGCTGAAGGGGAGGTGACGACATAACCTTGAATTGAATGACTGATTATTATTTTCAGCAGTATCTTAATGTATTTATTCGTCTCGCATACTTAGCTTGCAGTATAATAATTTTCACGCTACAATATTTTATTATTGTTTATCGCGAAAAAAAAAATAAGCGGGAAAATCAATAATGTGTATCTTTTGTTTTCAAAACTTTTTCATGTCATTGTGGGCGTTTTTTTTTTTTTTTTTCATTTTGTTGAAGTCCTGATTCCACGGGCAACGCCGTGCGCGTACTGCTAGTATTTGATAGTTGTAATTAATTTTTTCTCACCTGGGGTAACTTTGCATCGAAAAGGAGGGATTCTTTGCACCATGGAAATTTGTGATGAACATCAACCGCAATTGGTTTTGAATTTATTTTTTGTATTAAATAATAATAAATAATAAGAAGAACAATGTTTGCTTAAGCTTCAGATATGCCTAGGGTGTCTAAAAGGAGGTTAGGGACTTGTAGGTATATGGAGTTCTCTCCAGCAATCTTAGAAGCTTGATTTAATGCAATTTTATAAGTTTAAAAATACCCTAAAGAGAAACTTTTCTTGGTTCCCCAAGCGAACAGTTTACTACAAAAAAAAGCTAATTCATATAACTAAACATGGAAATCCCCTGGTTTTCTGCAAGGAGAGGGAAAAAGACTTGCAACGTGTAGTCCAAGTCAGTGACTTCAATTTTTCTGTCAATAGTATAGATCTTAAACTCATAATAAACGTTTATCTTACTAAGAAGGTGCGGTAATAGATAGATATATTAATAACACACCTGGCAATAATTCAATAAAAGGATTTCTAAAATGCCATCCTGATTTGAACAAATATGACATAAAATTGTTAATTATAATCAGGCATTTATGAAATTAATTTTTCTTGTATATTTCCACCCAGGCTTTCAATAAATATATCTAGAATTGCATCCAGATAATTTGTTTTTGTAATATACTGAAAAAAAATTAACCAGTGTAAAGTATCCCCACCTATGAGGTAACTTTGCACCAAAATTTCGAAAAATCATTATTAATTATTAAATCACTGTATGAACCACATTTTGCTGCAAAACGCTTCTCTAATATTCCTTCAATGAGGAAAAAATTAGAAGAGCCTTTCTTTTAGAGAAATACCATGTAACTAATCTCAAAATTCTGTCAGAAGTCATGAAAATTGGTGCAAAGTAACCCCGTTTTACGGTATTCACATTTTATGGTAACAACAAAAGATGCAAGATATTGTTCATTCCAAAATACAAGATAAGCACTTTTGGACGATTTTACTACAGAAAGGGCTGACAGGCAATGAGTAAATCAAGAGCTTTTCCGGAATTCTTTGTTAGTTCATGACCATCATCCAATTAGGCTTTTTTTTTTTGTTAGTCTTTACAGCAAATCAATAAATGAAAATACAATATGTTCCGATATACTACTAAGTAAAATGTAAACATCTCACCCTCCATTTTTCACTTCACCCCTAATTTAGTGAAATTAACTCTGTCTGGCACATGCATAGAGGGTTTCCGCATCTGAGAATGATCAGTAGTAATTTTTTAAAGCATTATTACATTAAAGGATGCTTGTGGTGTTAAATATCCACCAAATAACAGAAACACAGTATACTGAGAGTACATTTTATTTTAAAACGTTTACATTTTTGTAGGAAAAAAAAGGCTGAATAATGCTTAAAATTTAAAGCCATTATTAACCCGGGAGGATGCACGCTATGAAAAGTAATGTGAAGATGTGCAAGGAGGTGTGCAACACCCCAATTTGTTATTTAAGCAAAACTAGGAACATTTTTATGCTATATCTGATGATTCCAAATGATTCATGCAAACAGTTCTAGTTATACAAGAACAAATTTTTAGAAGAAAAATTTAGTGAATAATGCATTATATTATTCAGCGCATTGGAAATACATAAGAAAAGTATATTTCTTACATGCATGTTTTCAACACTTTTTATAGTAAAGAATCATTAATACACACAATGTGGACAGAAGAATACTGCTTCTAATTTTCTTAAGTACACAGGAAACCATTTTTTTAGAAATCCAAATAGGAATTCTGCAGGGCTTTAGACCCAATAAATTTCGGGCGTAATACACTTTAATTTTTCAGAATAGTTTCTACAATTTTAAGCTTTTCCTCTAATAGTTTTTGTGAAAGTGTATAAGACATGTACCAGCTTACTATGGTTACATTGCGTCCAGAATAATGTATTATACCTGCAAAAACTTCCATTTTAGAAATATAGAATGTTCTTGAATCCACATTTTTCTTCACTAAAACTTAAATAGTGAGACATTATTTTCCTGTCCCTAATCCAATCACTCAATTGAACAAAGAAACCTGAAGCGAGGACATGCAAAAGGGTGTTTCACATCCCTTATGGTGAATTCCAGTAAAAAAATAAAAACTTATTCTTGAAACATGTTCCATCTGTTGAATGTGACCTAGCATGGATTTGGCTCATTTGAACTAAAGGGAAGTGAGTATTTTCACATTTAACACAGTGTATCGGACACCCCCTTGCACGTCCTCGCAGGTTAAATGTAAACATCACTTAAAAGTAATGAGACTGACACAACTTTAGTTTATAGTGACCTCACACACAAACAATAAATTGAGGATTAACTAAAGCTCTTGACCATCCAGCTTCAACTGAAAATTGATTCCTGAATTTTATCAACTAGTTATTTATTGATAAATATATATTGAAAAGATTTGATAGATTTTATGGAATATTTCTAATAAGTCAACTGTCATTTTTTGGATATCAAATTAATACATACAAAACAACTCACCAGGCAATGCATAGCTATCAAAATGTCCTTCACTTTCTATTTTATCGAACTCGTCTGTCTGATTTCTTAAAAGAAATGTGATACTTGCACATTTGGCACCTAAAATAGAAACCAAACTATGATAACTCATGCAAATAAATTTTTAAAGCAGGAATTCATTATCTCAAGAGATTTTTAAAAATATGCAATTTAATTCTATATTATATACATATCTACATAATCTAAAATTTAAAACTGTTTTTATAAAGCAAACATGATCAGTCTTCGAAGACAGCACAAACTGTGCAGAACAATGACTGACATATCATATATAAAATAACATCATATTAAAATATCAGTTATTTCTTTTCCCTCAAATGCTTTAATGTGTAAATTTTTTTCTTAAATTAACTTTCTTTCAAAATTTCTGAGACAATGGGCGCTCACAAAGAAATTACAGTAAATAATAATATTCTAAAATCATTTATCGCTATTTTTAGAGAAAGAGTCGTAAAAAAATTATTTTATTGTAAAATAAAATTGGCATATAAATCTAAATGAATATTATATAAGTACCATATCTTCCAGCACGTCCACAACGATGTAAATAAGCGCGACAACTAGATGGCATATCAAAATTTATAACTAAATCAACATTTTCAGCATCTAAACCTCGAGAACTCTGCAAGAGAAAAAGAAGAGAATAAAATAGCTGAAGCTTTATAGTGAAAGAACAAATTTATAAAAACATGATCTACCAAGCACTTATTTTGCATTATACCTACAAATTCTAAGTCAGAAAAATTTACAGTTCCAACATTTTGTGGATTTCTAACATACACAGTTTTTATAAAATACTTTCTTTAACAAATATTTTCATTTTACGTTTAAAATACAATAAATGATGATAGAGCTTATGTAACTTTTTTTAATGAACAAGCAATTTTTTTTTTTTCGCAAAATAACCTTTTAAACACTTTTATTTAACTTGACTTGCTCATGTTTGCAAAGATGGAATTTTGTAACCGATTTTTCATTCACTTCCTGAAATGCTAGTTTTGAAATTTTGTACACATCTGTATTTTTGATATATATATAACAATACATTATTTTAATGTTTTTACAACTTAATTATCAGTTAATAATTAATAAAATTAAATTTTGATTCCATACCAGTGTTGCTACTTGGTAGTGAATTGGAAAAAAATTATACCAAGACTTGCATAATATTTTTAATAATCTCTTTATATATAAAGCAGAGCCTGTATCTGTCTGTGTGTGGGTTCCTTATACAAATTTACAGTATTTGTCAAATCTTCCTGAAATTTGGCACATGATCAATGAGAGATCAATGTCAACTTTTCAAAGCCCAAAAGTTAATTAAAATATCAGTTACTTAAAAATTAAGCAAAATTTAACAACTTTTTAACATGATATATCGTCCAAAAATCTAATCTCACAAAAACTATTTTCACACCATTTTAAAGTTTAAAAAATTAGCTTTTCAGTGACACCAATTTCATTTCCATACAATTTTTTTCTTCAATTTTAATAATTTTTTCAAAATTAATTTATACACAAATATAAGGACATTAAATATAGCACAAACAAGAATACTGACAACTGTTGTCAGAACACTACAAAAAAAATTTAAAAGCAGGAGACATCAGGAACAGCTATTGACTTGGTTCCATAATTCCATTTTAGTGTGATTTATTTTGAATGATTTTTACTTTTCCAAGAGTGAAAATAGATCACTGTGCTCATAGTTCATGTCTTCCACAACATGTTGATCCAAGCACCCCCAGGCTAAATAATAAATTAAAAACTGTGAAGTCAAAAATTATCAAAATAAAAAAATTCTATTTTTTAGTACACCAATTAGTGTTTTAAAAAATTCTTAAATTTTTTTACAAAATAGTCTAGAAATATAACTTTAATTTATTTTTTAATCAACTGCTTCAGTAATCATAAAAACAAAGCTTCTGGTGGTATTATTCAAGCTATGATTCTTTTTTTACTTAAATGGTACAAGCATTTGTTATCAGTACACTTACAATTTTGTGTGGGTGTCAATTATAAAACAGATTTTGTCTTTGAAGTAATTATAGTTCATGATTAAACAAAATGCATACCATTTGAATATCTTAGGTTCATCAATGATAACAGACTGAATGTCAATTGTCATTAGAGTGCAGCATTTTGAAGATATACAAGGACTTGTTGTAACATGCATTATAATTTTTAACCAATGCTATATGACAAGGGCTACCCTTTATATGAAAATCCCACTCTCCAAACTTTCATATCACTACGAGTATGTTTCCCTCATGATGTCCGATTTAACATGCATCAAGCATACATACATAGCAGATCACTAATGGAAGCCTTGTATCACTGTCCCAAAGAGAAGGCAATGCACTTGATTTCTAAACACTGAATAAGACACCATAAGTCCAACTAGAACCATGAAGAAAGCCAACATCATTATCGCGATATTCAAATTATCTCAGTATATCCTATAAATTAATTCCTTCAATCAATATCAACATACTGCATACAAAATATTTGTTGATAACATCTTTTTAAAAAACCTCAAACTCTAAATTAGTCGGACAGGAATGGAGTTTAATATCTGACAGTCATTCTTCGACAAGAGGGGAGTAGTTGGGTGAAAAAAAAATATGCTGGGTTCCAGGTTTGGGTGTGATGACCAGACTTTATCACGCTGATTTATCGTCCAAGATAAATCTATATTTCTCGATACATCGATATTTATTTATTGGAATATTAAATTGTAAATCACCCCTCCTAACATACTGCCTAATAAGAATTCATGTAAATAAGTGGAATTTTCATTTCATATAATAAAAATACTTGAGCTTTTCTTTCCAATAAAATAATGAAAAAATGATGGTGTTAAAATCTCCAACAAAGTGTTGCAATAGCACTTCACTTAAGAAAAGTTAACATTTTACATCATATCATTACATTTTCATTCCTTCAAATAATGGAGTGATTTTTAAAATTTTAGCTTCCTTTACTGCTGATAGGGTAAATAGCAGTTTCTCTCGTCCTTCGCAGAGTAAAAACACATAATAATGCCTTTCTAACTATAAATTAAGTGGTTTCTGACAAATCCCCAATCTGAAGTCTAAAGTATTAGTGGCAGATTTAATTTAACAGGGTTCTTACAGATTTTTTAAATTAAAAAGTCAAGGAATATTTACGGAGTTCTCAAGGAGTGTTTTCAAAATTTTCAAGGAGTCAATATTTACGCATAAAAAAGAGTCCCCTTTCTAAAGCACACAAAAATTATATTAGGGTACTTAAAACATTGCTAATAACTCAAGTAAATGTGCTTATATTTATTTCTTTTATAAGTTTTTACTAAGCTGATTTATCCAAGAATGTCATATTATATCTATGTATATGAAAGTAGAGTGGTGCCACTTAAAGACACAATTTTTTATAAAATTATACAACTACCCCAAAAGTTCAAATAGGTCATTACATACCATGATTTACCATGTTTTAAATAAAAAACTATTTCCATTACTTTTTTTTAGAAATCAAATTCTTAAATAATTTCCATGCCTCACTGTGCACCTTATGTAGTGCACATTATCCATGATTTAAAATATAGAGGTGCAAAAAGAGCCATTGATTTAGATATTAGAAACTGTTTTTTGGCATTTTCATTGCTTATAAAATAGTATATGAAGAAAATAAAATTAACAAAATTTCTTGATTATTAAAACTAATTTAGCTAAAATTGATTAATAGTGTCTATTAACTCCACCATCACAATATGTGTCCTTGACAACAAACCAAACGTTACAATTTAAAGAAATACAGTTAATGTTTCTAAATAATCCAAGAGAAATAACATTCTCAATTTGCACCATTCTATTGTTTTGGTTATTACTGAATGGCACTTAAAACCAATTATTAAATTTTGGATACTGCTAGGAAATGAACATCAAATTGTGGAAAGAGCAACCCAAAATACTGGGCAATTGATACGGCGGCGATTTAGAATCCTTTTTATCGGTGAAACGTAGTACACATTTAATAAAAGAAATGTTAAAAATTGAAAATCAAGGAGTTTATACGGAGTAAAACCCAAAATCAAAGCGTTTCCATAGTGCTTGAAAATGAAAATTGTATTCAAGGAGCGTACGAACCCTGTGTAAGTTTGCCCCGGGTGGCAAAAGTTGCAACTACACCACTGCATTACCCAACTAAAGATTTTGTTATATATATATACTAGCTGTTACCCGCGACTTCTTGCGCGAAGAATTTGATATATTCTCTTTTTTAATTCACGAATGTAAATGTTTTGTTGCATTTTGAAAGGGGAAAGTAAAAGCTCTGACGGTTGATAATACTTACAGAGATGACACAGGCTCAGAACAAAAAAAGCTGAACTTCATAAATAATGAACTGTGCCAAACAAAAATACCGAGAAGTAAAATATATATAATTAATTGAACAATAAAGTAAATAAATTTATACAAAAAGTGCTCGAGATATTAAAAATATTGTAGAATTATTATATATAAGAAAATTAAGAATGATAAAATCCGACGCCAAAAAAGCGGAAATCCGCGGAAAAGTGTCATGTCTGTACTTAATTGGACGGCTGACAGGGGTGTACTGTACATGTATGTTGATATAGTTATGTGAATTGTTTATCTATGCTAATATACTTTTGTATACCACGTTATTTACACGGATGTAGAGGTTGTGTGGGCTGTACACACGTGTATATATATATATATATATCAACAAATGAAAACTACAGTTACTACATCTATGCAAACATGGTTAATGAACTGACTAAAGAAAAAAAACATTTTCTGATTGTAATTTATTGAACATATGCAAGATTAAATGTTCATCAATATTTTAAAAATAAACATTCTGATCACGTTATTAGATAGTAAATTTTAATAAAGATGAAGTTTTTAATGTGCCTAATAAGAAAGCATAAAAGAACCATATTACCATATGCTTACTGATGTAAAATTAATACACTATTTAGAATCTATTAAAATATAGGGAAATTACTGACCACATCAGTCGAAACCAAAACTTTACATTGGTTTGTCTTCAAACGCTCAACTGCTTGTAGCCGTTCAACTTGGTCCTTTGCCTTAGACATAGACACTACAGAGAACCCCCACACCTGTATATCAATGCATAAAGGTTGAACCCTAAAATGTTTCAGTTTCAAGACAATCAGTATTTTAAAGCTAAATGCTCAGTGCTGAAAAAATTGCACAATGCATAGCCCAAGTTTTATAAACACATAACATAAATTATGAAGTACATTAAGACACATTTTTTACAACATGGAAAAAAATGATTAAAAAAACAGGCTAGTTAAAAATTCTAGAAATAGGTTATCATGGAATATAATTAATTTATTGATTTAGGTTAGAAAAACTAGGAACCCTATCAATCAAATAGGAATAAAAAGTATTCAATAAGCATTCTCTGCAAGGAACTATCTCTAATGCCAACAAGACATGTTTTGACAAGAACTACACAAATTTAATAATGAAAGTAATAAAAATCTAGAGTTATACACACGTAAAAAGTAATAACCATTAAAATCAAAATTAAAGTACATTACCTTAAATATGTGTATTTGAAAGTACGACAAAGAAGCAAACTTTTTTTACTGCTATTTAAAAATTAATTAATAATGCATGACTTTTTAACAGTGTTATATTGTAGTCTAGTGTATTTTCATCAAATTTTGTAAAAGTATTTTGGGAGCATAGAAAAAAGAATCCGAAAGAAAAATAAATTAGATAAAAAAAAAAAGGAGAAAAAGCAGGAGATAGTTCAAATCATGAAATTAAAAAAAAAGAAATCTAAATTCTAAACTGGCAGATACTTAAACAGGCCTGAAATGTACTTCTATCATATATAATTATTAATGTTGTGTATAACATTACAGACGAGTTCATAAAATTCTCATGAATAAAAAGGAAACAAAAAATTATTCTAAGTGGTAAACTTCTGTGGTTGATTAATTATTATTTTTATTGACTCTTGAAAAGCACTGAACAAAAAAAAATTATGAAAGATAGGTGGTATTCCAAAAATAAATTTAATAAGAATTTGAAAAAATAGATAAAAATTTGCTAAATTACAACTCAAGAAAGACAAACAATTAGAATTTTAAAAAAGCAAAGGCAACTAATAGAATACACAGGAGCCACAATAGGACAAAAAAAAATCACATGGTAACATACCTGTGCACAGAGTTGCAAAATATTACACATTGTGAAAATTTCGCATTGATCAAGACATTTTTCAAAACTTCCAGTTTTCTTCGATATGATAGGAAAGGCAGAAAGTTCACTGGCACAATGTAGTAATAATGAGTCATACCTAAATTTTACATAGAAAACAATTATCAATTTAAATTCTATTAATACCTCAATCATTATTTTAAAAAATTTACAAGTTAATACTTCACTTATAATGTTTGTGGAGTATAATTATCTCCAAATTATATTTCCTCCCCTAAGGACATTCCAAAAAATCTGCAGGTTTCATTAACAATGCTAAATTGATGAGAAAAATATGTTTCTGCATATTTAAAACAATTATTGAAATTATGCTAAGATTAATAAAATAGATTTTTTATATTTATACGTTTAAAAAAAATGTTAACACCTTGATTTATTTTTGTAATATTTTAAATACTTGAATTTCAATTACAAGAAATGAGGAACCCTCTTCATTTTGGGATTGCTTCAAAGAAATAAAAGAGTTATCATTACAGAGCATGAAAACGACAAACAGAGAAAAAAAAATTCAGTGAATAAATTAAAATTATTAGAAGTAAATTCCTATTTTGATAAAGAACCTCCAAGAGTGAAAATAGAGTTTACACTTAATTGGTAGGAAAAATGCTCCTGCAAGCACAGTATATAGTGAACGTTTATTTTCTGAAATTGGTAATACACAGTTGTACCTCGATTTAACAAATTCATCGGGCCCGAAAATTTTATTCGTTAAATTGGGGGTTATTTGCAATATCGGGGTCCAAAACAAAAAATTTCTGCACTTAACTTATGGAACAGCCCTAATAAGCAACTACACAAAAATATCCATAATTAAAAATTGTACACTTTTTATTCAACAGCTAAAAATACAGCGAAAAATTACACACTAGTTAATTTGAAATGTTAAAGTATGTACTGAGTAATGTTTGACAATTTTCTTGATTCCAGATTCAAAAAAGTTCTTTTTTGACTTTATAGAGAGAAGAAAATACCGTGTCATTTACATCCTGCTGCATTAGGTATGTTTTCACAGTTTCCAAACCATGTAAAGCATCAGAAAAAGTAACTGTTTCAATGGGAGTTTCACTATCGATTTCTGCATCAGAATCACTATTCATTGGTTCCGATAAATCAACATTTTCATTAACTTCAGTTGCACAGATAGAGTCTGTCATCACATGCGACATAACCGTTAAAGTCTATCCCAGGAATGACTTTTTTTCCATATAACTTCTTCTGAAGGTTCAAATGGAAAGATCACATTCCATTGATGTGCCTGGAAATCCCACTTTCTGAAAGCATTTTTCAATTGTATTTTTAAACTTGGTCCCAAGATTGTCTCACAAAATATAGAGCATCCAAAACACTGGCTTTGTATCTTTTCTCTGCATTTTCGTCCAACAAAGCTATAATTTTTCTCATAAGCAACTTTCTGCAATTAACTTTTACAGAATGAATGATACCAAAGTCTAGTGGCCGAAGCACACTTGTGCAATTTGCAGGGAAAAACAAGACTTTGACATTTTTTAAATTGCAAATTGGAGGATGTGCGGGACATTGATTAATAAACGAAAGAATTTTTCTCTTTTGTATCTTCATAAATTTATCTAAAGACATCAAAAGTCTGTAAATAGGGAAGAAGTCATCCAGGATTTTTTGTTTGCTGCGTATTTGTCAGTAAGGTCTTTATGTTTTTAAAACATTGCAGCTTTACTGCCCTTCCTATCACAAATGGCTTCAATTTGTCAGTTCTATCAGCATTAACCACAAGCAAAATCGTAATACTCATTTTGCTTTTTTTCCCCGCCAAAGCAATTTTCATTTCTATAGCAAAGCATTTTGTCCGGTTGCAAGTCATAAAACAATCCTGTTTCATCTTGGTTGTAAATGCTGGATGGTGAATACCGTTCAATCAGGCTGAGCAACTTTTCTTTCCAATCTTTTACTACATTTTCATTTACAACTGCCTTTTCTCTGCACACTTTTTTTTGGACTATGTTGTACCTTTTCTTAAAACGATTGATCCAACCATTTGGATGCAGAAAAGTCTTTCACATTATGCTTTTTGGCAAGTTAAAGGGCTTTTTCTTTGATCAGAGGCCCACTAATGGCTATTTTCTTGGCACAAACGATGTTGAACCATTCCACTTGGCCAGTTCAAGAACAGAAAGAAAAGTGGCTTTCAATGACTTTATTTTCGATGATTTTTCACCACATTCTACAGATGCTTTTGCAATTTCTGCTCATTGTTTAACAATTGTAGCTAATGTCGACGTAGAGATTTCAAGGCGTTCTGCTAAAGCATTTTGTGGTCCAACGTTCTTGTCAAATTCGCGTAAAATGTTAAGTTTTTCACTCAACGAAAAACAGTTTTGTTTCCGACAATCTGCCATGCTTCACGATGTTTCAAAAATCAAATGTTCTGCAAAACTGAGCGTCCAATACACTCCACTTCTCTGCATTGTGGAGTAGGGAGAGATAAAGGAATTTCCTGTCCTACCCACATGACAGGATACACTCATTAATCATCTGCACCTGTGAGGTCTGGGCTGCACCTTCCCACGTTGAAAATTGCTGGTTACAAGAAAAGTCTTTTTCTGTTCTGGACAAGATCGATGCTGTAGTCATTTGAAAAGTCCAATATTTTTCTAACCCAAACTAACAAAAAAAAGTTATTGGCTGTTTAAATAATTCATTAATTTGGAGTTTTTCGTTAAATAGGGGGTTTTGCCTTCATTTTAATCGGGGGAAAAGAAAAATTTGTTAAATCTCGAAATTTGGTAGATAGGGGTTCGTTATAATGGGGTTTGACTGTATAAGAAACCAAATCCATATATATTTGGTAAAATACAAAACCAAATATATATATAAAACCTTACCGAATATTTGGCAAAAGGGACGAATAACGAATATTCATTACATCCCTACAATTTAGAAAGGAATATGACAAAAGTGATTACAGCTGGTAGTAAATGAATTAAATTTGACTACCTTGTTTCCCGACACCATATTCTTCAACAGCCAGTTTCTTTTAGGCGGTTTAAGAGGGTGGAAACGAGATAAATAACAGTGGAGAAAAATTATTGACTTTTTGAATACTCAATACCCTGCATATTTTTGAATACTTAATTTGAATTTTTAAAGTACAGAAATCAAATGTTTATTATCTCACAGTGTATAACTAAATCAAATATTAGAATTTAACAATTTTGATTTCCATATCCATTCCAGAGTATCAAGAAATAAATGTTAAGATGCAAAAAGAAAAAAAATTTTGAAATGTAGACATCAAAGTTATAAAATAAAATGATTAGCATGAATAATTTGTTTAACTTTATTCAGGAGATGTGCGAGTAGAGATTCTTTGCTCTCAATATATTTTTCAGGGATGAAACATTATGTATATAGTCACCAGTAAAGCAATGTCTCATTTACATCTTTGGCTGATGTGTATTTTCCTGTTAGAATCACTCACTAAAATTCAAGTAACGTGTAACAAAATCTCCATTTCAACACTACATGAATGAAAATATAAGTTTTGTACCCAACTAAAATATTCCTATAGTAACCATTACAATTTTATTTTGAAGCTTTATTATAACTTAGTTTAGTTATATTAACATCCTGTTTTGAAGCAATACAAGGGCTATTTTGAGACGGACCTCGTAATTTTGAACGGTGGTTAGATGACGACGACACCCCCTTTCCAAACTTCTACACCACACCAGTGGGAGGACATTTGGCCCCCTACGTATGATTTAACTTGCAACAGGCCCAATACATGATGGATCTTCAGTGGAATTGGGTTTCGAACCTGAAACCCTCTGGCCCCAAAGCCAAAACCTTACTACTAGGTCACTGCGGCCTCTACCATATTATAACAGTGTAAATATTAACACATTAATAAATTTTAGCAGATTACTGATTGGTTTTGTCATTTATGTATTTAAAAAATTGATGAAGATCTACAGATTGGATGTAGAGATCACATACCAAATTTCACTTATTTAGCTCTTCCCACGTTTGATTTATGTTCACCTGCACACAGATGAAGAGAAAAAAATTTCAAAAATGTCCCTTTGAGATTCAAAGAGGTCTAAAATATGGAGATTCATCAAAATTTCACAACTGAATTTTTTGATGAATACAGTACTTCATCTTTATATATGAGAAAATAAAAATGTGCGAGTTTGAAACAATAGTTTAAGAGAAAGGCTAAAGTTTTTCATTTGCGTGCATTGCAAATTATTCTGTCACTGATCCATTCATTACAATTAGTAGCAGAAGATGAAAGATTCCCCCCTCTCCCTCATTGGCCAAGTTTAATGTTTTTGTTCTTTATTCGGGTGTTTTGCAATTACCAGAAAGCCTATTACGAAACAACTAACAAAAAGATTGTCCTTTTCTTGAAATAATTAGTTTAATTTAAGAATTGAGTCATTTTTTAAAAAATAAAACAAGGTATGCATTATTGATTGTATGTGCATTCAATTCAAGTAAATTATATACCTAAAAATCAATAATTAGACAAAAGTAATAGTTACACAAGCCTTCAAAAGTTAAGGTACAAGCATTTCTTTTAGGAGATAACTTCTGAAATCATTTAGATACATTCATGAAATTCAAGCAATTCAGTATTTTGCAATAATAATATATAATCTTGAATTTTGTTGCAATTTTTTTAAATCTGAATTTTGTAGTAATTTTTTTAAATCTGAATTTTATTAACAGATATGTCTTCTCTTATCAGGTGGTCTATGCTGGTCTTTCCATACCAGATGTCAGAAACATGAATAAACATAGGGGACAATAAATAATACAAAACTTGTTGCAGTTCCTTTAGACCAGAGTTTCTCAAACTGTGCTCCGCAAAACAATTTCCAGTGCTCCGCAAAAAGGTAGGACATTTTTAAAATGAAATATTTTTATTAAACATATTTTAAAATTTAAAATATTTTTCACAAAAAAAATGGAACAAAAATATTTCAATATTATGACCTTTTGCGCTCTCAGTGTGTAACACAAAATCGAGTATCACTGATCAGGTGAAACATTGACTATATAAAAAGTTAGTCGGCATTCAATGCGTCTGTTTCTCGTCCACCAGTCGCCAAAACAAATTTACATCAAAAGTCAACACCAGACAACAAGGAGCCAGACAGAGACTAGACTCACGGTCTCCGCGTTTGCAGAAACAATTAGCTTCGACGCTTTTCCAGAAGTATCGGAAATTTTTTATTGCATATATAAATGGTTGTTTACTCACTTCTCAAATCAGTTGCATTTTAGTCAACATTCAGTCGAGAACCGACAAATTATAAAGTTCATTATATGTAATATATTATTTCTGTAGCTTCTCAGATTTTTTGTTTTGATGACAAAATATCTGTCTTGTGGAGGTTTCTTCAAATACTAAATTAGTAATACGGGGAATAACATTGATTTTCTTTCAATGTAACGCTTTCTGGAGACGGGGTCCTTAAAAAACATCATAACTTCTGCCAAGTCAACTGGAATAGACGTGGAAGCATCAACATCTAAGAGGTATGTACTCGTTTGGATTTTTTCTTTTTCTTGTATCAAAATGGTTAAACACATTACGATATTTTAAAATCTTGAAAATTAGAATGACTAAAAATAAAATTTTAACTATTCACATATAAGATTTTGCATTATAGAATTTCTTAAAGAGATTTACACTTTTACAGTATTTTCTTTTTTTTTTAAAAAAAAAACCTCAATGAATCTTTTTAGATGCAATATCCTATTTAAACTTTTTACTGAATTTATGCTGTTGTTATATACAGCTAATGTTTATATTACTTTCTAATTGCAGTGCGGAAGAAGATAGAGGTGTTACTGCTGCTGTACAAGCTGGTTTTTCGGATCAATCATTGACTGCGGATGGAACAGAACTTCTTGATCTTGAACTATCGAACAAGTTGTATAGCCCTACTTCCTCGGATACAAGTTCTACAATAAAAAAAACTTTAAAACGAAAGTATCATGATTCTTATTTGGATATTGGGTTCGCTGAGACCACTGATAATAAACCTCAGTGCGTAATTTGTGGCAAAGTCTTGCCGAACAGTTCAATGTTTCCAGCAAAAATGCGTCGTCATTTTGAGAGGGTCCATCCAGAATGCAAGGTTAAACCAACTGATTTTTTCAGAAGGAAGTATATCGAACTCAGGAAAGTCCAGAAATGTATATTGTATCATTCAAAAACTGTCAACGAAAAGGCTTTGATGGCATCTTACTTAGTCAGTTACCGAATTGCTCAAGTTGGCGAAGCCCATACTGTTGCTGAAAACCTTATCAAGCCTTGTGTAAAAGACATTATCGAATGCATGTTTGACGAAAAGGCTGCAAAAGTGATAGACACAATTCCTTTGTCAAATAACACAATATCGCGAAGAATCGGGGACTTAGCAGATAATGTGAAATCTACTTTAATTTCTCTTATAAAATCCACTAAATTTTCACTTCAAATGGATGAATCAACCGATGTTGCTGGTTTGGCAATATTAATGGTAATTGTGCGTTATCCATATTTGGACTCTTTTCATGAGGATTAACTTATCTGCAAGCCATTACCGACTACCACAACTGGCACTGCGATATTTAAATTATTAGATGAATTTTTCGCGGAGAATAGCATCCTATGGGATAACTGTGTTGATGTGTGCACAGATGGAGCGAAAGCTATGACTGGTAAGATGTCTGGTGCAATCGCAAAAATAAAAGAAAAAGCCAAGGGGTCCAGCAGTAGCCACTGCATACTTCATCGACATGCTCTTGCAATGAAAAAAATGCCACCTTTTATAAGGGAAGTACTGTCTGAAACTGTTAAAATAATAAATTTTATAAAATCAAGACCTAAGAATAACAGGTTGTTCAAAATCTTATGTGATGACATGGGGAGTCTACATACGTCTTTACTCCTTCACACAGAAATAAGGTGGCTCTCCCGTGGTAAAAGTTTAATCTGCCTCTTTGAACTAAGGAATGAAGTCGGAATCTTCCTGAGAGACAATTTTGCTTTGGGAGAGAAGTTGTGTGATGAACGTTGGCTAATGAAATTGGCGTATTTGGCAGATATTTTCAAAAAAATTAATGATTTATGCTTCTCACTTCAAGGAAAAGCAGTAACTGTTTTTGATGCTACTGATAAAGTGGAAGGATTTAAAAAGAAACTGAAGTATTGGGTAGAGTCAATCAAAACCGGAACCCTGGATTGTTTTCCAATAACAAAAGGATTTGGAGAAGAACTCGAATCAGACATTCCTGCGGATATCTTAAACGAGTTTGAAGTTCATCTCTTGCGTTTGATTGATGCTTTCAACTCTTATTTTCCAAAAGGATGGCATGAAAACATACAAGAAAACGTTTGGGTTGTAGAACCATACTCTATATCCGTAAAACCATCTTCTCTGACATCACAGGAATATGAATGCTTGCTTGATTTGACATCAGATACAGCGATAACATCAAAGTTTAAAACTGAGAAATCAATCTCAGATTTTTGGTGTACACTAAAAGATGAATTTAAAATCTTATCAGATAAAGCGAAACTTATTCTCCTGCCCTTCGCAACCACTTATTGAGTCGAAACAGGATTCTCCACATACACCGCTACTAAAACAAAATACAGATCACGTCTCAATGCAGAGCAAGATATTCAGTTGCAACTGTCCGAAATTCAGCCAGATATAATCTCATTGTGCAAATCAAAACAGCCTCACCCTTCTCATTAAATTTCTATTTCACGAAACCAAGTAAAAATTTGTAAGAAATGTAATAATTAATAAAATTACAAATTGTGGATATGCAATACTTGCTCTGAATTCATTTCCAATTTTTTTTCATGCGTCTTTTCTGTCTGCAATGGGAAAATAGTGCAGAAAAAAAATTTAAAACAATGAAATCTAATGTCTTGCAGCCTTAAATGATGAAATTACCTTGTAACGTCAATGCTATTTTGTTGTTCTATTTAATAAATATAGTATATAGCTACGAGATAAATTTTAGTGCTCCGCATTGAATTTCCAATTTCAAAGGTGCTCCGCAACTGAAAAAGTTTGAGAACCGCTGCTTTAGACTTTGAAGAAGAACCAGGAGCAACAAATTCTCTACCAAGGAAGTCCCAAAGGTTCTCTAAAAAATTCAAATCAAATGGAAACAAGACGGCTACTTCATTAGTTCCCAGTTTTTATCAAGAAGGTATTAGTTGAGAAACCGAGCTTGATGTGGCTGAGCAATATCATTAATTAGAATGTATCTATCATAGATAACACTGTCACACAACCTCATATACTGATCAAGGATTTTCTTTTTTTTATCATTTAGATTCCCTGAAATCAATTCATGCATCTATGTGCTCTCTTAAAAAGACTTTGACAGCCTAATATTCTATCTCCTCTGCAACAGTTTCTTTCAACAATGTCAAAAGTGTGATCTTCTCTCCACATCAAATACAATGAGAACCATTTTGTAGAGAGAATATCAATTTGGCTGTTAAAGAGTACAACTGCAATGTTTGTCTTGTTGAATTAAAATTATCTTTAACTCACTTTGACTAGGTATTTCTTAGACTTTGGTACATACAATTGCTCATCTTCATACTTACAAATTTTGTGAATTTGAAAGCATTCTCAGACTCAATGCAATCGAAATTGTTTTTCCTATGGCAGTAAGATGATTTGCAACAAGCTGAGTCGCATGGAGCTTTTATTTCTTCTCATCGAAAGAGTCAGAAAGCAATCTTCAGAAGGTGTTTTAACAAGGTTTTTTAAGTGCTCTGAAACAGTTCTACTTGACATAGCAACAATACCTAAATTCAAACATTAGTTTTTTTTTTCTTTTGAAAAACCAAATTTCAAAAGAACCCTCTTTTAAAGCTATTTTTTTTTAAATCAAGTAAAGATGGTCAATACTTATATTTTCTATCAGTATTGGGACATATCTTTAAAAAACATGCTGTACCATTACTGTTGGATGCCTGTTTACAAAGATACCCATTGATACAACTTACCTAATAATGAAAGTTCATTTTCATTGAAGACGGCTTGGAAAGAATGCTCAAGAAACTCAGACGCCAACTCCATAACTTCATCTGTACATGTTAGACTGGTAACAACTGTTTGTTTCTTTTCAGGTAAGGTGTTGAATATTTCACTACATAGGATTTTATTATATAGTTATTAGAATCTAAACACTAAAGAGAATAACACTGTACTTCCATATAAGGCTTTTATTCATTGAACCAAAAGCATTTTCAACAAATAAAAATTATATACAACATGAAAATAAACAAATAGTTTATAGTACAGATAACCTATAATATTGTTCAAAATACATGGAAGCCTCTGTATAGCAAGCACAAAATCCTGGAATACAGTTTCACTTTATCACAGTCCAAGAGGTAGGAAAATCGCCAAATAACTCTTAACATAATAAAAGCTTTGAAGAGTAAGATGTTTCATTTGAAATATTTCATTCAAGTGCAGATGTCATATCAGATCTCACTGAAGGATCTTTAATTATACATTTCATTTTTGTGAATTAATTTGCAGGCCTTAACTATGTCTTGCGGAAATAAAAAATATTAAAAACAACATCTTATATATATATAAAGTATTTGACCTTATTTAAGAAAAAAATAGATTTGGAACTGGGTCAAAAGTGGAGGAAATATGACTTACGACAGAAAACTTCGAATTTAAATGAAGCAACAAGTTTGGCCTACACAACACAAGGAACTTAAAATTAGAGATTTGGTGAAAATTGCTTTAACAAAGACATTTCTCTCAAATATACAAATGCAGTAGAATGTTTTTTATAATTTTTTGAGCTTAACCTTATTTTACTTGATAGCTTTGTTTCTATATCATGGCTTCACATAATGAGGCATTTTTAGTACCTTAAATGATTGTGTTACATGGAGAGTACTTGCATTTGTAATCTTAAATTGAAAGAAATTCAATAAAGCAAGTTTAAATCTTTTCCCAGAAGCCTGCTACCATGTTAGACAGTGAACACAATGGAGTTATTTTTCCACACCAGCAAGAGAATATTTTATCCTGATGGATTTTTCATGCACTAGACCTGGACAGTAGAGTAGTTTGATGGAATCAGGACACGAGGTCAAGATCTCTGCTGTAGCCCTCAAAATAATGGAAAGAATACCCTATATACATTTTCAGCAAAAATCAAACTCTTCAATGTTTTGCTTTACTATAAGACATGTAATCTATATATATATAAAAGAACAATTTTTTATAAGTAATTGTCTTTTTTTTTTTTTTCTTTCTTCTTCTTTATGCACGCCTAGACCGTCAAATTTGGCATAGTGTTGGATTATAACAAGAGGAAGCTAATGCCGTAAAAAAAAAATCAAATTAGACTTTGATTTATTTAATTTTAAGTGGTAAATTTGGGCCTTTTTGCCTATTTTCTTCATTATTATTCAAATACACACAAGATGAAAAGTTATGTTTATGGTGTGTAATTCATCAGTTCTTGCATTTTTTATTTATTTCTCTTTATTAACTTTTTTTTCTCCATTAATATTCAAATACACGCAAGAAGAAAAGTTATGGTGTTTAATTTATCAGATTATTGTGTTTTTATTCCGTTTATTTTTTATTTCGTTTTATTTTTTCTTTTGCAAAACAAAATATTATGCTATGCTACTGTGTTTTAATTTATAAACATCAGAAGTATAATTGTTCATTTAAAAGTTGAATTAATTCATTCTACAGTATATTGTTTAAAAATTTAAAATTAATTTTTTTTCTCCAAACATCATGACTTCATTAAAACCAGACTTTTAAGGTAATAAAAAGCTAGAACTGAAAGTTTTAATTCAACAATAAAGGATTCAAAGGAGATTTAAGAATATTGGGGAAAGTTAACGACAGAAAAGAAAAAAGAATGGTGACAAGCAAATGAAAATATACGGATCCCGAGCAATGCTGGGTTATCAGCTAATGAACAATAAAAAAAGTATATTTTGAAGCAAGAAAGAAGTTATCTGAAACAGAAAGTTCAAAATTTGAGATAAAAATTACAAAATTATAACTATTTCAAGTGATTGTACATTAACCCATTAACGCCCAAATTAATTTAAAGAATAGATTTCAATAAATTCCCTATTAAATTACGTTTAAAACACTAAGACCAAGTTAACTGTGAAGTTGAATTAAAATCGAAGGGAAAATTTTTTTAAAATTTTTACGAAAAAAAATTAAAACTAAAAAATTGCCAAAGAAAATCATTTTTCCAAAACTTTTTTTATAAATAAATATTAAAGATTTTTTAAATATAGTGAAATATCAAAACATAAAAATCACTTTCTAATTCCTTGCATTACCTCAAAAATAAATCAAAGGAAAAATAAAAATTCAAAATGATGACACCTGACTTCAAAATCTGACTAACTGGTGGTATATACCTGCTAAAATCTGTTTAGGAGTTTGGTAATACCTATTGACTTCATAGACACAGCAAAAAGGAAACAATTAGAATTCAGCCACAGAAATTAGTTTATGAACTCTAAATATGCTTAATTATTTTACAGGTCATTCTTCTAAAAGCCATGGATCCTTAAATAAAAGTTACCATTATAATTGTTTACAGCTTTATTTTTACTTTTAACTCGTTTCAGCTTCCTCTAGAAAGTGGTATTTTGGAAGCATCAATATTTAATATTACAGCATGTAAGAAACTCCACTACAACAAGCAAATGGAAATTCAAAATAAGAAAACTCATATTAATAGCAAAGACAGTGATAACTCCAAAAAAATGATTAAGTAATTATCTTTAAAAACTTACAGCCTTTAAAAAAGTTGCAAGAGCATTTATAGTCAGGTCATTTGAGAGTAAACTTTATTTGAATGGCAGAAGGAAGAGGCTGAACATACACATACTAATCTGAATATATGAAACAACAATGCAGAAGATGAAAGTAAAATATGAAGCAAAATTTTCATAAAATTAAAAAACAAATATCACCTGCACATTTCCAGGCAGGGCCAGATTTCCCAATAGGGTCAACTTAAGGCCAAGGCCGCAGCTTAAAATGCTTTTTTAAACTTACATTTGTTGCATTAAATATATTGAGTGATTCATTTCTTTTTGTCTTCTGTAGACCTTATATATAGCCCCTTGCCCTTCTTTGCACTGAACTAGATTTAATAAATTCTGTTCACTTCAATGGCCTTTCAAGCCTATTATTCATGGACAAAAGTGGAATAACGAAGTAGTTTTAGCAAGTAGTTCAGATGATTTCAAGAAATTCGATGGAGTATTTTTGTAGGTGTTAATATTAAGTTATTTCACAAGTTGCGCAGTTTGGAATTAAAAATTTAATGTGATTCAAAAATAATAAAGAATGTATTAAGTGCTTATATGTTACAAAAAAAAACAATTGTATAATTAATTAAAAATTATATATATTTAATATTTTTGAGAGGGGGCACAGAATATACTTTGACCTAAGGTGTAGAAATGTGTAAATCCAGCCCTGTTTCCAGGAAAAGATGCATTGAAGTAAATATAATTCCATTAAAACAAAAACAATTCTGTCCAGTGTTCACAAAAATAAAATTAAAGAAAATGGTTCTAAGTTTCTATAGCAATCAAATTCTGGTAGTGGAGAGTATAAAAATCTTTTGGACACAAAGTAAAAAGCGTATGATGATAAATTCCTTTGAAAAACTTATTTGATGACTTACCTTACTTCAGGCTTCAAGTGCTTATTAAGAAGTTCATCAAAATCATCAATGATAAAAAGGTGAATAGTGTCTAATTCAAGTTTGTCATCTTGTATCAAATGAAGCATACGTCCTAAAAACACCATTTTTAATTATTTTTCTAAATTAACAATAATAGCCAAAAATATTCAAATAAGCAATGAAGCAGAGCAGAATTTACATACAATTTCTGTATTTAATCCACCAGATGCTTAAAACCATAAAAATACATAGTAAAATATCATTCTGATGAAAGATTGTTAAATTTGTCATATATTTTTCTCATCAGAAAAGATTTTAAATGCTTTGTAACAGAATACATGTTATGAACATACAATTAAACAGCAAGACAAAAGTCAAGAATGTGAAATTTTATTAATTTGCAAACATATATATTGCAATAGTACGTGTTCACAAAGTCTATCACTAACCAAGAATACAAAGTAAATAAACCACTCATAGAGTCACGCATGAAAACAAAAAGTATTTCAAAATGTATTTAGTAACTTCAAGAACAGCATTCATTAATTCAGCCCTCCTAACATATGCAAATTCATCCACTCGTGTAATTTTTGGTAGGAAGAGACAAGGCTAAATACCCTACAATAAGGGTGTCAAATTCGTGGACCACATTGAGTATCTTTGTGGTCCAGCAAGTGTAAAAGTAAGAAACAAAATTTAAAATAAAAGCTTCATAGCATAAAATTCTTAAATTAAACCCTCCTAGCGATGGAAACAGCCTTTTCCATTTTTCATGTTCAATTCAAAAGCAGATAATTCGTATTTATATGTATATTTTCTTAAACATCCATGGATAAAGCATTCTTAAGATTTCAGTGATATGATTAAATACCAAAAAGATTTGTTCATTCACTTTAAAAGCCAAGTTTTCTAATCTGAAAGTGATACGAGCAAAATAATTGGGTGCTCGGAGGGTTAAACATGATTATTAATAACGAATCACAACATTCATCAATGAACATTACTAGTTGATCAAGGTAATCGAGATCCAATGCTTTACAAATTTGAAGGCAAAATTAGTAAAGTTGAGATGCCTTAATTTTACAAATATTTGCCATCCAGGTTTGAAAACACTCAAAAATTAGCATATGAAATTATTTCCCTGTTTGGAAGTACCTAATGGCGTGATCAATTATTGCCTGTCAGATCCAGAATTACTGACATTTACCTTGAGTCAGCTTTGAAATTAATCATTGCAGACAAGATATCCCTGAAGTAGGAAAGATGGTAGGAGAGAAGAGATATCTAGTGTTAGGAGGAGAATATTAACTTACCATTTTTTTGTTCATTTTTAATCTGTGTTTTCAAAACAAACTTACAATTCTATAAAAATGAAATAATCTTTTCCTTTATGACCCACATAAACTTAAACCTTGTTTATTTGACCCGTGCTATAAATTGAGTTTGACACCTTTGCCCTACAATCTCAATTCCATTACTTTTGCTGAATAAGAAAGGATATGACATAGTAGATTTAATCCAGAATCCCTGTTTAGGGATGCTTCTAAAAATGCATCACAAACTCACACATACAGGAATTACTTCTTCAACATAAATTTTTAAAACGATATATTTTAGCTTCTTCTTTCTTCAATATTCAATGCATGACAGCCAGTATCAAGCAATTCAGTTGATAATAGATTTTTATTTTCCAAGTCAGACTTGAAAGTAGCTTTTCTTGAAATGTCAAGAAGAAAAGGCTAAATTTGTTCAAATATTTATCAATTAATTTACTTGAAATTAAAAAATACATCAGTAAATACAATTTTAAGAATATATTTTTTGTAATTCCATATAACTTTATATTTTGATAGTTTTTTGTATTTTTCATTACATCCCTAAATAGGGACACTAAGCTTAGGAAGGCATATTGATTTACTATTTGGAACAGATCGGGAATGTTTCTTTTCCATTGAAATGCACACTAATCATATTGATGGAGCTCTATTAACAAATATTGCAGCATTCAAGAAATGTACAAGAGGCACTTTTGAATAAAAATATTATGACAAGCAAAAATATGTAATTTTAGTTAGATGGAAAGACAACAACGTTGTGACATTAGCCTCAAATGCACATGATACCTTGGGTAAATAAAAGCAAACATTGGTCAAGCAATGATAAAAAAGCAACTGAAATTGACCAAATAAACTAATTCAGATATATTATCAATGTATGGGAAGTGCAGATAAAATGATTGCAAATTATTATTGTTCTATCCAAAACGAAAAATGGTGGTGGTCACTTTTTTGGTTTGGGGGCTGCTATGCAAAATGTATGTCTCTATAACATATGTTTGTCCATCATTAAAAGAAAACCACAGACAGATAATTTTGACATACTTTCAAAAACATAGCTGTGGACAAACTGCAGCCAAGGATATCTTTACGGAAAGTAAAGATATTAAAATCAAGAATCTCCAATATTATCAGATATGATGGGGAGAAACACTATGTTATTGTTCAGGGGCGATATCCCCATTGAAAAGTATACCATAAATGCAGCAAGTGTATGATAGGTCTGTAGGACAAATGTTTTACAGCATTCACATACTTCAAAAGGAAAATATAAATATTACACTTATCTCAGATATTTTTTTTTTTTTTATTTAAAACGTTTCACTTAAAATGTAATCATTTCTACAAAATACAGCTGCATGTTCAAAGTCTTTTTGACAGAAAAAAACATACCCCCTGTTGCCAAGTGTCCCTTCTTAGGGACATTTAAATTTTTTCAAATAAACATTTTTCAGGCAGGAATTTTTCAGTTGATTTTAGAACATGTAATAATAGTATACAAAATATTATTCAAAAAATTGCGACTTGGACCTTAATGGGTTAACTCATCAAAAACAGTTTTAAAACTATTCTGTAAACCAAATAAATTCTAATTTATTTAAAATTGTTATTTTTCATGAATTTAGTTTAACAGGGTGGCTACAAAAACTGTGAAAAAAATTTCTCTGACTTGTCCTTGAATTACGGCTACTAATTATCCCGGTAGCAGAAACAGCGCGGCACAGCAGCGGGTGCCGCAGATAAATTTTAGCCCTCACAAACACATTTCAGAATCCACTCTCTCTCAAAAAAAAAAAACCTGTAGTCATTCATTTTCTGGAGAACAAAACATTAAACCCTTCCCTTCGCGGGAAAATGTGCGAGAACAATGTTTGGGACGGACTGCAAACTTGCACCTCGAGGAATACTCACAATCCAGATGAAATATGTGGGATGGCCCTCTGCACTCCTTTTTTAAATGGTACAATCGATGAGTGGATAGAATTTCCTACTGTAAGGCAAGGGCAGGTAAAAAGGTGTGTCACGGAGGTCATGCTCCCCCCATTTTTTGCACAAAAATACAAATTAAGATTGAAAAAATGCTTTATTATAATATGCAACTCCTCCCTTCTAAATCGGGAGCTGAATCCACCTCTACTACAGGGTCAGTTAGTCTGCAATGCAAGTTTTCACATGCTATCTGAAATGTTTGAATGCCAGACTATTTCACCTTGTCTTTTGATATTTCAATGCGTATGTGCCTTGAAGAGTGAGTAGCATGGCTGCGCAAAAAACAATTTGCTTCAATTTTATTAGTAGCTTTTTAAGTCAAAAACCCAATGTTGATCAAGATGACCTCCTCTTTGAATATAAACAACTATGTTTGTGGTTCCAAACAAAAACATTTGAAAGCAGAGAAGAAAATGAATTGTGTGATCTAAAAGCCCTTTTCAAATTAGCAGTATTAGAACTAAAAAATAAATTTCCACTTATAATTAAGTTATTTGCATTCTCTATTTCCATCCCTGTATCTGAAGCTGTGAGTGAAAGTTGGGGATCAGTTATAAGTAATGTTATGCAAAAACGGCCAAGATGTAATGATGGGAACTATGACGATATTGGCACTTCTGACACGCTTGTTTTTATAATCCTTAATGGCCCTTCAGCAGGTTACAAAAACACACGCAAATTTCTTAAAACTGCATTAATTGAAAATATGGCAAGTTCTACTTCCAACATTTTAAGCATGCATCATCGGATATTAAATTGAAATGTTCTGTAACATCAAAAGTTGTAAATAGAATTATAGAACAGCCCAGAAATTATTTACCATGTTTTCAATGAAATAATAAATGGAGAATAAAAAATATAACTTGATAATGTAATATTCTTTTGGTATTATTTTAACATTTTCCTTTTCAGTGCATCATATTAATAGGGGACTTACAAAGTCTTTTTTGATGGGAATGTAATTTGTAAAAATGTATTTTATGACAATTACTAAAATTGTATATGGGTGAATATTAGGAAAAGTGCCAAATTGAATATGGAAAATTTCAATTTTTGAAGATTTTTAGTGAATGAAATTAATAGTGTATTTTAATTACACATTAGAAACAGATTTTTTTAAAAATTAGGGGTGAGGTCAAGGGGAACATTTACCCCCATTTTCGGGGGGTTATTTTTCTGGACTGTTACAGATCTGATGCGAATGTTATAGATCTGACAAATGTTGCAGATTCCATGTTTAACTTGTGCATAATACATTACCTGTATAATTTATATAGGTAATATAATATAAATATATGTAATAATTATATATGAATTATAATTAATATTAATATATTTAAAATTATATTATAAAAAATGTCATATTGAAAATTTCAATTTAAAAAGATTTTTAGAAAATGAAATTAATTATCTCAATTATAAACTATTTATAATAGATTGAGGAGAAATAACACTTGAATAAAACCACTGAAATGAAACTAACACTTAAATCTTAATATTTTTTTACTGTATTAGCAAATTTAGCTCTTGTATCATAAATTAAGTACAAAATTTAAGTTAAATTATAATGTTCCAAGTTTTCATTAAACACATATTGTTCCCTTTTGTTTAAAGATGGCTGAGATAATACATTGACTATATTGGACGAGCCAACTTCTGCAATGTCATCGTTTTCAGGGAAAGTAAATTTGTCTTTTCCACATTTTCTCATAAATATTACAGTGTACTCATCAAATGCATCCTGAGAAATGATCACACCAACATAAAACCTCACACTTTTCTTTCCAGCTAATTTTATGACAACAATCATTTTAAACAATATTTTTGATAGCATTAGCCGGAGGATTGTTAGAATCTGTATCAGAAAAGCTATCTGAAGAATATACATCCGAGTACTTCAATTTACATTTTGAATTATCTTAAAATCTTTTAAGGTAAATAGCATGAACACAGAATTGGAATTGCATTATAAAACAAAGTAAAAAATATATATAGTAGAACTTATTCAATTTGTGCCAGGGCACATGCAACTATGCAAATCATCTTCAAGAAATTTCTGGACTGATTTTTTTACTTCAGTCAAATTCTTCTGACCTTTGTATGATCTTTTGAAATGTATCTTCTTTGTTTCTAATGCTTTTTTGTAATTTTTGTTAGAAGCTAAATTTTTAAGTTGTGACCTATCATTCGATACTTTTTTATAATTTTATTTTAAACCTGTGTAGCAAATAACCTTCTTTCTTTTTCTTTTTTGAAAACTTTTTTATTTTCTTCTAGACGTGACATAAAAGCAAAGTTAAGAAGTAAATTCTTCCTTATTTCTGGTGACATCTTTTTTCTACTAATTAGTTTGCGTACTTTTGTGGCAGGGGACAATGAACATTTTGATTTATCCTTGGATTTTAAGTGATAATTTTCTTTCCCTAAATTTTCAATTTTCCTAGCTTGTTTAAGAGATTTAGCAATCATAGATTGCAACTTATATCTCAAAGAACTATAAGTGTGTTTTGCTGCTTTTCTGCTAGACTGAATCTGTGGAGACCCTCTGCTCCCAACACGTGTTTCTTCAGCTTCAGGTGTTTCTTTAGCTTGCTGCAAAGACTTTCGCTTTCTGTAATCATGTGAATCTTTCTTCCATTGTTTTCGTCTAATGCATTGTTGTCTATTGGAAAGGTTGCTTATACTTTTATATAATTACACCCTTCTCCCTCATTTCTTTTTTATACTCTGTCTTTTTCTCTTTTTTGAGCTTTTTTCTCTTCTGACATGTTTTCTCTACATTTCCCGACACCGTCACAACAATCTTGTCGCCTTTTCTCAATTTCTTTAGGTGTATTTTTTTTTTTTTTTGCTTTATTTCCTGAGCTTTTCTTTAATTTATCCATACTTTTGTGAAAAGTATTAACTGAAAGTAAAAAGAAAATTAAATACTTACACTAGTTTTTATGTTTAAAAAAGAGGGAAGAATTATTATTTAGAATAAATTAATATTTGTACAGCTTGTGTAATTTTTTAAACATAAATAATAAAATTAGTAACTCATTAATTAAAGGTGAAAAATTCTATTCCATGCAAACAGATAAGTTGATAATTTTTAAAATCAAAATAAAATATAATCATTCTCAAAACAGGTTTAAAAAACGAAACTAATTCAGGACAATCAGAATTTGGAAGGGGGGGGGGGCTTGCACAAAATCATTTAATAAATTGCATATTTAAAAGCAAAGTTATATTTTTGGAACAGTCTTTACGACTGAAGATCCAGAGATCGATACAAAAAAACACATTAATTTGTCTGGAAACTCATATTTTGGGGAGAAAATAATGTTTTTGAAACAGATTTTAAGAAATGAAACTAATTTAAAAACATTGGAAAGTTTTTCAGTTACAGCGATGCATTTAAACTCATCTTGCACTGCAAAAATCAACTCTAGAAACACAACACGAAAAACTAACTGTGGGAAAACATCGGTAACGCAAGCATCAGTTCTGTAACAAATGGTTTCTATTTCAATGTTATCGATCTGATTGTTACAGATCTGACGAATTTCCCGTATTTTGTTAGCTAAACATCGATAATCAAAGATTCAAAAGCGCATTATTATGTTCATGACAATAAATTCGTTTTTATCATACAAAAATAAATAAAAAAATTAATTAATTTTGCTTTTCAATTTGCGTTACCAACCTGATCTTTCATTTGGTAGACACAGAAAAATAAAGATTGAAAAAATCTTACCTGTAATTCTATGAAACTGAAGTCGGAACTTTCAACTGAAACTTGCACATTACACAAAGGGGTTTCATCACATGCAATCAGTTGGTGCCAATTTAAATGTTTTTATAGGAAATAACATCCCGGAATTCGGCGTTACCGATCTGATACGAAAACTTGGGACAAGCATATATTACGTTTTTTTTCGATGTTCATTTATATTTTCTAAAACATGAGAGTCAATATTTATAAATAAACATAAAATACATTATTTCTGCCGATACTTGTTTTTGCCGCGATGTTTTATAACGCACAGGATTTTTTTTAAAGATTGCGATTCGTACCTGGGACACGTTACCGATCTGATTTTGAAGCAATAAAAAAATTCCCTTGTCATAAATTAAAGTAAAACTTGCAAATTTTGTCATGGATTGAATGTAAAACGAAGTTTACTATATGAAAAATAATATTTCTTGGGTTTTTAATTGGAAATGTTTCAGAAATTTATCTGGGACACAAATTGGCACTTTTCCTAATATTCACCCATATAATTGATTTGACACTTAGTTGATGTATTTATGGGAATAGCATTAGTTATGACACAACATTAAAAATTGTTTCATTATAAGTGTTTTGTTGTAACCAGAATTTATATTATCAGCCTAGTAATGTTTATACTATAGAAAACCTGTAGCTTAACTGTCACTGAAACCGGCGTCGCTACAATAAAGTCTAATTGTATTTTGGTTGCAGACAAATTTTAAGGTTCTGGATGGACGTTGCAGATTGATACAAAAGATTCTGCTAATTATATTAGTTTCCTGGCTTTCTCCCTACTCAGAATCACTGTATGTGTACAATATACATTATTAAAAACACTTTTACCAGTTATTTAATATGAAAAAAAAATATTTTTATGAAATTTAATTTTAAAAAAATGGATTGAACATCCTTTATCTATTGAAACAGTATATTCATTTCTTATACAGTACAACGTCTCAAATCCGGGCCTTTTTCATTCCGTAAACCCTTCCCCTAAAAAAAAAAAAAAAACAATCCTAACTTTTATCAAACAAATCGGCGCCCAGAATCAGCAGAAACTGGTCGAGGAACAGCATCTGGGGAGGGAAAGGATTTAACCACATGTACAACGATGTGCGACGAAGGTATCGCGGGGGGGGGGCTATTGTAAAAAATTGCGGAGTTAGAATACCTTCCTCCTTCCCCTCTCTAGCACGCAAAATGAATTAGTCCAGAATATAAGAAATGTTAACAAATAAGATGCGCGCGCAACTTCCTCCCTTCTGGCTCGCACAGGATTTGCCCAGAACGAATGGACGCGGTTGTCTTTAATTCCGAACTAGCCCTCGCGAATGTTGAACTTCTCTTATCCGAGTTGATATATTTTGCTTGATGAACGATTCCAACATTTTATTTAGCTTTTTAATTTTTATTATTAATATTATTAAATATCTTCTGGTTTATATCTTTCATTATCAATATGCCGAAGCGTGCTTTGAGTTCTACTGTAGCCAGTGGAACAAAAAGAAACACGTGACTCTATCGATCAAGGACAAGGTCAACCTGATCAAAAAGTTGGAAAGTGGCACAGCTGTTGCAAAATTATGCGAAGAGTATGGACTAGGACGAGTACGTCAAGTCAAGAGGACAAGAAATTGCCGAAGATGACGCCTTTGAAGTACTGCATTGCGACGATAAAGCCCCGACAGTGTGTCAGCTCACCGATGCCAAAATATGCAGTATGGTGTTGACGAACTCCAACACTTCGGTATCCGATAGCAAGGAGAGCGAGGAAGAAACACAAGCGGAAGATAAAATGCCAATTGACAGCTTAGTGGAAGTGTTGAACACCGCAATAAAAGGACTTGAGCAAAGAGACTTTATTTCGGAGTCGGACATAATGGCGATACATAAAATAAAAGAGAAGTTACTGAATAAAAAACCAAAACTAATGAAGCAACTCACTTTAAATGAAATGTTTTGTAAAAATGTTAAAATTAAAAAGAAATAATATTAATTATGGTTATAAATCAAAGAAAACAAGTAATAAATAAGTTTTTAAAAAATTTAAATTGAATTATGTGTTTTATGATGTTAAAATCCCTTCTTAATATGGAAATGATCTAAGATCCGGAAATATCCCAAATCCGGAATTGCCGATGTCCCAACGATTCCGGATTTGCGACGTTGTACTGTATGTAAAAAATACTGGAAATTTTAACAAAATACTTTGCTTCTAAAACTGCATAAGAATTCCAAGAAACATTAAAACTACTCTTTGCAACATAAGTTAAATTATGTTAACAGTAAAGGTTATTATGATCTATGCTCAAAACTTTAAAACAGTTCCATAACTAATTAGTGATCTTTTCATGAATACCAGAATAACATATTGCAGCATACATGTAAAAATAGTATAATTATAAGTACCAAATAATATATATTTTAGCAAAGATTTAAACAAGAGAAACTGCCAAAATATTACTTCAAATCTTTATTCTTTAACAAATCATAAGAAATGAATTGCTGTAATCAAAAACTTATGTTTTTATAAATGAATATAAGTTAGTTTTTTTCTTAAATTCCATTTATTATTACAAATAATGCTAGACATAAGATACTAATTTATAGATAATAACTTAAATAAGTATTAATTTTCTCTGATTTTTAGATATTTTTACGAATTTCCCTGACTTTTCCCTGATATCCCCAATTTCCAGGTTCTGTCGCCACCCTGTTTAAGTAGCTTCTCATTTCAGCGTTTATTGGACCTGAAAAATATATTCGAGGCTAAATTTAAAGAATCAAGACGATTTCGTTTGAAATATTTTAAATTATGTGTGATATAATTATGAAACAGCTTTTGGATTAATTCAAATTCTCACTGTAGTTACAACTGTATTGTAGTGCACATTTTAAGAATAAATATATATAACCTGAAAACAAGATAAAAAATTAATGAAAATCACTGACACAAATTACTTATTAAATTGGAAAGCATTAGCCACAACCATGTACCCCAAACCATAGGGAATTTTTACATACTGTTAATAAAAGTAAAACTTACCTGGAGTTCCAACAGCAATTTTACATTGACGGGCTTTAGGTATATCATCAGCATAACTAAATCCACCAATGAAACATTCGCATTTTAAATCTTCGACTTCAGAGCCAATAGCACATATAGTATTACAGATCTCGAATGCTCCTTCCCGTGTCGGGGCTATTATCAATACCTAGAGATAAAAGTGCATCAAGGATGCTTAAGATATGGACTGGAAATTATCTAGTGAACTTATAAAATAACCTGAAGAACATGTAGAAAATTAAACCATCTTTGTTGCCACTCCCATTATATTATCCACTTCCTGTTTTAGTTTAATGTTTAAAGAAGGAATTCCAACTACGAACCATTTTGCTATGCCTTTGAATGCAAATATCCCGTTTCCTTGTAAATAATTGTGCTTTTATTCATATATACTCAATGTTGTGCGTCTGAATAAAAAGGGATTAAAATCTATGATTACGTTTACAATACTTGGCGTCAGTGAAACACGACTTGCTTACTACAATGATTCAACGAAATTTGGTAAACAAGGTACAAAATTATTTTATACAATATTAGTTGCTTTCCTTACGCATTTTATGCTATGGAAGCATTTAAATTGAAATGTAAAACTTTGCGCATGACATTTATGAATACTGCAAAAGCTATTGATGAGGAAATTACAAAATCACAAGTAGATGTTATTAAGCTTCGTAAATTGAGTTCTCAACTAACTGATAAATTTCAACGCTTAGAAACAACAATCTTTTTAAACACTTTCTATCAAGACAGTGAGCTTTCTACCATGTATTTTTCTTACTTTCAACCCAACTTCAGAGTAATTACAAAATAATCATCACGCTTTAACTCACTATATCTCAAAAAGTTTTACAACTATAAAAAATAAACACGTCATGAAAAGCAGAAGTATTTTTTAATAGTTACAAAAGTTCTGCATGTCATCTTACACACATCTTCAGAAACACTGGAGCATATCAATTAGGGATGAATCAAATATTCGGTAAATATTTGGTATTCAACCCTTTTGCAAATATTTGGTCTGACCAAATGTTAAACAGATCTTCAGCCAAATAAATTCAGGATAATATTTTTTTAAACGTTCTTTTAAATATATTTAATAAAGAATATTGAAGAATTACATTGTTACATTTATTATGAAAAAAACTAACATTTATTTAATTTTAAGTTACAGAGTACATAAGTGTATTTAATACTGTTACATACCATTTATAGAAGTTTGCTTCGTATGGTTTCATATGTATTACTTCAGAAAATAAATGGTCACTTCAGCCCATTCAATGGTGCTGAAAGATATTTTCTTGCCAAATTTGCAAACATTGAAAATTTTTCCACATTTCCCCTCCCACACACACACACCAATTAAATGGACACTCTATCCTACCTCTTAGAAGTTCTTAATCTAAATAAGAATTTACTTCTAATAATTTTAATTTATCCACTCAATTTTCTTTGCGTTTGCCATTGTCATGTTCTACAATGTTAACTCTTATTTCTCTGAAGCAATCCCAAAATGAAGAGGGTTTCTCATTTCTTATTATTGGAATTAAGGTATTCAAAATATACATCAAGGTATTAACAATTTTTGAAATATACAAATAATAAAAACATCAATTTTATTAATCTTTTTTTTCACTTAAAATTTGAAAAATAATGCATTTACAATGAAATGTTTTTAAAAGGTTGGTTATTCAGCCTGAAATTCAGCAGCATATTTGGTATTCGTCTAAATCGCTATTCATTACATCCCTAATGTCAGTGTCTATGTTTGCAAAAGCGTTGGCTATACGGTTCAGGAGCTGATTTAGCACAGCTGGGTACCAACTTTAACTTCTTAATGTTCAAATTAATTTGAAGCATGGATTTCAATAAATTTCTTTTATGTTTAAAACACCAAGATTAACATAACTGTAAAGTAAAATTAAATTCCAAAAAATAATTTTTTTCCCCATCCACTTCTTTATTTTATTTTAGAAAAAAAATATTAAAAAATCATTAAAAAACTATTTTTAAACACTTTTTTTACATAAATATTAATATTTTTAGAATATAGTAATATATCAAAAAATAAAAATCACATCGATTGCCTCAAAAATAAATCAATGGGAAAACCAAAAAATTTCAAAATGACGACACTTCGATTTCAACATCTGGCTAACTGGTGGTATATACACTATATGCCCAAAAGTATCCGGACACTTGCAGATTTTCACATTTTTTAGAATTTCTCCGGAATGGTTTAACCGACTGCCTTTAAACTTCTGACATGTAAAGAATAGACAATAACTCACATTTTACATTGAAGATTCGGTCCTGAGGGCAATTAGGGGGCCGTCTACAAACTGATGAAGACAAAAAAGTTTTTGGCCCATCCCGCTTCACAGAATACTGATACCAAGATGAAACTTTCAGATATGGTAATCTTTAATGTGCATAATATTTACAGGAATTTTTATAAACTCAGAGCAAATATTCGGGAAGATATAAAGGTTTTCTTAAAAAATCTCAAATTTTCCCGCCGGTTTTTTGCTTATAACATGCTGAGTTTTCTGTTATATTATACAAAACTTACAGGAAAGATGACAATATGTTAGAGAAGCATTTGTGTAAAACTTTGGAAAAGAATTGTTGAATATTACAGGAATTATGAGCAATTTTAGTAAATAGTGTTTTACTGCGCATGCGCGAAACATAGTGTAATTTTTCTTTCACAACTTTAAAGCCAGATATATAGGGCAACTTATATAAAAATATTCAGTTCAATATCTTTAATATTCAGAAAGATATCGGCATTACAATAAGCAGAATTTTAGCTCCTGTCGAAGAGAAGCTAAAAGATGAGGGGTTGTACACAAATTGATATTTTTTTAACTTATATCTTTAAAAAGTTATATTGTATTGTATAGCGGTTTGAATTTGCTGCATACCCATGAACACTTATCAATTACGTGTATAACTTAAATTCCAGCTAATTAGGCACTATAAATAACAAAAATTTTATTACTTTAATTATATTATTTACATGATTGTTAACAAGTTACATATTATAATTTTACGGCCAAACGATATTTTTAAATATATTTATTTTATGGCGAAACGATTTTTTATCTAATTAATTTCTTTTCTTAAAATATTTTAATAATTCTAAATATATATTTTTTTATTCGTTACGAATATTAGATGTGTTCATGGGTATTCTGCAAATTCTAACTACTATACAATTCAATATCACTTTTTAAAGATATAAGTTAAAAAATATCAATTTGTGTACAACCCCTCATCTTTTAGCTTCTCTTCGACAGGAGCTAAAATTCTGCTTATTGTAATGCCGATATCTTTCTGAATATTAAAGATATTGAACTGAATATTTTTATATAAGTTGCCCTATATATCTGGCTTTAAAGTTGTGAAAGAAAAATTACACTATGTTTCGCGCATGCGCAGTAAAACACTATTTACTAAAATTGCTCATAATTCCTGTAATATTCAACAATTCTTTTCCAAAGTTTTACACAAATGCTTCTCTAACATATTGTCATCTTTCCTGTAAGTTTTGTATAATATAACAGAAAACTCTGCATGTTATAAGCAAAAAACCGGTGGGAAAATTTGAGATTTTTTTAAGAAAACCTTTATATCTTCCCAAATATTTGCGCTGAGTTTATAAAAATTCCTGTAAATATTATGCACATTAAAGATTACCATATCTGAAAGTTTCATCTTGGTATCAGTATTCTGTGAAGCGGGATGGGCCAAAAGCTTTTTTGTCTTCATCAGTTTGTAGACGCCCCCCTAATTGCCCTCAGGACCGAATCTTCAATGTAAAATGTGAGTTATTGTCTATTCTTTACATGTCAGAAGTTTAAAGGCAGTCGGTTAAACCATTCCGGAGAAATTCTAAAAAATGTGAAAATCTGCAAGTGTCCGGATACTTTTGGGCATATAGTGTACCTGTCAAAAATTGGTTAAGAGTTTGGGAATACCTATTGACTTGCTAGACAAATGAAAAAAGAAACAATAGAATGCATTTTGTTTAACCACAAAAGTGAAAAGTAACTGCCCTATTAATATGACATTGGCATTACTAGGTTAACATACCCCCCCCCCCCCCCCAAAGGAAGAAATTGTTAATCACAAAATCTGGAGAGTTGAGTAAGTTGTCAGCACTACAATGGCCAAACCAGCATCTCTAGACAGGATAAACATCTTATTTCTTTTTACTGCTTTTAAGCAGTTAAAACACAATCAAGTGTTTGCGCTGCATCTGGTCGCTCACATGGAAAATTAAAGTATGGAAATAAATATTAACATATTCTTCTTCTTTCCCAATCAGCACTGAAGAGTAATTGACATTTTTAAAGTTGTCATTTCAAAATCCGATGATAATTTGTTATTACCCTGTAGTTTTAAAGCTATGCAGGAATGATTGCATTCAGATAAAGGTTAAATAGTTATGAAAGTCCTACCTATAACATTCCGATTTAGAAACATGCACTTCAGTTTCAGATCAGGCCATTCTAGGTCAATGGTTCAAAATGAAACTAGTATAATGCATGCCAATGTTTTAAAAGGGAGAAAGAGTCTAAACTGAAATGTTAAAATTTTTTATACCTACCCATGTTTCCATATATTTCATTTTATCAAGAATTTTCCATAATACTTTTTTTTATCAATATCTACTTGGAGACATTCAAAATATTAATTTCAGATTTCTTTAGAGAAATTAGATGACATACCTGTAGATCCTCAGCATCCAAAACTGCATTAAGTGCTAATATAGAGAATACCAAAGTTTTTCCTGTTCCTGCTTTTCCTTGAACAAACACATCTGAGAAGAAAAATATTTAAAAATTACCCTCAAAATTTAACACAATAAGTTCCAAATGTTTTTTAGTACCTTACAACGTACCTGAATAGAAGAAAAAAATTCTATGCATTCTACAAAAGGTATTTTAACAAAATAACTAGTTTAATACAAAATAAAGCGTTAGAATATATAAAAAATGAAAATAATGAATAACGTGAAAAACTTAATTCATTAATTTAAACAATATTGTTGTGTTATTCAAACTACAATATGCCTTTATATCTAATAACGTGACTCTGAACTCATATACATGAGCTATTTATGCATTAAAGCTTTTCATAAGGAAAAAATAAATTCAGTTATCATGATAATCAAAAACTTACCATCACCAGTTAGACACAAAGGAATGGCCTCAAGTTGAACTGGTGAAGGAATTCTATAACCAGCTTTCGAGAGTCCAGCTAAAATTCTCTCATCCAAATTTAAGGAAGAAAAATCTCTTCCTAAATTAGTATTTACATCATCGGACCTCCATTTTGCTTCTAAAACATGAGCTAACCGCTTTGACATAGTTACACAAAAGTTTCAACTTCAATCAATTTTATTTGGATGATGATGAGGTTTTTTGAAATGAGTGCTCGCACTTTGGCTGCTTTATCTCAAATTATCCTTGTATTTTATGTATTAGAATTCATTAATTATCAAGCCAAATACTCGCTTCGGTTTCCAGCTTTCAAAATCGGCGTCCCTAGGGTAGCGTTAACCGGAGGACACATTTCCTACCCCTCCGGAACGAGTATGGTTCCTGTTAGCGCCTATAGATGGCAATGGAAGGTATCGCCGTCTAGCGGCGCTAACAGGAACTATGCTTGTTCAGCTATCCGGCCAATGTAGGTTTTACTACATTTGGCAAGTACGCGCTTTCCAGGTGAAATTCTATTTCTTTCCACTCCAAGTTCTTTTAATCCTAGCATACTCTTTCAGAAATTAATCTGATTTATTTTATTGATCATTTTTTATTTAAATGAAAAAGTTTTCAGCCGTTAAAAGCAATTAAAATATTTTTGATGTAAAATTTAAATAAATATTTTTTTTATCGTATTTCAGGTTTAACTTACAGTTTGTCGCAAAAATGATAGGTTACTTCTGACGAGTTTAATGAAAGAAAATACGTATATAATTTGTTGATGCTATGGAATAACTTGGTCAAATGCTTATTTTTTCTCTATATAACTCTACTATTTACAAATACGAATATGTGTGCTGTGCGATTGTACAGCAAACATATTCGTATTAATTATCACATAATCATTAAGTACTCTACAGCGTAGTATTAACATACTTTGTAGGGTGTGCCTCAAAGCGATTAAAAAAAAACCTTTAATTAGTTATAAATGAAGCGTAATTTTGGCGTTTTTCTGCGGATAACTTCGGAAAATATTATAGTACAAAAATAATTTTTACAACTTTTTAAAATATATATAATCTCTTTATACATATATTCTCTATCATCCACTAGCAAACTCTCTATTTAAATTTGACATTGATATTTTTCCACAACACTCCTAGAACTGCAACATTAATTGCGCAGTCGTTGCTTTTGTGTTTTATATTATTTATTCTTCCCCTCACCTTTGTTTATACATATAGTTTCTCCCTATTAGAACTTTCGGCATTTTTTTCATTGCTTCTTTACATTTTGTTCATTTGTTGAATGTTTATTTTGATTATGCAATTTTTTATTTCAACAAATTTTTAAATATTATTTTCCAATAATATTTTCAGATAAATATAGAGAAAATCATACCAGTTCCATTGTTTAATAAAATCGCATTTTCCTGCCTTAAGAATACAATGTAAAAATTGTCCTCAATTTTTTTAGATTTTTCATATTATAGATCAATATTATCTTAATGATTCTAATTTCGTTACTTTTATGTACTACTAGTTTTAGCAAATTTCTGAAGATTAGTTCTTAATTTTAAATTGAGCATTCTTTGGTTTGCTGTAATAAAATGCAGTTAATTTTCATTGCTTCACAGGTTTTTAAGTCCTGTGTTTGTTTTTAAACGACAATGTTTTTAGGTTGGCATACTTTCTGTAAACTGCGAGATGTAAGACCGTTGGGTCTAGAGCTACCGAAATCGGAGTTAAACTTCTTAGGTGCTCACTGAACGAGGACTTTTCAACATTTTAATCATATTTTTAACTAACTAAAATTAAGCGAAATAATAATTTTTCCCTCAATAACCTCGGAGTATAATATAGCACAAAAAACATTTTCACACCCTTTAAAATTCAAAATACGCTTTTCGGTAATACAAATTTTATTGTCATGCGACATTTTCTTCAATTTTTAGAAATTTTTCAAAATTAATTTTAAACACAATATGGAACGATGATTTCCATTGTTTTAATAAAACTCCAACCAATTTTATTGTTTCGTCAAATGTTTCACTCGTATGTATAATACTTCCTTTCAATTCATTAAATAGCAATATTTTACTTCTGGGTTGTATTTATTGTTTTACTAGAATAAATGGTGAAAACAGGCAATCACTATGAAGCAACCTCTAATAGTAAAATAATTGATTACTTAACTTTTAATCATAAATAATATTTAAAATTTCACTGCCTATATGAAAGTGTACTGAAATTTAATTACTTTATTTGCTAATTTTATCAACATTTAATTAAATTTTAATCTAATTCTTTGGTGAAACTATAATGTTTTTATGTAATGCATTTGAGATAATCTTCATAGTTCTTTTGAAGATATCTGATCATTATGTATCTTTCACAGAAACTTAAAGATTTAATATTAAAAACAAAGTGAAACGTGGATGGTAAAAAAAAAAATCAATTATTTTTATTCATCAAATTTTTTTAAAAAGTATTGCACAGTGTTTATTTTATATATTTCAACAATATTTTCTCATTTAATGAATTTTAAAACAATGTCTTGTAAAAACTGTAAACAACATACTATTAAAATTTTTATTGAATGCAAATTTTAAAATACAAGTACATTATATGTACATTTGCCAACAATAATAATTAAACTATGTTTAGTGTATTAAAATGCATTTTTAATATTCTTTACCATTAGTGAACCGAATAAAAGACATTAAAATACTTCCAAATTGATCACAGCCATACTGCAAAGGCATAAAATTAATTCGTTCTGGAAAAAAGCACCGTTTATAGCTTTTATTAAAATTTTTAAAATTAAAACGTTCATTTCAAATTCCTGTACAAACATTCAGCTACATTTTGCAAATCAATTGAAGATAAAATGCACTAAATTTAAATCCGTTTACAGAATAAAATCGGATTAGTTTATTGTCATTTTATTAAAAAGAGCACGTCCTGCAAAAGATCTATATATTCATACTCAACAAGGCACAACCTTCATTCCTAGCATTATTTTGCTATGCTTTACCTTCAGCACAACAAACATTCATATCATTATTTTGCATACCAATCAAAAATAAGAGTCATAAAATTTAATTTTGTATTTATATGATCCATTGTATCAGGTTATTATCATTTTATTAAATGAGAACACGCTTGCATAAGGCCTAACTTCTTCAAGCAACTGCTAATCCCGAGAACTCCATAAGCAAGCATTAGAAAAATGCATCCCATTCTTGGCGAATAAACGAATCCTCTATCTGTTGGCGAAACCGTTTTACTTGAAGGCAACCATACAGCAAGCCGTCTTTCTACCGAGCTGGAAGAAAATCTGTCCTCCGGATCAGCTATATTCCCTATCTACTTCAAATGCTTTCCCCCTTTCTATCAGTCCGGAACAAGATGTGTCCTCCGGATAACGAGTCTCGCGTCGGGGCGTCCCTGAATCAGCTTAACGATGAGTCGCTTGTTTCTGATCGAATCCGAGGTAGTGGATCAGCAAATCCAATAAGCGGATCCGAATCTGACGCTTATCAAATCTTCATGCAGAAAATTCTGTTTACTTCGCATTTATACAAATATTTTATAAGTAAATAGGGATGACGAATATTTGATGAGTTGTTATTTAATACGCAATATAAAAAAAGAATCACAATTACCAGTGATGAATACTACTGTCAAGAAGGTGTGATTCAATCATTCGTAAATAAATGTGCATAAAGCGTTTCAAATTTTTTTTAAAAAAATTCATTACTTTTTAATATACTTTCCCTAAGTTTTAGTTCTATCTTCTGTCAACAGATGACGCCATAGAAGCCCATTTTGGTGCTTAGAAAGACGATCTTTCTATAGACAATCTTTTGACTTGGTAGTCACATATTCTTAAACTTCATAAAAAATTATATAATCTATATTCAAGATTTGGTAATAGTTTTGGTACTGGTTGGGGAGTTTCTCCTCATACCATCAAACTTTGGTATTTTACAGTCAGGACCGGCCGGAGGGGGTGCGAACGGTGTGAATGCACAAGGCCCCGCGCTGCTGAGGTATTTTACAAAATGAAAATGCTTTTTTGCAATTTGTTTGTTTTTATCCTATCATACATGTAAAACATTGCAGAAACAGGAGACTTCGGGTTATACGTTCTGACGTCTCCGGTAAATGGCTTATGTCGGTTTCAGGTGATAACATTCAATACATTCCTTGTTCCCGAGACAATTGCTTCAGGGACGTCTGTGGGGATCCACATCTGTTCCCCTAATGGCCAGCAGATAGTCTCTCCCAGGGCAGCTTAAGGCGACCAGGGACCTTCAAAATCATTTTTAAAAATTTTCAACTAATCAATTTGATATTTTGCAGGCATTAATAAGATCACTATATAAGATAACAGACAAAATTTCACTGCAATATATTTATTTATATTTGAGTTATGAGTAAAAATGTAATTTTTAATAACAATTAATGGATATTATGATAAATGTTCGATGCGCTACTATTTTTGTTCATATGTCATGAGACTTTATATAAGTATAAAAACATATATGGAGAAGAAGTTTTGGCATTCATATAGAAGTTATTTTCTTATTTAACTGTAAGTATTTTCTTCCATATCAAATATTGGTCATATTTTTCTCCAAATCAATAATTTCGAGTTATTTTGTGTGTTCATTTTGAAATTCCCTTTTGAAACATAAAAATTAATCCCAATTTTTGTTTAAAAACTGTTAGAGTAACTAAAGAAAAAAATTAAAGTGATTTCGAGTAATTTTGAAGCGACTGGAGTATTTATCATTAAGGCCATTAATTGTTATTAAAAATTACATTTATACCCATAACTGAGAAATAAATAAATATATTGCAGTGAAAGTTTGTGTGTTGTTTTATATACCCAGATAGCACGTACGTTTGCAGCAAGTTTTATTTTTACTTGATATTATCTTGTCATGGCAAATTTGACGCGCCGATGTTGTAGCGAAACTGCTGCAAATTAACCAGGCAGAATCGCCACCCTCACTTGTAAAACAAGATTGCCACAAGTTTGCCAAGGCGGAAATAGACAACTAGTGCCACCCCTCCTTGCAATGCAAGTTTGCTGCAAGAAAATATGATAGAAGAGATGATAGAAGAGACACTAAAACAGAAAAAGATCTTTCTCTGTTTTAAAAACATCCGATTTTTAATAGCATCTCTTAGACCGTCCTTCTTTTTATTAATTCAATAAATCAATGATAATTTGTGAAAAAACTAATTTTTTTATAAAAAAATTTTGAAACATTTTCCATCTTTTTACCAGAACTCGCACTTTAAAGAAAACGTTATCGCCTTTTTCTTAATGTTAAAATTTTAACGTTTATAAACAAAATTAAACCTAAAAAACAGTCAATGTTTGTTGAAAAATAATAACTTATAGATTTTGTCCCATTTTAAAGTAATTACTTTTGAACTCTAATTTCATAATTTATTCTACTAGCAAAACGTAGTTATTAGCGAAAATCGTTCTCTCTTTGACTTCAAATCATATTCTCAACTCAAAATTTAAAAAATTAATGAAATCAACAAAACAATTTAAAATAAATCGTATACGAATCGAATCGAACGATGTATTAGCGAAATCTATCTTCTACTCCCAGTGTTTAGCTGGCCGAGTGGTTAGAGCGTCGGCTTAGAAAGCGGTAGGTCGCGAGTTCTAATCCGAGGTAGTGTTCGTACTCTCCTTTCGCTATTGATTGCAATGAGTTTGACGTGACAAATTTGACGCGTGGTGAACTTCGAAGCTGACGTTAACGTGATGCAAACTTGTTTCAAGCTTGCACTCTTGTCATGTCAAATTTGTTGCAGATTTGCAGAGCAAGATTGCTGCAAACTAAAATTGTGCTATCTGGGTAGTGGTCTTATTAATGCCAGCAAAATATCGAATTGATTAGTTCAAAATTTTCAAAAATGATTTTGAAGGTCCCTTGTCGCCTTAAAGAGAGCCCTCTAGATGAATGTTTTATTTTCAGCTTATCTAGTTCTAAATTGAGCACATCTGTTCCCCTTGTGTCCAGCAGGATTGCTAAACGATGATTAATCACATGCGTCAAAGGAGTTTCTCGTTTTTCTTGTAAAAAGTGTGGTTTTCCAGAATCTATGAATTTATCGTAGGTACTTGCTAGAAGGTATTCTGTTAAATCTATCAATCCCACTATCAATCCATCGAGGACACACTCTTTGTGGTTCCCCCTCCTCACCTTCTCCTTATCTAGCTCTATGTTAAGCACATGTATTTCTCTTGTGCCCAGTAGGACTGCTAAGTGATGACGAGGCACATATCACAGGGGTTTCTCTCTTTTCTTGTTAAGTGTGGTTTTACAGCATCTATAAATTCATCGTAGGTACTTGTTAAAAGGTAGTCTGTTACATCTATCCCTCAGAGTTTAGCCAATAGCAGTGAATCTGAAATATTAAATCTGAGATATTATTTGGATTGTGTGAAACACTACGGGCAACACAATCAGTCTTCTCGGAAGCTTAATTTTCAGTTGAATAGTTCGTTCGGCAAAATAAAATATTTTGCTTTTGTTCTTGTAGACAAATTTCAAGTATGCTATTCTTTTATAGTTATTCGTTAAACAACATTTCCTTTTATATTTACAAAAAGAAAATTTTAATATTATAATAGGTTTTCAATTTAAAAAACAGTTTCCCCTTTGTTTTCGTAGTTCAATATATTTACAATTTGTTATTATTGAATACATTTAAGATAAAAGATTTTTTTTATTAACAAACGACAATATTTATTAACAAACGACTGTGTTTCTACTCTTTTACAATGTGCAATTTTCATTACAAAATGTTATTTATTTGGAATATTTTTATTATTTTGACAAACTATATATCAAAATCATTTGGATAAGTTTTAAAATATACGAAACATTTTGAAGATTGATTCAATTTAAATATCCTAAACCCGAAACTATCAGTAGGTTGTGATTAATTGTAGATAAGTTTGTGATGAGGTGATTCTCTTTTTTAGTTTTATCTTTTTGGTCTATTTGTTATTAAATATGAAGAAATAATGAGCTTAACTTTTAAGAATTCATTTCGTAATGTAAGTTAAAAGAAAATCTCATTCATACGGTATGAAATTTTATTCCAATACTGTAATCGTAAATCGACAGAAAAATTGAAAGGGCGGGAGGGACTTTCTCTTTCAATTGACTGCATGGTTAAAAATTATTTAAAGTGTTTAGTAGTGTGAGTGTATATCTGCTTTGATATTTGTAAACATTGCCAAGGGCGAAATTTTCCGCCCCTAGCAACCCCTCCGAGTTCAATCTACAACTCCCGGGGGTAAAATCCCCGGATGGACGCTTGTATCTCGTTGTGTGTTGTTGTTGTGTAATCCTTCTTGTGAGTGTGAGCTCTCGCTAGCTCAAATAAAGACATTTAACTTTAATACAGTCCGCTCTTTGTGTGAATCATGAGTTATCTATTTAACCTCCAAACATTTTTGGTCCTTGTGAGCCGGAGAATGGCTCGGACCTATGGATATATGTGAACCTAATTGTGTGTGAAGAACTCTTATGCTCTTTCGTATTCCTCCTGTGTTGATGTGCCCAGTGAACTACGTTGACTCTTGTGTGGCGATCCTTTTATAACTGAGTAAGTACAAGAAACTTTTTCATCAAAATGTCAAAAAGTATTTTAAACAAGAAAAAATCCTTAAAAGGTAACGTCACTAAAATTAAGGATAAAGTCAAAGATAAATTAAACGATACTGAAATTCAACTATATAGCAAAAAATGTGAACAATTTTCGGAAGATTTAAGTAAAATCTTCGATAACATTTTAGCCAACTGTGAAGATGCGGAGACAGGTAAATTTATTGAGGAACAATTATCAATTCAAGAGGACATAGATGAAATTTGGCTGACTATAAATTCGCAATTAATTAAGCCAAACAGTGATACTATGTCACAGCATTCAAATGGTGAAAATGTGAAGCTTCCCAAGCCTTCCTTTAACGGAAACATCCAGGACTGGTTATCATTTAGCGACCTTTTTAAAGCTAGTGTGCATAATAATGAAAATTTAACCGGATCGATGAAACTGTAATATTTAAAAGGATTGCTAACAGGTGACGCGTCGAGAGTGATTCAATCTGTTACCATCTCAGATGCGAACTATTTAACGGCATGGACATTATTAGAAGATCGCTTCTCTAACAAAAGAGATCAAGTGTTCGCGCATTTAAAAAGATTTATGTCCATACCTGCCCTGCAGAGTGACTCTGCGTCGTCTGTCTTAAATCTTATAGATACCACTTACGAGTGCGTCAGGTCCTTGCAGACCTTGGGTTATGAGGTGGAACAACTTGCGGAGGTAATGTTTGTTTACATGTTTCTTCAAAAATTAGATGCATCATCTAAATTATGGTTCGAACGAGAATTTAACAAAAGTAAAGAAATTCCAAATTTAAAAGAGTTGCTCTCGATTTTTTAAAGAACTATGCGCGCACATCTCAATCCTCTAAAACTTCTATTAATTTAAAGCGGAACGTATATTCAAAAAATACAAGTCTGGTGATCTCTAATGTGAAAAATTCAAAACCAAAATGTGCGTTCTGCAATAATGATAATCATGCTATTTATAAATGTGAAGAATTTTTAAAACTATCAGTAAATGATAAAATTCAATTTCTTAAGCAGAAAAGTCTTTGTTTCAATTGTTTTAAGGGTCATAATGCGAGAATTTGCAAATCAAAAGGAAATTGTAAGAAGTGTTTTAAACGCCATAATACCCTGATCCATTTCGATCAAGGGAGAAACTCGACCAGCTTCGGAACTACTTCAGTAAATATCAGGGATGAAGTTAATTTAGAACCTAGTCAACAAGTGTCAAACCACAGCTCCCTGAATCCAGCGGCGAACGCCTTTCAGATGTTTCCGAACAATGACTCCTCTTTCGGATCCCCATTGCTTCTGGGGGAGAGATCGAGTTACGGCGATGCAGAGAAATGTGTTCTCCTTAGTACGGCAACCTTGCTCATTTCAAATAGCGCAGGGGAAAGTTTGCCAGTGAAGGCAATTCTTGACTCGGGTGCTTGCTGTAATCTTATCTCAGAAAATTTAGTTGGACTATTGGGAGTTGAAAGGCAAAAAACAGATGCAGTGATTTCTTGTTTAAATGGTGCTTCCGTTAGAGTAAAAACGCAATTAAAAACAGACATTTCTAATCTTACGGGAGACTACATTAGAAAAATAGACTTTCTTGTGGTGCCTAAAATAACTGGAGTAACTCCTTCGAAGTGTTTGGACATTTCAGCCCTTAATCTACCACGTAACATTACTTTGGCAGATCCCCACTTTCATAAACCCAGAAAAATTGACCTTCTTTTAGGTAACGAATATTTTTGTGAGTTCCTAAGACCTGGACAGTGTCGTGTTCCCAATTCTCAATTAATTCTTCAAAATTCTGTCTTTGGTTTCCTGGCTAGTGGCAGTCTCAATGTGACCGGAAACCAAAGCAGTAGAGTCATTCAATGTAAGTTAATTGCTAACTTAGAAGACTTACATAAGGATATGACAAAGTTTTGGGAATTGGAGAAAATTGAAAAACCACTTAAGAGTGTAGAGGAAGATAAATGTGAAGAACATTTTCTTAAAACCTATTCGAGAAATTCAGAGGGTCGGTATGTTGTCCAATTACCACTAAAGAAAGATCCTGAGTGTTTAGGTGAATCCAAAACATCGGCTTTGGGTAGTTTAAATTCACTGTGGAGACGCCTTTCAAAACATCCAGAACTCTTATCTTTGTATAGAGATTTTATGCAGGAGTATGAAGCTCTAGGTCATATGGACTTAGTTACTGATAACAACGAACCAAGTACGTCTTATTATTTACCTCATCATGGGGTTTTCAAACCTGATAAGACGTCTACTAAGCTACGAGTGGTGTTTAATGCCTCAGCATTAAGCTCTAATGGCCTATCACTAAATGACATACAAATGAACGGAGGCCTTACCCAAGAGGATCTATTTTCTATTATGCTTCGATTTCGTAAGCATAAGTTTGTTTTTTCTGCTGACAACCGTAAAATGTACAGAATGATTCTGGTTGATCCTCAACAGAGAGACTTGCAACGAATTGTGTGGAAAAACGGCGAAAATGATACCGTTAAAAATTACAAATTAAATACGGTAACGTACGGTACTACTAGTGCACCGTACTTGGCCACTAGAGTGCTTCATCAACTAGTGAAAGATGAAGGACAGTGTTTCCCCCTGGCTGCGACTGTGCTGGACTCAGATTTTTATATGGACGACGTGCTGACAGGAGGTTACAGTTTAGAAGAAGTGAGAGAGCTTCAGATACAGTTGATTCGTTTGGTTGCTAGAGCAGGCATGGAACTACACAAATGGAGAACAAACGCATCAAATCTACGAAGTAACATCTCAGAGGAGAAAGAATATTCCTTTTCGTGTTCCAGTGAAACCAAGGCTTTAGGAATACTGTGGGACCGACTCACAGATTGCTTTTCCTTCAAAGTCCTCCCTAGTCCACAAAATACGAAGCGAGCTGTGTTATCCAACATCGCAAGGATATTTGATCCACTCGGACTTCTAGGTCCAGTGATTACTGTCGCCAAGATCTTTTTACAGAGACTTTGGAAACTAAAGATAGACTTGAATGACTCTCTGCCTGAACGAGAAGCCGAGGAATGGGAAAGATTTCTGAACTCCTTGCATTCAATAAATCAACTGTGTATTCCAAGACATGTGCTATGTGAATTTCCCGAAAAATTAGAAGTCCATGGATTCGCAGATGCATCAGAGAGAGCCTATGGAGCAGTAGTGTATCTTAAATCTTCAGCTGGTGAACGAAACTGTGTGCGTCTTTTGTGCAGTAAATCCCGTGTGGCTCCTCTAAAGTCCATTTCAGTGCCAAAGCTTGAGCTGTGTGCTGCTCTTTTATTAGCGCAATTAGTGAAACGCGTGTTATGTGCCATCAAATTGGAAATCAGTGATGTATATTTGTGGTCAGACTCAACTATCGTGCTTGCATGGATCCAACATGAACCATGGGAACTTAAAACTTTCGTTGCAAACAGGATTGCAGCGATACAAGAACTGACCAAGAAAGAGCAGTGGTTTCATGTCAGTTCCGGAAACATTCCTGCTGACGTACTATCTAGAGGACTAGCCTCTGAAAAACTCTGTAACAATGAACTTTGGTGGACTGGTCCAAGCTTCCTGCAAGCAGACTTTCCTGTGCCTATGAGTACTCCAAACTCTAATGATGATGTTTATTTAAGTGAATTTAAGACTTCCAAACCCATATTTTTAACTTTAAATGCAAAGGAGAAGGAACTCTTTATTGATTGTTTACTTAGTGTCACTAACAGTTATCTGAAACTAATTCGTGTTATGAGTTTTATTTTTAGGTTTATTTTCAATAGCAGGAATCCTCATTCACTGAGGTCAGGACCTCTAACAGATGATGAATTAAAGGTAGCTTCTGAATACTTGATAAAAGAAGTTCAGGTAAGAGAATTTTCAAAGGAAATTTCTGCCTTAAAAAAAGGAAATTCTATTCCGAAGGGTAGTAATTTAAGAAATTTAAATCCCTTCATAGATTCTAATGGAATTCTTAGAGTAGGAGGGCGCTTGGAATACTCCAACTTAACTGATAATCAAAAGCACCCTATTATCTTACCTAAATCTCATAGATTAACAAAACTTATCTTTGTTTATTTCCATCTTCAAAACTTACATGTAGGTCCTCAGGGTTTATTATGTGCAGTTCGACAGAAGTTTTGGCCAATTCATGGTCATAATTTATCTAGAAAAATTGTGAATGATTGCATTACTTGTTTTAGAATTAAACCTGTAGTAGCTAATCAAATTATGGGTAATCTTCCAGCAGAGAGAATTACTCCTACCTTTCCCTTTAATGTCTGTGGTGTTGATTTTATAGGTCCCTTTTTAGTCAAACCTGTAGCTCAAAGAAGAATAACTGCTCGCAAAATGTATGTAGCAATATTTGTATGCTTTGTCACAAAGGGTGTGCACTTCGAATTAGTGACAGATCTAACTAGTGAAGCATTTATTGCTTGTCTCACGAGGTTTTTTGCCCGCCGTGGAAAAAGTTCCATTGTCTATTCAGATAATGCAACAAATTTTGTGGGTGCACAGTCAGAGCTGAAACGCTTGAGTGACATGCTTAAGAAACCAGATGAAAATGTATCAGCATATCTAGCTTCTGAGGAAATAAGAAGGAAATTTTCACCCCCTCGTTCCCCTAACTTTGGTGGATCATATGAAGCTGGAGTTAAATCATTCAAATATCATTTTAGGAGAGTAATAAAAAATACTAAAGTTTCAATTGAGGAAATTCTTACCATTATATCTCAAATAGAAGGAATTTTAAATTCCAGACCATTAACACCCCTATCTTGTGATCCTACTGATTTAAGTGTATTAACTGCAGGACATTTTCTCATAGGACGACCCATAACGTCAGTAGTAGAACCAGAGATCATAGACACCCCTGATAATCGTCTATCTAGGTGGCAAAGAACAACAAAGGTGGTTCAATTTATTTGGAAACGGTGGCATCGTGATTATTTAAACCACCTTCAACAACGCTCAAAATGGCAATTTGAGAAAAATGTTTTAAAAATTGGATCTCTTGTTCTACTAAAGGAAGATAATCTTCCTCCTTATAAATGGGTTATAGGTAGAGTTAAAGATGTTATTCCTGGCTCAGATGGAAAAATTCGTGTAGCTAATGTTCAAACACAATCAGGATTATATCGGCGAGGAATTTCTAAAATTTGTGTTTTACCAATGAATAGTAATGAATAATTTTTATTTTTATTGTTCCTTATTCTAATATTTGTTTGTGTATTACTTGTATTTTTCGTTTCAATTAATCTTATTCATATCTGCATGTGTAATTGTGTAGGGAGAATGTTTAGTAGTGTGAGTGTATATTTGCTTTGATATTTGTAAACATTGCCAAGGGCGAAATTGTCCGCCCCTAGCAACCCCTCTGACTTCAATCTACAACCCCCGGGGGTAAAATCCCCGGATGGACGCTTGTATCTCGTTGTGTGTTGTTGTTGTGTAATCCTTCTTGTGAGTGTGAGCTCTCGCTAGCTCAAATAATATAAAGACATTTAACTTTAATACAGTCCGCTCTTTGTGTGAATCATGAGTTATCTATTTAACCCCCAAACATGAAGTTTCTAGAACTTTCATGTTTTGAAATTCTAATTGAAACTATTTTCTCATTTTATAATTCTAATTTTATCACTGAAAGTTTTCAAACTGAACAGTTTTTAATATTTCCTCACAAGAACAAGAAAACAGCACACATTTCTACAACACGTGTTCGCAAAAAATAATTGAAGATTTTTTTTTTATTTAAAAATTAATGCTTGAATTCAATCATCATATTCAAATAGCTGTTTCAAAATGTGAATGTCAAATGATTTAATTTGCACTTGCATCAAATAATCGAATCCTCTTCAGTCCCAATGACTGAGCAACCTCTGCATTATTTAAAGTTACTTATAAGTTTATCTGAGTTTATACTTTTCTCTCCATGTGAAATATATTTACAGTAATTCGTATTTATTATTGAATATTCAGTACGTTTCTGTCTTCTTTCTACAATAATGGAAGCACACAAAAAATTGTGTGCTTTCATACTTGAATCAAAAAGTGTAAAAATATTTAACATTTCTTTTGTTCAAAAATTGCTATGGAGGTTTTAAAATTTATACTATCTTACGGTGAGGATGTTTTCCAAAATCTGAGAAATGCACTTCAGATACTTTTAACAATTTCAGTGTCTGTTGCTAGCTGTAAACTCTCATTCAGTAAACTGATATTAATATTGTTATTTTCTCGAGCAACCATGGGAGATGGCCTGAGTGATCTAGCATTTCTTAGCATCGGAAAATACACTTCTGATAAAATTAATTCGATGGAGTAATTGATGAATTTTCCTCCATGAAAGTTTGAAAAGTGCATGTTTATTCGAAATCCGATATAATTCGAACTATTATTTGTCTAGTATAACACTATATTACTAAGTATTGGATATTTGGATTATTTAACCTTCCAGCAGTCACGCGTATTGTAAGAGATACTCATATTGTGCATCATCATTACTCGCTTATATCGTTCTTTTATAAATTTAAGTGCAATTTTTATTTATATAATCTTTATTTAGTATGCAGCTATTAAATACAGATTACCTAAATAAAAGTTGCATTCATTTTTGTAAAATAACACGATATAAATATATAATACGATGCACAATACACGTACTTGGTACATACGCGCGATTTCTGGAGGGTTAAATTTTTGTCTGTTTATAATTATTTTTTACTAATTAATAACTATTATTAAATTAACTTCATTATTGATTTCGGGTAGGATAATGTTTTCAACGATTTTAGCATTAAAGTTTGTACATTGGTTATATTAAATTTAAAAATTATTTTAATTATCAAAAATTATTTTTAAAATTATATTTCTTATATTCCTTATGCATAAATTATATTCATTTATTAATTACGTCCTTTTCCAATCTGAGAAATTTAATAATTACCAAAATAGCAATAAATCATTATTTTGTTATACGAATTTTGTTGCAAGGCCCCGCAAATCAAGTTTGAACCAGGCCCCGCTTTTGTTTGGGCCGGCCCTGTTCACAGTCACAGAAAAGGCCTTACTCTAAGGCGCTAGTGTCTGGGGTGGGGCCATATCTAAAACACAAATTGCTAGACTGCATACTATTCAAGGGATTTTTCTTTTGAAATTTTCCAGATCTTTTAGAACAACTCCAACAAATGCTCTTAATGTTATCTTGGGCATTCCTCCCTTACATATTGTCGCCAGATCCCAGTTTTTGAAGTTCCAAATATGGAACCTAAGATCACAAATTATTTAGATATTTGTGACCCAGATATACGAGATGAATTTAGAGATATCAAGATTATTGACTCCAAAAGTAAAATTTTGGAATTGAGTTCCCCGGTTGAGGAGGATTTCGTGGTATACATCGATGCGTCCAGGGTTGGCGACACTGTTGGGTTCTCCGTGTGCATCTTCAATAATTGTTTTCTCCGACCATGTTTTTTTTTTTTTTCAAATTAAACTATTATATCTCCGTTTTCCAGGCCGAGCTCTTGGCAGTTAATTTTGCCGTGTGCTGGGTCCTGGAGAATGTGGTTAGGATTAAAATTCAACCCCCCCGGGGGCGCACCGCGAATTCACGGATAAATGACCATCGGATGAGTAAGAGGGCACTCGCTTCCTCTGGGGGTATAATAATGGTGGGGGTTGTGTTACCTCCTTATGGTGATAGTGCGTGCCTCCTTCGGGAGGGGTCGGGCCGTGTCCCAGTGATGGGCTATTAAGACTCCGGCCTCAGTACTGGAGCTATTGCAGCGGCTATCATTCAGGACCCCGGATGCTTTGGCAGAGCGGGGATAACACGGTTTGCGGTTAGGATTAAAATTTCTTCTGATAGTTTGTCATCGATCAATGTTTTGGCTTCAGTTTCTATTAAATCTAGTTTCGTTTTAAATATAAAGGAAAATATTCTTAGGGCAAATGGTCTGGTTAGTCTTACCTGGGTGCGAGCACATGCTGGTTACTCAAGGAATGAGCTGGCCAACCAATTTGCAAAAAATGCAACGGTACTTGCTTGTTAAAACGGCCAAGCAACTTAGATACATCCCCAAGATGGTGGTAAAATCTTGCCAAAAATGTTTGGAGCTCTATAAAAAGACGTACAGTCCTGTAAGTCATGTCACATTTTTGCTCGCGTATTTAGGTGTTGCTTTTGTTCTTAAATTCGAATTGGTTTTTGATTGTTTTTCGATTGTTTTTTGTTGTGAATAAAGCTAAGTGGGAACAGGGCATATTTTTTAAAATTAAAATAATATCCTACGGCTTCGCTAGCCATAGAACGCTGAACTTACGAGCTTGGCGAAATCCGAAGGTCGCCAAGTAAGCTCAGTGGCCGCTTTAACAAGCAAGTACCATTGCTACAGATTGCGTAGAAATCCTGAGAGTTCCGGCACTATATTGATTGCTTAAAAAGCGCTATTTTGAAAATACCTATACCTTTTCTGCAAAATCACAGCTCTTTGTGACAGTATTCCACTTTATAGCCGTCCTTTCCTCTTGACTCCCAGTTTCTTCGTTGCTAAATTGAGGAAGGGAGGTTAACTTTTGGCCTTCACCTTACTATCCTATAGGGGCCGTCCACAAATGATGTCATGCTTGGAGGGGGTTCGTGAAATTGTGACAGTTTGTGACAAGGGGGGAAGGGGTAACGAGAAGTGTGACATCACATATTTTGGTTAAAATAAAAGAATTTAAAATCGGCAGATTAAATTTTGAAGTTATTTTGAAATTACCAGAATTTGAGGGTATTTTTTTAATCGGGCTAAAATAACTTCCATGTTATTTTTTTTCACTTATATTCTTTTCTTTTCGAAAAACGCCTTCAGGATAGGTTCTGAGAATATGGTAGCAGCAGAAATTCTTCACCATTAGAAAAAAAACCTCCCCCTGTCACACCCTTGAAATGTCCAACAAAAGATACGTCGCTCCACCTGGGTGAGTGGTAGAACTGGTAGTGGCACAAATAGGTTGATCTTATCTTTTGTATAGGGCAGGGCAACATAAAAAGGTCTTAACGCACCGATAAATCGAGCTGACTCAGAAAATTATAAATTTCCATCACTCTTTGCTGCACAGATTTTGAAAGCAGATGAATTTCTTCCCGGATCAGAGGGGAGTAGTTACAAAGTGTTGCCACATGACCTCTAGTGTCCTTCAGTGCAAAGTGTGCTTCCTCCTCGTGTTTGCAAGCATTGCAGTTTGTATTTTGCATCCAATGTTATGTTGAAGAAACACATAATTGGTGTGCATAAAATCACTGGAAAGTGTCAACCAGAAGTTGAAAGAGTTAGACCGCTTCGAATAGCTGCGCGCAGACAACAAGAACTCATGGCTGTAATTGCTTTCACCGAAAATGTGAAATTTGCAGATTGGGTGGATGAAGACGACATTTACATTAGAGGACTTACTATCCCCGAGGATGAGAGCGTTGTCAAAATGCCCATGTACTCAATGAACGAGCACATATCTTCTCCATGGAAAGAAGAGTCGTAGTAGTAAATGATTCCGAGTAATTTCTATTTTCTGATTGTGTATACAATTTTATAAATGTTTATATAAATTAATGTGACAAATGAAATGAGATGTCAATTCCATTAAGTAAAACTAATGTTCAGGCGTTTTTTTTTTTTAAATTCAATCTGTTTAAGAGTATTTTGTGTTCATAATGTAAAGATAAGATTTAAAGCAAAATATATCAAATTCCCAAATACTACTGTTTTCAATTGCTCTTTTATATTAATATTTTATTACTATTGCATATTAATTATGTTTTTTGTTGTAAACCTTTAATCTTATTTCATACAAAATAAGTACACATATAATCATTATTATTGTTATGCTCACAAATGTCATTAAAACGCATAGTCAAAGTTTAAAAATAAAATTTGAAATATGATCTATAACGTAGTGCTTTGTTTCTGAACTGCAAGTATATGTTTATGTAATATAGCGTGACATGTGACAAGGGGGAAGGGGGTATGGTGAAGTGTGACACTTTGTGACAAAGGAGGGGAGGGGGTCAAAATATTTTTAAAAAGTGTGACATCATTTATGGACAGCCCCATATTTGGTGGAGCATCCTTCATTTGGCTAGCTTTGGCGTGGTGATTATCAGAATCTTACTCTGCTTCCTTAACGGAATCTTTATTGTCGGAGAAACAAAGTGAATGTTGTAGCTTCTGATGGAAAATTTTAATTCTCTATCATTTTGAACACAAACAAATGCTTTTAATTTACTGAAAAAAGGGCAGAATCTTATTTATATACTCTATATTTTTGTATGATGTTGGTTGTCGTTATTTCATTACACTCTCATTTCATTAAGGCGTTTAGTAAAAAAAACCTCAAATAGGTGAAATACATATGTTTAATCTACTTAATATGTAAATCTGTATTTTGTACGACTTTATCACTGCTCAATTCACGTTACTCTGTTCTTTTCGATGACTTTGTGATAGTCATGAAGTACATGCTTCTCTCTGTTTTTAGATCTTTCTCTAGTAGAAGACCTTTTTCCTTCTCAATCGTCCTAAACAATTTTGAAAATGCATTGACTGTGAATTCCTTGAAAATAATTTCAATTTCTTTTCCTTCCAATTATCGCAGAATAAATTTCAAATCGACATCCTCAAAGCCAGAAGCACTACGTGGCAATCTCAGCAACTTCTTTACTAGTACACTGAAGAGCCAAAAAACTGGTACACCTTTTTAATATCGTGTCGGGCCCCCCACGAGCACGCAGAAGTGACGCAAAATGACGTGGCATAGACTCGACTGGTGTCTGAAGGTATCATGGCGGAAATTCACACCATGAATCCTGCAGGGCAGTCAAAAAATCCATAGGAGTGCGAGGTGGTGGAGATCTCTTCTCAACAGCATGTAGCAAGGCATCCCGGATATCTTCAATAATGTTCATCTCTGGGGATTTAGGTGGCAAATGGAAGTGTCTAAAGTCAGAAGAGTGTTCCTGGAGCCACTTGGTAGCAACTCTCGACGCGTGCGGTGTCGCATTGTCCTGCTGGAATTGTCCCAATCCGTCGGAATGCACAATGGACATGAATGAGTGTAGGTGATCGGACAGAATGCTTAAGTACCTGTCACCTGTCAGAGTCGTCTCTAGACATATCAGGGGTCCCATATCACGCCAAATGCACAAGTCCCATACCATCACAGAGGCTCCACCAGATTGAATAGTCCCCTGTTGACAAACAAGGTCTATGGATTAATGATGTTGTCTCCATACTCGTACACATGCATCCGTCCGATACAATTGGAAACGAGACTCGTCAGACCAGGTAACGTGCTTCCAGTCATCAACAGTCCAATGGTAGTGCCGTCGAGCTCAGGAGAGGAGTAAAGCTTTGTGCAGTGCAGTCAAAAACGGTACACGAGTGGGCCTTCGGCTCTGAGAGCCCCTATTAATGACGGTCCGTTGAACAGTTCGCACGCTGACACTTGTAGATGCCCCATCATTGAAATCCGCGGCAATTTGAGGAAGTATTGTACGTCTGTCTCGTTTAAGGATTCGCGTCTGACGTCAATAGTCCAGTTTTTTCAAGGTCTTTTTTCCAGACGCACCGATGGCGGAAATTTGATGTTTTACCGGATACCCGATATTCACGATACACTCGTTAAATGGTCGTAAGCGAAAATCCAAATTTCATCGCTACTTCTGAGATGCTATATCCCATCTCTTGTGCGCCGACTATAACGCCACGTTCAAAATCACTTAAATCTTGAAAACACGCCATTGCAGCAGCAGGAACCGATCTAATACATTTGTCAGACATCTGTTGTCTTATATAGGCGTTGCTGACCGCATCGGGTTACGATGAGTGGTTGCATATCTCCGTTATTTGCATATGCACGCCTGTACCAGTTTTTTTGGCTCTTCAGTGTATAATCGGAACCACCACTATCCTTTTGCCAAGTATAACGCTTTGCTTCTTATCTTCAATCTTTTTCGGTCATTCAACGCATACTATTCATATTTGAGGTTTCACGGAAAAAGTTTGAGATCAACATTTTGTTTCATCCATTGAAAAAAAAATAATCAAAGCCATATATTTGAATGAATACCTCTATTCTAACGTCATGAAAAGTGTTTTCCATATTCTTTTCAGTTCTTTATGAAGTATAGTTTTTGTTCAGCGTTTTTCGGAATATTTCATTAAAATTTAAGAGCCACGAACAGTCTGGTTTATTTAAACTTTTCAAATTTGGTTTTTTATATATTATTTATCCAATTTCTTTTAGAGTGGCAGAAATTGTCCAACATCTGTAACAACATTTCAGGCGGATTATCATTTACCCGTTCAAGCACTTTCAACTAATGGTTCAAGTACGAATGCGCATTGGTACAATGGGGAACTTCAGCATTTTTTAAATTTTTTAAATCGATTTAAAATGCTTCGAAACGAACAATAACATTAAAAAAAAATATAGACAGGTTTTTTTTAAAAATTTGCAATCAAAGTTTGCCTCTCAGAATTCGCGGGAAAAACAATCCATTTTGGGGCGAAACGGGTCTGACGTCACAGGTTCCTGACAGGGTAGACACACGCTTCCTTCCCGTTCGCTCTCTATAGAGATTCTCTTTTATCCTATATTTTCCGACTATCGCATCAGATAAAATAATGTCGAGAAGATACAAGTATTGTATTGTTCCTAAATGTAGTAATACAACTACAACGGCATCCGATAAATTATTTATCGATGTGCCAAGAAATTATGTTATTCGCAAAAAGTGGTGTAAAGCGATGAAGAGAGATCCGAAGCTTAATCCGGAATTATCAGCAAGCAGCATTTGTCATGTCTGTGGAGATCATTTTGATGCGAGCTATTAATCTATACTATATGTATTAAAATTGTATATCATGAAGCACAGTAAATTCAGAATTCGATATTTTTTTGATTTTAAAAGAAGTATAAGTTGAGGTTAGCAGCCAAAAAAAAGATATTTTAAAGCAAATAGTTAAATTTAATTAGTTTTCCCGTTTTATTACATGGAATTTACATGGAATATTTTTACCCTTTGAGGGGCCGTGCAAAAATATAGAAGAACCCACCTTCTTTAAGATTCTTTTTTTTAAAGAAATTTGCTCTGGTTATTTTATTGAATAAATTTTTTCAATGGATATTCGAATGTTTCTTATATTTTTTAAAAAATTACAGTACTATTGAAAATTAATAAGAATATCTTAAAAATTATTTTAAATTCACGACTTTTTTGATAATGAAATTCGTTTTCATTTGTAGTTCAACAAAATAATTCGCAGAATTAATTTTTGCTACAAAATAAATCCTTTATATTCAATGAATGTATTAAAATCAAAATTAGTCTTCAAAAAGTTAGTTTGCTCATCAATTATTATAGTTGAGAAAAGGTGGAATAAATTTATCTCATCGTGCATCTCGAGTTTGTAGATGACAGCACTTAAAGTTCTAGATCAGTTGCATTTGGTCTGGTTTGAATATAATTATAAATTTATATAGTTTTTTTGTATAATTCAAAAATTAACTAACACAATGAAAAAAGCTTACTTTGCAGTAAAAAAGGCTTACTACTTACAGATACTTTGTTCGTATCTTTTCTTTTCTTTCTTTTTGCTATTTACGAAAGTTGTTACAATTTTATTAGTTTTAATTTTTTAGTGTAAGATCCTGTAAGGTGACACCATTTCCATTAGTATATCTGGATTTTATTATAAGTTATGGCGGAAACTGGATGCCTTTTACACGTTATTGTGGAAAGATGGAAAATGCACCAAGTCTGAAAAAAAATTGTGAAATTTCGGAAAAACCTACATATAAAATAACCCACATATTTGGAATCATCCATCAGGATATCTGGATTTAAACTCGATACAAGCGCTGCAACAATGAGGAAATGAAACATCGAATTGTCCCCAAAATATGTAATAGGTTGGGCCGAAAAACACTTTTTAACACAAAATTTCCCAAAATTACCAGAATATGATTTTGAACCATTTGTTGGCACATCCAACGTTTCAAACAGATGCCTCAGAGTAAGTGTTCATTAAAATGCAGGAGACATATTACCCACTGCAGAGGTTTACCAAGTTTCAATTCCAAACGCCGAATTACACCGGATTTCCATCCGATATTAAAAGTTGTGTCGTCACAGCCAATTGCCAAAAGCTGAGAAAGAGCTCTTGTGATCCCTTTAAAATATCCGATAATTGTCGCGGAAATCTGTTTTGCGGTGCCAAATGATGGACTCAAATGAGTAATGTAACGTGAACCCAGTTCTTCAATAAGACATAAATGTTCCTCTTTTGCTTTTATCGTGTATCTTTTAGTATCTACTCTCTCCTCTATCAATGTAAAATCTTTACGACTATCGAAATACAGCCCCTTTAACGGTAATGCCTTAGCTTCACTTAAAGCCTGGAATCTAAATTTAGCCCTTTCCCTTCGCAGCTTGTTTTCGTCAACCACCAAATCTGAGTTGTTGCTAGTTGTGAGACCGACATAGAAGAACACTTGAAGCAACTGCAGAGCCACAGCCCGGTCCGAGACGCCAAACCTGTCTCCAACCACAGCAGCTGAAGGGAGGCCAAGTCGCATTTGTGATGATTTAGCTAAAACGGAATTAATTGTTTGTTCTTAGGATCAGTAAGAGAGATTAAACGGTTCGATGTTGATGGTTTGTAAGTGTTCAGATTTAAAATTACTTCAGATATATCTAAAGAACAATCCGTTTCTTCATCTTCATAATCTACATACTCTGCGTTAGGCGTTGCTTGTGTATGATTTAAATATAAATTGTGAGCCTTTCTATCAGTATTATCAGCAATATTCCGAAGTCGCTTCCTGTATGAAAAGACAAGAAAAAGTGTACTTTTTTACAAAAATTGCAAAATTTCAATTGCGATACGGGAACAGAAGAAATTATTCTATCGAAAAAATATTTTACACATTTCTTATTGAACACAGTGGGCACCTCTTCCGCACTATTAGAATAGCAATATTGAAAAGTAATTATATTTCTTACTCCGAATAAAAATTGCCAATTTTTACCCAAATTTCCAAAATCCAAGTGCGATGCGGGGGCAGAAGATATTATCCAATCAAAAAAAAATATTTTACACCGTGTTTATTGAACCTAGAGAGAACTCTTTCCGCACTATTAGAATAGCGATTTCGAAAAAAAGTGTTTTCGGCCCACCCTAATATGTAACCGCAATATCATAAATATCCTTCTAGCTACAATGAGTCGAATTTACCGAAAACTTATCCATTCCATTAGCTTTCGAATAAGCCAAAAGTAAATTATAACGGTGTTTTAGTTCACGAGAAATTTAGCCATTTGTTTGCAATATATCACTGAATTCAGCGTCCTTCTAAAAAGAAAAATCGTGAAATGCCATGGTCAACTCTGATTTCAATTTCCTGTCCACTTTCAACCTATAGTTTTTTCGGGTTCCAGAACGAAAGTTTTAAGCCGGAAAAAAAAAGTGGTATTTGGATTAAGTTTACAAAAAACAATGGAAACAGAAGAGGCATGACTCTTCCCACGTCTTTCAAAAAGGAATATGTGACAAAAGGACCACGACTAGCATTTCCCATGTGTATGATTAATGTCTGTATGCATTGACAAGGATGTTTGAAACCTAGGACCGCTGCTGAAATTGGTCGCCCTTACACGTGATACATGCTCTTGCCCGCTTACGAAGTGAAACGACCGTAGCTCTTAGTGATAGCCGATCCCTCAGCTTAACGTCTAGCTTACGAGCTAGAGAAAAACTCAAAAACCTCTTACTTGGGGGGGATTTCGACGAAGAAAAAGGAATTTGCCCTCTTTTCAAGTGATTAGAAGATAAGGTTTTACTAGACTGCAAGTAGAGTTACTATTGTTGTCCTTATTAGCAATAAAATACATTACACATAAGGTGACTGAATAGAACATGAGACTGAAACGACCGACTAGGCGATTAGGGCAGAGACAGATTAGTTCAACAGAGGACTAATCTGTTGAACTAATCCTAGTATCTTTCTGATACAGCATCTGTACAATCCGTAACGAAAAATTTAACCATTATCTCATCGAACCGGCTGCTCAAGTCTTGTAAACTGGAAACTTCTGAGCTGTAAACCTCTTGCTTCAGAAAACCCCAAACAAAGGCACCCTACGGAATAAAATCTAGAGATGAAGATGGTCAAGGAATTGGCTTTGTACGACCAACCCATCGCAGGTACTGATCAGTCCTGATCGGCATATGAATAATGAAGAGGAGTTCCATCGATGTTGGAAAATGATTTCAGCTTGTTGAGGTGCAGTAATGGCACCAAGTAATCTAGCCTTGATGTTCCAGAAACACCAAATATGGTTTGCTTATCAGATGACGTTGAAAGTCATGTTGAGCTGCTAAATGATCGCCGGGGAGAGGGAAAATCTTTGCCTAGTTCGTGTTTCACATAAGGGGGAGGGGAATGGTGGTGCTGAGATTTTCATTTCCGCATAACTTCCGTATTATTGATAATAGAAAGATCATTCAAATTAGCCAAGTTATCGTCTCATCATAACGAATAGAATTTGCATGTAAAGTTATTCCATAGCTGCAATCTTTTAGAAGTTAGAAGCTAAAGATTAATTTTCAACCCCATACTTCGACTGCTTTTAAACCTTAGTATGTGACAACTTGTTGAAAGGCTTTCATCAATTACAATTTTGTACACCCTCTTCATAGCTCCAACCTTTATGAAATTATAAGTGGAAATGGTGGAGGGCGGTGGTGGAGGGAGTTTTCTTTTCTTTATATCTCCAGAAGAATGGAATCTTCTTTTGCCTTCCAGCTTGTCGAAAGGAATTTTTTTTATATCATTAAGCCTTTCATATTCATAGAAATAATATTCTATTTTTTTATTTTTTTGAAATGATCGTCACTGAACAAATCCAATCTGGCGACAATCACTTACACAAGACAACATCGTTTTTGCTTGTTTGATATTGATTCTCATTTAATATCAAATTTATCCTCCTGAATCCAAAAATGTTCTTTATTTTGTCCTATCTAATACCAGTTTTTTATTTCAAATTTTTTCGTTTCATTTAATAAGAAATGCATAACATCTTTAATTAAACAGAAACAATATTTTCGTGTAAAAATAAATGTATCATTTAAGATTTGTCATTTTACATGGGGGTCCGCGGTAGCCTGGTGGAAAGGGTCTCGACTGCGGTTTCCAGGTTCAAAACTCGATTCCACTAAAAAAAATCTCGCCCCATATTTGAAGCCTGCTAGATTTGTCCTTGAAGATCAAACGCTCTCCCGCTTGTATGGCGCGGAAGTTAGGAAAGGGGCAGCTCAGGTGTCATTCTTGTCATCTGAACACGGCTTAAAATTGCGCAGTCCGTTCAAAAATAGACCTCCTGTTGTTTCAAACCAAGATAATTTTTAAATTCTTTCATTATGTTTGTTGAATTGAAATTTTATAATTTCTTTGATAAAGGAATCCCTATGAAAATCTGGTGTTTCTCAACTACGTAAAAATTCCATATTTTTGTATAAATTTTTTTTTTGTATGTAACTGTTTAATTTCTTACAGTTTTCGTTCTAGCAAAAGTTACAACTCTGTACAATAAATAATATTTAAGCGTTTCTTATCATGGAACCGCATGCTTTTTAACACCGAATGTTTTCAATCAAGTTATATTCCTTATTAATCTATTTCTGATTTCGTCAATCATGACCCAAACCCGAGGTAGGATAGGAGTTATGGGATTTGAAGCAACAAGGGCTGTAATCCCCCAAACCCGAGGTATTATTAGCTCACACCAAACCTATAAATATTCGTTATAAAATACGGTGTCGCAAATACAGTGAGGAATTGAAAATAAAGAACAGACACAGAACTTTCCAGAGTGTGAATTTTTTGGAAACCTTTGAAACAAATTACCAAATACAGGCCTGACAAAGGTGATAACGTGCTGGAATAGCAAGGATAGTTACTATTAGACATCGGGACATTGGCGGTTAGGACTGACAGTTCAGACTTTGGGGTCTATTCTGGTACCCCCGGTTGGGGGGGGAGAGGTCGGTTTTTTTGGTGTTTGCGGGCGGGCGGCGCCCCCCCCCCCCCCCCAACCGGGGGTACCAGACTAGACCCCTTTCTGAGAATTGCACGGGAGTCTCCTTTTTAAGTGTTAAAAAAAATGATCTTAAGACAAGATAAACTGGAGGAAAGAGAGTCACAGTACGAAGCCACAAAGCCTGTCAGTTCCTAATGTTGCACGCACAACTATATGAAATGGATTCCATCGTGATCGAACCACGAGTACTGATTGTGTCTGAAGCAGTTTGGGCAAAACTTGTAGCGTACACGTACTTTCGTCCATTAAAGATGTCAAGCAATTGATAGGGTCCAATTAACTAGTCATGCACAGTTCCCACCTAGACATCGACGATGAGCCAGGGTAGTTCGACATGTTTCATGAGGGATCTGGGCCATCCGCAAATGAACATTATGGACATCTTACATGTGGACAACCTATACTATACCTATACACATCGCCTCATCTGCGTCTCTATCAACAATATATTGAATTTAGTGCCATATATCCAATGAAAACTATTTTTTCCTTTCGTTTGTGTTGTGAATTCAAGGGCATTCAGTACACAGCTTCAGAGACTAGCATCTGATGTTGAACAACAAGGTTCAAAACCAAGTTTTCGTTAAGCTCTGCTAAAAAGTGTCTCTATTCGAAGATTAACTGGCACAGAAACCGCGATAGCATCACATTAGATCTTTTTAGGACGAGACATAAGAAATTTGAAAGAAGCAAAACAATCAAGCACAAAAATTAGGTAAGTTAAAGCATTTCATTTATATTCGCTGTGCTATATTTCCCAAGTTAAAAACTTTACAATTCGTATTATGCGTTTTTTCTTTTCTGAATACTTTGCAAGATTAAGAGCTGCATATAATTATGTATTCTGGTGAAATGAAATAAGGAGAATGAGTCTTTCTTTTCAAATACAGATATATATTTAATAAGAAAAATTTGTGCAATTTTCAAATGATTTGTATGAATGTATTTTGAAGCAACATTCTTTATTAATTATATAAATTGGTGCTTATCGGATTTTTATATGATTTACTATAGAAGTGAAAAAACCAGTTTTTAAAATTAATTGGCCACAACCCAATGTTGTTAAATATCTATCTAAATGATTAAATAAACCTCTTATGCCATGATTCAGAAGTACATCGTATTTTAAGAACACATTTGTGAGAACAAAAAATAAACAAACGGAAACTATACGAGGGGTTTTGAGGAAGACCTCGTAGTTTTGAATTATGGTTAAATAATAAGAACGATGATACTCAACTTTCAAAACTTCCACTTCGCTCAAACAAACAAAACATGAAGAGGTTAAATGTTAAGGTTACAATAATTTTTTTAAAGCTTCAAGCCCTCTTAAATGTTAACTAGTTCTTACAATTTCAAATTTAGGAAATCTAAAAGAGAAAGTGAAGCACAATTATGATAAATATTTCTTGTATGCCGAACTTTGGAGTTTATTGTGCTGAGGGTCAACTCAGCCATGCCAAATCAAAATATTTAAATAAAAATTTTGATATACTACGTTTTTAAAACTGACTAAAAAGTATAAAATAATTTCTTCTAGCCTCATACAGATTTATAACCGCATACAGATTTAAAACGAAAAACGTGGGGCGAATTCAATAGATAATTGATGCATAAATAGTTTATTTAAGTCACTAACAATTTTATGGCAATGATATGAACTGTTTTGCGAGTTTTCTCAACGACAGCTACTCCTTACTATTAAATATTGCATGAGCCCCACGTTTTTCGTTTTAAATCTGTATGGGGTTATAAATCTGTATGAGGCTAGAAGAAATTATTTTAGACTTTTTAGTCCGTTTTTAAAACGTGGTATATTAAAATTTTTATTTTATTTAAATAATTATTTTCTGCCTTTTAGTCTTGTGTGTATGAAATTTTGCAATAGATTTTAAACATCTTGATGAGATTATGACAGACATGTGGCAAAATTCAGGTTTATTTCAGTTTCTCTTCACCTGATCATAAATAGAAAATTGTTATTTTCCTGAAAAATCAAGTTACGTGACGCAGAGACCTTCGTGAAAACAACTAGCAACTGCGCAGCATTTTACTTTTTTTCCCCCTCTAGTATTTCACGGCAAACAAATTATTGTCACTCTGGTATAGCAAACTCTCCCCTCCGAAATTCAATCCACTTTTCGAAGTTCCCCCACTATTCGCCGCGAAATTTCGTGGAATCCACTTCTACAAATAACTCCCCCTCTCGTTATTCACGAGTGACGCCTGGACAGCGTCATCTATCGAAGCTCTGGGTCGGTAAAACACAAAATATGAAATAAAAAATAAACAGATAAACATACAGACAAGAAAGCTAATTAATATTGCATTGTCATCTAGTTCTGAGCTATGTTTCAAGTTTCAAGTCTCCAGCTCATCGGGAAGTTAGTTTAAAATTGACTGCAAAATTTGTACCAAACAGACAGACAAGAAACCGAGTTAATAAAAACGTGGTAAAAAATGACGCCCTGGCATTAACATAATTTTAAACTAGGGAATAAAATTGGCCATTTTTTGTTAATTAGACTTTTAAAGCTACTACGACTTGAATTGTTATTGCCTTTCATTTCAATTACTCGTTCAATACTCGAAAACATTGCAGCTGTGAAATGAAAATATTACCACATCCTCTAGATTTCTTGCGCAGCCATCAGATTTAGGCTTATTTCACTCTTTTGAATTTTTCAATAGGTGATTTTTTAAATGCTAATGAAAATATTTAGTAAGTGAAGTAGTTTTTCTTTAAAAAAACCCATCTTTAAGTGAGGAATTATGAAGTTACCTAAAGGATAAAACACAGTCGAAATAATCCGCATATTAAAGTAAAGGAAAAAAAAAATACCCTTATTCAACCAATATTTTGTTATTCCCTTCGTTAACACTCTTCACCTCTCCCGGAAAAAATATCCAATTCGTCAATTCAAAATGATTTAAACCTTCAAACTATTTCAAGTTGGAACTGTTGCAATAATGAATTTGATATTTAAAATTATTTCTCATCCAAATCTTTGTTAAATTTAGATTAATCATGAAAGAGTGCACTTTCTCTACTTTCGGAGCTGGATTCTTTTTCGCCGCATTTGGACTTGGACTAATAGGATACGGTTGCATACTTCTCTATGAAATGAACTGTGTGGGCGCCACCTTCTTAGCTTTTGGAAGTTTGACCTCGGTCTTCGGATTCTTTCTTTTCAGCACAGTTTCTTCAGGTGGAGTATACTCGATTGACGGTTCTACGAGGAGCGAGTCAGCTGATATGGAAATGAGTTTGAATCCTGGCGGGTACTTTAGAAGCAGGATTATATAAATATGCGAAATGAAAGCCTAAATATCTTTAAGAAAGGCGATTCAGTGATTACAATTACAGTTTCATGCAATTCTAACTTATTGTGTTCTTAACTGATATTTGTACAAAAAGCTGCGTATTTTCAGCTTTGCTGTTTGCTTTTAATAATAAAATTGATTTACTGCCGACCATTGCTTTTAATAAAATAATTCGCACTATGAGTCTATTAATATCAACCCACCGTTAGTCGCAATGGTAAATGTGGAGTTTACAGTACCCACCTGTTTCTCGCCAATTTTTCTTGGCGCAATTTCATGTGCCTTCGCCAAATACTGTTTTGGATGTGCAGTGCACTTTTTATTGCTCTCTTGCGTATGCGAGAGATTCAGCACGCAATGCCTGCGGCACTTTAAGTGTGTACCGGGCAAATTTTTTTAACTTAAAAAAACATCAGAGACTTCGCTTTCAGCATAGCAGGAAACTAGTAGCTTCGCTTTTTCATTGAGTGTTAGGAATCTAGGTTTTTAAAAAATTCCGAAAACTAGAATTTCCGCACGCAATGCCTTCGGCATTTCAAGCGTGTTCCGGGCAAATTTTTTTAACTTAAAAATATCTGCGGCTTCGCTTTCAGTATAGCGGAATACTCGTAGCTTCGATTATTCGTTGAGAAACGAAACACACAGAATAACATACACGGTACTGAACCGATATTCAACCAGAAGAATTCCAAACGAAGTTTTATTCAAATTCGAATTTATCGACCAAACACATCAAAGAGTTGAACAAAACAGTCCAAGCGAAACGTGGCGCAATATAGACTGATAAGCAAAACATTGATGAAAAGATCAATTTGTGCGCATGCGCGCTTGTCACTCGTTAAAAACACCTAGACGCACCCAAAACAACTGTTCTCTCATCGCCGTTCTTGGCGGCAAAAAGTTGGCGATCCTAAAAGGTACGAAATAAGTGGGTACAGTAAACTCCATATAAACTCAATATCTAATAGATACGCATTCAATATGCCTCTAATGGCTGTTTTTTACCACTAAAATTTGAATTTTTCTTGCAGAATACTCGTTTACATTCTCATTGGAAGTAATTATTCTAGTTACAAAGGAAAAAATATCAAAACCGGACGAATGTTTCATTGAATAGATTTTATATCCGAGAGGTAATTTAAGGATCAAAATGATCGCGACTAACGGGGGGCTTAACCCTTTTCCATTCCTATGTCGAGTGCGACTCGACATTCTGAATGATGAATGTTTTTCACATTCTTGTTGGATAGCACTTATTATAAAAATCATATAATAGCAGAAACACAGATTAATTTCTAGGAATTGAAACAAATTGATAACAATATTTTTTAG
>BGPR01000194.1:502203-625286 GCA_013235015.1 Araneus ventricosus | reverse complement strand
ACGACTCGGTGGCAAAGATTTGTATCATTCATAGGATCCTTCCGAATCAACTTTTTGGCCGTTCGAATGGATTTAAATAGCAGGCTGCCCTGAACAGCATATTCGAGATATGTGCCACATGCAAAATGGTCTTTATTAAGGTGCATTTTATGCTATTTCTGATAATACCACCGATCATCAGGAAAATATCCGTCGACCAAGCCCCTCAACGGTGCCACCCAGAACGAATGTAGTGGTATTTCAGTTTTTTAAACTGTACGGTTGTTTAATGGTTTTAATGCAATACTTTTTTTCCTGAAACATAGACGATTTACAAGATGAAAAGTATGTCTTTATTTAATATATTTCTCTCTCTATTCGATGCGCGAGTCAAATTCGGCATTGCATGGAAAAAGGGCTGATTTCCCTCAGTTGCTTTAGAATTTTTGAAAAATACTATCTAGTTCACATTCTGGGGAAAGAAGCATTTTTTCTCCTTTAAAACTATTAAATGCTAATACACCATGGACATCTTAATTTTGACGTCAATCGTGATTGACAGGCGTCAACTCCTGTCTATTGAAACAATAGAAAGATAATTATAAAAGCACATTGCAGAAACTGTTGTCAATAATTACGTAGTTATATTCTTTTTCTTTTCCATCTTCCTCTTTCACCAACCCATCGTCTTTTTCACATCTTAACTGTCTTTGATAGTTGATCACGTTTTGAAAACTTTTCCCGAGCTTTGTCGAAGTCAAAATCGAATCCCAATAGTTATTCTTGCAATGAATTAACATTTCATTATTTCGAAACTGCACACGAGATTATTAGAAATAAAACTTGAAATTTAAAACCTCGAGAAAGCGCATTCAGAAATGTCGCAGAGGGAAGATAATAGTTCTGATAGATTTAACACTAAACGTACCATGATTGGTCAACATGACAGGTTGTGGGCTTTTGATGAGAAAATTCGCATATACTGTTATAGCTTTTTCACACTTGACTTCGTGACTTATATTAAATTTATGCAATTAAATGTTCACTATTAATTTTCTTTATCTTTTATTTTGATAAAGGCGGGTCGCTGAACGTCATTTACTATGACAAGACATTTTAACCAGGAAAAAAATGTATTGCTTTGTATAAAATTAACAGATCAGAAAATATCATGCACATTTCTCATATACGTCCGTCTGTTTGTGAAGACGATGTCTGAAATTCGAGCCTCTAGTCATACACAGCCTACATAATGTTTTAAGCTTAATTCGTCTATCAACTTGCCTTCGTTAACATTGGGGTCTATTATGGTACCCCCGGGTGAGTTGGGAGTTGGGGGGGGTTGGGGGGTTTGAAGGCGATAACTTATAGAAATGGACAAAATAAATCTTTTGTTGTATTATTACCTTCAACCCTTGCGGAGGGCCGCGGTGGCCCAGTGGTAGGCTTCTGGGCTGTAGAGTTCCAGGCTCGAAACCCGATTCCACTGAAGATCCGCAGTGTATGTGTTGCACGTTGAATCATATGTATAGGGAAAACGTCCTCCCTCTGGTGTGGTGCGTACATAACCCAACCCGACTCCGCCTACCCAATTGGGTGTAAGGCAAAGGTAGTTGGAGGGGGAGGAGAGCCACCAACACGAGTATGACGCCGACACCCATAGCAACGAACGCACGAGGAGGACCCTCAGAACACCCTGCCCCGCCACCGCAGAGCCCATGAGAATCCACTAATTTTTTAAAAAATTTATATACAACACCCCAAAACAGAGGTAGAAGTCATTTACATCTAGAATGTTATAGGTTTCATATTGCATGTGCTTATCCAGTTAGGAAAAGTATAAAAATACATGAAACATCAATTAGGAGAAAATATGTTATAAGATACACCATACTGGGGAGAAATTAATCAATAATTTTGCTTATTCTTGTGTACAACCTTCATCATATTTGACTACACTAGCTGTACAATTTAATCTTTAATAAATACAGTGTTAAAGGCAAAACTAAAATGAATACACAAAACAATCACACCAGACCAGAAAAACAACTTTTATTCATCTAATCCGTTCCCAAACAAATACAATCCCTACATCTAAATCTGTGAGATCACAAAAACCATATTTTCGTACAGCTCACATTCTTTCAATACTTAAAACTCAAAATTCCCTAAAAATTCTCTAAAGCTGACCGCCCTTTAGTCTTTAGGCGCCAATTACTAAGCAGGCACTAAGTATATCCCATATTCAATAAATCTTTTTCATAACAATGGTCAATAGGGTCAACCTCTCTCCGTGCCGAAAACCTGTCAAAAGAACAGCGTTTCCCAGTCCGTGCATGACGGGTGTGATGCGGAAGTTTGGAGAGGGGGCTGCCAGCTCAGGTGTCGTCCTCGTCATCTGACCGCAGTTCAAAATTATGAGGCCCGTCTCCAAATAGCCCTCGTGTTACTTCAAGCTGGACGTTAATGTAACTAAACTAAGCTAGAACCACATGCGGTAAAATGACGAGTCTAGCTCATCATTGGTTTTTCACGCCATACCATTCAATGACCAATTACACTCGTCATGTGACTGAAGTTACTTTTTAATATGATTTATTCAATTTAAAATTGCTAGTGTATTGAATCTGGCACTACTGTAACCTCTTTTATTACTTGTGTAAACATCACAGATCATTATCGCATATTTTTTGCTAATAATATTAATAGGTACAAATCACAATCAAATTTTGTAAGTCATATTGTATAGTATATTTGCCGTTCCTGATATTCCACAATGACATACAGTTCTATCTAAATCAATTATATTGTTTTTGTTTAACAATATGTATGAATTATAAAATGAAATATGTTTTTCAAATAAAAATTAAATGGTTATTTCATGTAAATTTTTTCATGATTAAATCTCGTCGCAAAAAATGAGCACCCCTCCCTGAAAATCATAAACAATAAGGAGAATTCTTTTAGTATTTGAGGTGTTCTAATGTTATTTAACGATATTTAAGGTTGGTTGTGTTTGGTTTTATAGCGCAAGAGCCAGATTTGGCTATACTGTGCCAAACAGATAGTCATAATAGAACTATGATGCAAAAAAATCCATGTTAAAATTTAAAAAGTGGTAAAATGTGAAGGTTTGGTTTAGCTATATTAACGTCCCGTTTTGAAGCAACACGAGGGCTATTTTGGGACGGACTCGTAATTTTGAACCACGGTCAAATGACGAGTACGACACCTGAGCTGGCACCCCCTCTCCAAAGGTAAAATGTGAAGGACCATTTAAAAACGAGAAAGTGCACTAAGAATAAAAACTTTGAAACATTAAAACGTGAAGTCAAATGAAGGAAAGTTTATCAATGTGAAGAGGATAAAATCGATGATAATTGAAGCCTTTTAATTTGGTGTTTTTTTAAGTACTTGTCGTGGACAGGAGTACTTAAAGGTTCATTATAAAATGTCTTAAAATCAATCTCAACCCATCGAAATTGGCATTTTTTAAATCTCTGTTTAAGAGTATTTTTATCAGTTATAGTGGAACTAGTCGAGGTTATTGTTCAAGAACAGGTGATATTTCATCAATAGTTTCATTAGAGTTGTATTCTATAACATTATTTGGTTCTATTTCAGTTTCAGGGCTATCAAGGTGCTTATTATCTATTGCCATAGGTTCAGGTTCAGGTCCAGAGTCCACAGCAGAAGTCAATTTATCATGATCATTTACTGTGGCTCCATCCGCCTTTATTGTCTATTTAAAGGGAATAACTGCCCTGCACAGAGGTAGGCGTGGAATCCTGAAGAGTTGAGGGTTCTCCAAAACTTGGAGGGTACGACGGAATTTGGTTTATTTTCTGCATCTTTTAACAATATTCAAGGACTGGCTTCAAATAATAAATTTTTATTACAGTTGTGAGAGTGACGTTGATCTCTATATCAACAGTAGACTGAGAGCGTCTGGGATACACTGAGCTGACTTATATAGAGGCAGTTATTTAATCTAATAATTTAAAAAAAATATTTTGTATGCTCGCATATAGGTGTTTGCATAAGCATACAAGATCATTTGGCATGTATATATTTCCACTGATGGCCCTGTTTTTGCTCTGTTTTGTTTCATTATCATAAAATCATTCCGATTTAAAACTACCGACACTATTTACGTTTCATACGGTGTCAAATACTTCATTTACCAGTTCGTCCCAAGTCACCTTATGTATTTTTTCCCTTTGAAATTTGTTCATTGCCGATTTTCAAGGGTTTTGTCTCAGTCGGTCTTTGTCTTTAAACGCACTGACTTTAAACTGCTGTTGGACATCATGCGATGTTAGAGGAGGGAGCTTGAGTGTATTTTGTTTTCTTTGTTAATAAGATCATGTGAGAAATGCGACTTTCACGTCCCTCAGAAATTAACAGCACGAGCCCGTCTGGTGGAGTTTTAGGTATGAAACTTTCCCAAACCTGTTATACAACAATATCTGAGGCCATCTGCTCGCATAAAAACCAAACCCACTATAGACGCCTATGGGGAGTGTTTTCGATGCCAATATTTGGCGATATTTCGCTTTTTTGGCGGGAAATGCTTTGTAAATTTTTTCTATTTCGACGACGACCGAGAGGTTCCCAGATAGCACGTAAGTTTGCAGCAAGTTTGATTTTGACTTGTCATGACAAAATTTGACGCGTCAAACTTGAATCGAACTTGTAGCAAGTTCGATGTGACAAGTAGCGCCACCTCTTTGCAAATCAAACTTGCAGCAAGTATGCAAAACAAGCTTCCTGCAAAGATAGCACAATAAAGAGATAATTATCTTTGTCTCTGTTTTAAAAAACATCCGATTTTTAATAGCATCTCCTAGACCGTAATTCTTTTTTATTAATTCAATAAATCAATGATAATTTGTGAAAAAAAAAACTTTTTTATAAAAAAATTTTTTGAAGCATTTTCCATCTTTTTACTAAATATATCACTCTCACTTTAAAGAAAACTATATCGCCTTTTTCTTTTTTTATTTTTTTTTTTTGAAATTTTAACGTTTATAAACAAAATTAAATCTAAAAAACAGTCGGTGTTTGTTGAAAAATAATAACTAGACATTTTGTCCCATTTTAAAGTAATTACTTTTGAACTCTAATTTCATAATTTATTCTACTAGCAAAACGTAGTTATTAGCGAAAATCGCTCTCTCTTTGACTTCAAATCGTATTCTCAACTCAAAAAATTAATGAAAACCAGAAAATAATTTAAAATAAATCGTATACGAATCGCATCGAACGATGTTTTAGCGAAATCTATCCTCTACTCTCAGAGTTCAGCTGGCTCAACGGTTAGCGTCCCCGCTTCGGAACCGGGAGGTCGCGATTTCTATCCTGGGTTGTGTTCGTGTTCTGTTTTTGCTATAATTTGCAATGAGTTTGACACGGCAAACTTGCTGCAAGTTCGTTTCATGGTGACTTCGGAGCTTTCGTTAACTTGCTGCAAGCTTGCACACTTGTCATGACAAATTTGTGGCAAACTTGCACTCTTGTCATGACAAATTTGTGGCAAGCTTGCTGCAAACTAAAATTGCTATCTGGGTTGGTTGGTTGTGTGAGGTTTAATGGCGCAAGAGCCATTTTGGGCTAAACTGCGCCAAACGTGTGGTAGATAAGCAGGAACACGGTGATAAAATATATGGTGTGATATTAAAAGAAGTAGATAGAATTCTAAAATAAATTTGAAATAATTCATAGTTGCATATGAAAAGATAAAACCAGGTTGCCAAAAATGGATAGATCAACGACGAAAGAATATAAAAATGCAAGTTTTAAAATATGAGATGTAAAATATGTTTAAAACGTTACATGGTGGGCAGAGACCAAGTAAAATTCCAACGACGACCGAGAGATGCAATCTATTATAAGGATGTAAACATTTCTACTTTGTAGGGGGTTTTTTTTGTGTGTATGTGTGTAACGTAAAGTAAAATGAATTCCTTCTTGAGTGTCTTAAAGTTGAAAATAATTTGTTATTAGTTGTTAATTGTAAATAAAGATGGAAGGTTTTTGAAAACACGATGAAGAAAAAACTCAGTTTCGCGCCAATCAAAATAAACGCGGAAACCCTAGCGGGTACAATGATAAACTTGGCGTGGTAAAAGACATTCCCACAGGCGTCTATAGTGGGATTGGTTTTTATGCCATCTTGCTCTTTTTCTACGAGTTTTGAAATAGGGGTATCAGTACCCACTTCCCAAAGCCATAGTTCCCAGTTGTCCTTAATCAGTTTTGGATACGGGGCACCCCTTTATAACATTTTTTATGCCGAACAAAAATAATAAATCTACTTAGTGAAATCTTTAACGTGTTCTAGTTATTTTTATTGTAATTATATAGGTAAAATTGCTCACCAGAATAGTTTGAATCGAGAACTGCCTCGAGTTGTAAGCAGCAAAATGTCCGTCTTTCTTTTAAAAAAACTCTCTCCTCAACTGCCCTAGTATGACATACAATTTGACCGTTGTTTTGGAGGGAAGACATATCTACAAAGTTTTCCATTCCTTGGTTTGGAAATTCCTATTATCCATATTTAAAAAAATACCGAGGGTGTGTCCAGATGCCCAATGTAAGCAGTTACCCTCCCTTAGATTATGATTATGCATTACTAGAGTTCGTAAGACCTTTAAATATACAAAGTGCAACTGAACTTCCAGTCGCACCATTCGTTCACCGGTTATTAGCTGATTATAAGTGGCTCGCGAGTGTTTAGCCAACCGATGCCCTTCTTTGCGACCATTTTAGCAATGTCTCAAACCACAGCGTGTTGTATCTAAACGAACCCAGCAAAAAATTGTATTCAACTTTTGCCATTTTCTCTTGCCAAAGCGAAGTCAAGATGGAGGAAATTAAACAAAACGCTTCTTGAAGCAGCTGTTTTGCATTTAGAATCGTCGTATAGTGAAGAGACTCGAAAGAACGTTTTAGGCGTCTCCTCATAGACGTACTGGATCCAAAATTTGATCCATCTTATACAATTTTGATGCCAAGACCACATATCGAATTTCATTTTTGAAGCTTGTGTTTTGAGCTATCGCGATCACATGCACACGATAGACAGACAATCAACCAGTTAGCGGATATGTTCTGAAATCTGATACAGCTCTACAATTCCGGCGATAAAACCATGTGCCAAATTTCATTCCTTTAGTTGGTATTTTTGATCCATCGTGTTCACATGCAATCGGACAGACTTCCCGAAGACTGATTTCGTTCAAAATTTGATAGAAATCTACAATTTTTATGAAAAGACATCATACAAAATTTAACACTTCGGATTCTTCCCTATACAGAGTGTCCACTCTAAACATACCTAGTGGCTAATTTCTAAACCGTTCGAGATAACACATTTTGCAATTGGAAGTTATGCTTAAATGACGCAAGAAATTATATTTTATGCATTTTGGAGTGCATAAATGTAATGTTAAAAATATTACGCTTTTATTTCTGGTCTTCCGGTTCTATTAGTTATATTTAGTAAAATATTTTTGGAACACTAACATTTTAGATAATAAAAAAAAATTCAACTTTTTTTGCAATTCAATCAGATGGAGTTACGGAGCTTTGAGTTTCATAATTTTAAACCAATCAACGGCCGCGTAGAGGAAGCGCTAGTTGTTGATTGAAGGATGTTCCTCGAGGCGGCCCTTGAAATGGTCTTAAATCGACAAAAACAGCGATATTCAATGCTTCATAATCGATCAGTTTTAATCATAGAAGAGTGGAACGTTTTTTTCATGTTTAAAAGGTTAGTGTCAAAAATATTTTACTAAATATGATTAATAGAACCAGGAGACTGTACGAAAATTTAAACTTCATTTTTTCAGCATTACATTTTATGTGCTCAAAAAGCATAAAATATAATTCTTTACGCCATTTCCAACTGGAAGTATATGCCTATCTCTAACGGTTTAGAAATTAGTTATCGAGCCACGTTTAGAGTGGACATCTGTAATATAATCCGAAAGTCCGCAAGTAGCTATAAAATATTTTTCGAAACAAAAAATTTTTTTTCCTGGAGATCAATGGAGATCGCTTAAAATAAAAAAGCTGCATATAAACAGGTTCAAGTATTCAACAGGGCTGCCGAAAAAAAAAAAAATCAAACTCTTCGAAATTCGATTCCCTTCATTGTGCAAAAGTTGACACGCGGTGCCAGAGTAATTCACTGAATTTTGACGTAGACTTAAGTCTCTCCATAGTGGTCTAATGGTGTGTCGGGAAAGGAAAAATTATGACGCTTTTCGTGGCCATTTTTAAGCGCTTATAGCTCCGCATCCAAATAACACAGAGAGCTAGTTTTCTTTTCATTTAACAGAGAAAGGTTTACATTTAAGATTGCAAAAATAATTTTAGAATTTGGAATTACGGTTTAGTCACAGGAGAGCTTCAAAGTTGGCGAAAATGACAAAGAATTTTGATAACGTTACAGCTATCGATGCGCGAGCACGTATCGGTTGTGTTTAGTTTATTAACGTCCCATTTTAAGCAACACGAGGGCTATTTTGGGACGGACCTCGTAATTTTGAATCGCTGTCAGATGACGAGGACGACACCTGAGCTGGCACCCCCTCTCCAAACTTCCACGCCACACCAACGGGAGGACGTTTGGCCACTACGTATGATTTAACGTGCAAAAGGCCCCATACACGGCGGATCTTCAGTGGAATCGGCTCGAACCTGGAACCCTCCGGTCCCAAAGCCGAGACCTTACCACTAGGCCACCGCGGCCCCGCATCGGTTGTGAGCATTGTATGGTGTTGCTTGTTATAACAAAGTTGTTCAAACTAGTTATAATTATTAACTAGATTAATAATTCATTTAAGATTAATTAATTCATTCAGATTAATTCATTTAACAGAGAAAGGTCATAGAGCATAGGTCAAAGTCACATAGAGCTACTTTAGTCACAGTTGAGTAAGGTAAGCAAGTCTACGCCCCTCAATCCCAGCGGCCGTTTCGCAGAGACAGCCTCCCGTCGAATTTTTCCAGATTTTTTTTTTCGTCGAATCTTTAAGGAGCGCAAGCGGCTTAAAATTTTGATTTGATGCTTTTTCAAGCCCCTTCCAGGTCACTTTTTAATATTCCTGGACTTCCCAGCTTGGCAGTCACATCTTTGAAGTTTGAAAGGATATATATTATACGGCATGGAAGTATGACATTAGATACCGGGAAAAGCTAACAAATGAACTCGAAATCTAATCAAAGATTTAGTATGTTTCTTCAGCGAGACAGAAACAATCATGGGAAGATTTTGTAAAGACCTGATTTTTAAAGTGGAAATAAAAATTCTAAACTTCTCAAAGGAGAATAAATCTTGAAACATTATCATTTAAAGCAGTTTTAAGATTTGCTTCATTCGGTATTTACTGCATCTTCTCAATAATAAATATCTGTAATTCAAGTATAACATTGTTTTTCTACAAAAGAATTGCTGAAGAATTTTTCGAGATTCAAATTTTAATTTTCGTCTGCGTGTTATTAAATAAAAAGTGTTCTTGGTTTTTTCAAATACAAGGCGATCAAACTACGATTTCTACTTAAAAATGCTATTTAATCATTAATTTATAAAAACTATACATTTGAGTATTTCTTCAAGAAATACATCCAATGACATGCTTACAATTATAAAAAGACTTTAAATAATTTTTGAAGGTAAATATTACAATATGGGCATTTATAGGGATCCAGCTCCTTTAAACACAGCTGACAAAACACATGTCCACATCTGGCTTTGAAGATTTCTTCGCCTCTGCTCCTGACGAACTCGTACTCACTTTCACAAATATCACAGTGGAGATCTTCAGAAGATTTTTTCCTTTTCAGTCCTTTTCGTTGAGCAGCATCTGAGTAAAATGAGCAGATTTTGTTATCCTAATAAGAAATTAAGCACTTACTTCTTGAATGTAACTATCGTGCATTGAAGTTTGAGGGTGCAAGAGACTTTTTTGCCTTTTCTGCGCCAAGAAATATGCTATTAGTAACTAAAGAGAATCATGAAAGCATTAGTATCAATCAAATAAAATCTTTAAAATACGAGGGCGAATAAAAAGTAAGTTACTTGGCGGCAGTAGGCGACGTTTTGTAAATAGATCATAGTAATTTCGTGCGGTTGCAGTATAGATACAAGAGCTTCGGAAGGAAAGATACTGTCTGTCCGCCACGAGAACTGTCGCCGCCAAATTGTCTGGTTTACGGCGGTCGCTATAGTAACTGGTTATGCAAGGGAAGTTCCATTTCGAATAGGAGAAATCCAACGGAAGTCGGAATTTTTTTATTCTAGGCGCCAGTTTGCGGCGGAACACATTTGAATGAACTTCTACCTACTAGAAATGGATTCTTCCTACGATAATATGTTCCTATAGCGACCGCTGTAAACTAGACAATTTGGCGGCGACAGTTCTCTTGGAGGACAGACAGAAGTGTTTGGAAAGGCCCGGAAGCTGCATCCGTACTCCAAATTGGAAGCAAGAGGAACTGTACGTTTTTTCATGGGCTAAACGCTTGAATTACACACACATATGGTGAAATTGTCTCTGTTTATGGCAGGCATGCAATATCTAAGTGGTGCAGGCAATTTGAAAATAGCCACATGGATATCACTGACTAAGATTGTCCAGGGCAATTTGCAACCTCCATCAGTGCTGAAAATGCCATTGTTGAGCAAGTTATTCGGAAAATTTGACGCATAAAATTTAAGGAAATTTCGAGTTTGGCCCCTTCCACATATATCCCACAACTAAATTGGCTGTATTGAAACGGTTGGAGATTTCTATTTTAGTGCAATAGAAAAACTTATTGTACGACGCGATAAATGTTTCAATTTGTTTGGAGAATACATCGAAAAATGACATACTTATGTTGTTCAATAACGAATCTTTATTTGCATTTGTCTATTTCTTTGGTGTCATTTTTACTCAAGTGTAACTTACTTTTTGATTCGCCTACGTAAATGCTAAAGACTAGAAAATCGAATGAACGGTAAATGCGTGAATGATAAAAACAAAACGTGACACACAATTTTTTTTAAAGATAGCTTGGTAAAAATTTATCAAGGACCTTAAGATGTTGCATTCCCGCAATTTTTAAACTGTGCCAATTTTTAAACTAAAGCCCTAAAAACCGTAGCAGTTAACTAATACTATCGACCAAGACGAAAATATTGCTCCACTTTTTTATCAATTCCATTTCGAAAATTATTCCATAGTACCAAACTACGGAACTGTAAAGACGATCAAAAATACTTATGCTGCTTTATAAATTACATTTAAATTCTGCGACACTTCAAAATAATATTGACGTAAAAACAGTGCTTATATAAAAAAATGATAAACCGGGACTCTTTCAGAGAAGAAGATAGAAATGTGATACATGCTTAATATAAAAGGGGTGTTTATTTGAATTTATTGAAAATGTGTTAAACTGTTTCAAAATTCACCAAAACCACGTGGGATATTTATGACGACAGAAAAAACTAGAAAATCGAGCAGTTTTGAACAAAATTTTAAGTTGATTCCGCTGTTACGAATTGCCAGATGGAAAACTATTGCGAAGTCGAACAAAGGCAAACGTGATTGGATATTCGCTTAGTTAACCAGTTGAGCAAAAACTAATATTTAGATTGCTACAGATAAAAATAAGTAAAATAACATTAGTCGAAAGTCCATGTTCGACCACTCTCCAAGTTGACCCCGTATCCCTCCCCCCCCCCCTTTTCTCTTGAAAAGGATAGACGAAATCTCCCAACATTAACTTTTCCATCTCGGCTCCACAGAGGACGACTAATAGCAGACCAGTCGCCTCTAAATAATCACAAAGAATCTCCCCGTCCTGCCTTGGTATGCGGGTTTACATGTAAGACCGGCTGCAGCAACAGATAGTCAGGTACTGTGGCCCCCGCATAGTAGCGCCCCTCATTATGAGCGGTTCATGCGAATGACCCCGTTTTACCGGGTGTGACCTGTTTCTCGGAGATGTGGGCCCTAAGAGCCACACCACCATTACTTTTCTCACCGGGGAGACGAGAATCTGTTTACTTATACGGCAGCTTCTAATACGTGAACTCGCGGTGCCCCCCGGTGGGGGTCGCCTCTAAGTAAAATGAACTAGTCCATATCAAATGGCGAGCTTTTCAAAAGCTGCTTTCTAAAGCAAAATGTTATTAACATCGAATATTAGAATCTGCCGTTAATTCTTAACATACAATGACGTCTCTGACACGCGCATCGAATTACAAAATTTTTGCTATTTAAAACCGTATTTAGGTCAACGTACAAAATAATTTTAAATACAAAAATCATCTGGACACGCTTAAATGTCTCAAGTATCCTTTACCATCTTAAATAGATCGAAATAATAAATATCCCAAATGGTTGGTGGCATCTTATTAGGAGATTAAATAAAATCGTATGCCAAAGGGGTTAAGAAAAAGGTTCTATTCATGGCAATAAAAAAAATCTCACGCTCTTTCTCTCAAGCTCAATTTCTTTCCACTCATGAGTTTTTATTGCACTTCTTTCACCGTCGATAGATTCTTGCAATTATTTTCAGTGTGATAATCCAGGAGATTCACTCAGTTTATGAACATCTGGCAGTGGTGTAACGCCAGAGGAGGGGAGGGGTCTAGATGACCCAGTCGCCATTCTTTAGGGGACTAATTGGAGACAAATGTTAGTGCGTTTATATCACATTTTAAAGCCAAATATGAAGAGGGCAAAAAAGGTGCAGTTTACACTTGCTAAGCCACTAATAATGACTAGGGAGCGGAAAAAACCATATAGGCCTCGGGCGTCACTTACCCTAGCTACACCATTGGTATCTTGTACATTAACGCATGTAATAATAAATAGTAAAAAAAAATGTCCAGGAAGCCGATACTGAATCTACTAAGTTGTCTTTGTTGAAAATAAAACCTTATTCCCCCGATTTTTAAAATTTAGTTTTATTCGAGTTCTAATAAATTTATGTAAAAGTAAAAAAGATTCATAGCTAAAATCGGTATTTACTTTGTTTCTCAGAGATTGGAACCGCTTCTTTTTCGGGCATTTTCGGAATCCTTCTGTCGTTGCTACACTCTTTTACATCTGAAGAAGCAATACTGTTTGATGGGAGGAGTTGATCAGAAGCTCTGAAATCTGAACAATTTGGACCCTGAAAACGAAACTGAATGTTAATACTCGTGCGTGTTTTCATGTGCGGAAATAATTCTTATGAAAAAAATGTCACTTCAACAGTTTCTTATGCAATAGGACAAATAGAGAGAACTAGTATAATTTTTATATCGCGAAAACTTCAACTTATTACATTAGTCCACACATAAACACAAAATAAAAAAAATGATTGTGATAATAAAATTTTTAAAATTAGGTATTAATCGCTTAAGGACTTGTCCCGAGTTAACTCGTCATTAATACCTTTGGTTACAAAATAACTCGGTCCTTAACCGGTTAAACGACTTCCGTCATTTATGGATGAATTTTGATGATTGGTTTGGGAGTTTTATTTTGCGGTATAAATGTACACTTGGGTTAGCTATTTTTTTCCCCTTTTTCATCTGAAAATGGGTAGAGACACGAATGGAAGAAATTTAACCTTCCAGTGGGCGTGCGTTTGCAAGAGATGCTTGAATTGTGCATCGTATTATATATTTATATCGTTATTTTATGTACTTAAATGCAATTTTACTTATAAAATCTTTGTTTACTATTAGGCTAATAAATACAGATAACAAATAAAAGTTGCATTTATTTTTGTAAAATAACACGATATATATTTGTAATACGATGCACGATATGTCGTAAAATTTGCGTAAGCGCGCCCACTGGAAGGTTAAGAAGCCTACATTTTTAAAATCTCTATATACACTTAATCAATCAATTACTCAGCAGTTTATTATCGAATCGTGAAAAAACTGAGAAAATTCAACATACGACTCCAAACTTCTGAGAAAATTTACAAGAAAATATGCATTTCATCCTATCAGTTTAAATTTGGTTGATATCTCACCCTAACATTCGGTTTGAAACTATAGAAATTGTTATTGTCCTTTACGAATGAAATGCAGATGAAAATATAAGACTGATTAGATTAACGTACTGTTTTGCAGCTACATGACCGCCAATAATCCATAAAATGTAACCTGTTGTAGAGCATATAATGCATAACTTCAAGCTCACTGTAGTCTGTTATAGAGTAATATCTTGGATTTCCATTCCAGACTACACTGTGCAGTCTTGATTGAAAATCTACAACTTTTTTTTAATTAAAATTATGTAAAATTTAGACTACTAGATATACAAGAGCGTAGCATTTTTCACTGTTTTCTCATGTTTACCACAATTTTTATATTTTACTCGTTTTTATTTCCGATTTTAATTTAGCGTTTTTACGTAAGAATTTACGTAAAAGGTGAAAAAGTCCAGAGTAATTAAAAATAGAATATATTTTATGCTCTGGCCAATTCTGAACAACAAGGTCACAAGATTTTCTGCTATAATTCTCATTAAATGAATATTAGTCAATGCTGTGACGAGCTCGGATAAATCTCGCGACAATTAACTTAACATTTAAAAACCGATTTTTTAAATATTGATTTTAAAATGTTTGTCTACTTTCATCTCTTGAATAAAACATGGGAGAAATACTTTAAAAAATCATTATGTTCTATGGTTTATGGCTAAAAACAGTGTTATCAACTGACAACACTGGGCTTTATTTCAGGAATAAATTTCATTGATAAAATTCTATAATGTCAAACACAGATGAATTTTAATAAATAATAATATGGATAAGGAATTTCTTTCGGCATTGTAGAATAAAATATGGTATTCTCAAAAGTACAAACAAAGCTAAAAAGATGCAGCCTCAAGTGGAAAAACATCAGTTCATTTATATATTTTTTTTATCAGCACTCAGGATGCCATCTATATGTTGTAAATTTGTTAAATAAAAATTTCAATATGCATTCTATTAGCCACAACAGTCATTAGAGTTTCAGTTTTATTCTCAAGATTTTAGAAGATACAATTGTGTATGTTGATTAAAAGAAACACTGGGCCTTTAACGGTTAACCAAGTATTATCACAGGTTTCTTGGACGAATAGAAGCCGTTATGTTAAACAAGGAAGTTTAGAATATAAACTTTCAAGGAGGAATGATCTGCTGAATAAATAACGAGAAGAATATAATACGCTGATAGAATCAATGCAAACTTTCATCAGTTCTACGCTTAAATCAATAATTTCGCATTCGAAAATGGCACCAGAACATTAACGACATTCTTATTTTTACCGATTCCATTTTTATGTGTCTTTTTTACTGCCTATTGTTCTACCATTTTTATTTTAGATGCAAATGCTGTGTGGATATGCTAATTTGCGTTTCGATTCTAAGCTGCTAACTTAGCTTTTGACAATAAATCTCCAGTTTTTGAACAGGATTAAATAAAGAGATCAATATTTGAATTTTCCCAATACTCCTCTTTAGCTAGGGTTGCCATAATTGCCAACCATTGATACGGAACGTTTAAGTTCTAAATAAATAAAACATGATAAAAGTGGGTAGATAATGCCTTATTTTACTTACAGTGACTCAAAAAAGCATTGGGGCACAATAAGCCACCAAACATTTTGTGAAAGAATAAATCATTTTTTTAAATTATACCAAATGCTTTTTGTACATGTCATATCTGTAGACTAAATAAAATCCAAAAACATGAAAATTAATTTACAATATTGTTACAGTAATACTGGAATGAACATTTCTTGTTGCATAACTGAAATTAATGGTCAAAGAAGTTTTGGGGCACGCAAGCAAAATTGTTCTATATCACTCAAACATTATTTCTTAATAATGTGCTGGTCCTCCTTTACATTTTATGATTTCATTCAGTCGTTTATGCAAGGATTTCAAAAAATTCGCACAAACATTTCCTTCTATTTCATACCATTCAGATATGAGTTTTTCTCTAAGTTCATTTTTGCTGTACATTTTAAATTTACGAATTCTGTTATTCAAATGGTCCCAAATATTCTCAATGGGATTGAGATCTGGACTCTGTGCAGCAGTTTTAATTACTTGGGGACAGTGATATAAAGCCCAGAGTCTGCAGATATGAGCATTGTGCTTTGGGTCATTATCCTGATAGAGTTTTTAATGTGGCAATATGCCCATTTTTTCAGCACTCTGTTTCAAATTTTGTTTTAAAATATCTAAATACATATATTTGTCCATCATTCCATCAATAAAATGTAAATTCCCAACACCCACAGCACTCATACAGCCCAAGACCGTCTGGCTACCACCACCATGTTTTACAGAAGGAGTCAGAATCTTCATTTCCAGTTCACTATTGGGTTTTCGCCATACCATTTGCTTCCCATCGCTTCCAAAAACATTGTATTTACTCTCATCTACAAATAAACTGAATTCCAAAACTCCAGAGGCATTTTAATATAGGATTTAGCAAATTCTAAACGAACTCTTCGATGTGCTTTGCTGAGGAATGGTTTTTTTCTAGCTACTTGGCCATGAAAATTGTATTTTCTCAAGATATTCCGGACCGTTTCTGGATTAGCAGACTTGTTAAACCTTTGTTGCGCTTTTAAAGTTAATTTGACTGCACTGGCTTTAGGATTGCAAGTAATTTTTCTAACAATCCACCTTTCTTCATGCTCAGTGAAACGACGTGGGCGACCTGCTCTTGGTCTGTTTTTAACTGATTTTGTCTTGTATTTCGAAATTATATTATGTACAGTAGATTTACTTACATTTACAATTTCACCAATTTTTCTCTCGGAGCTTCCACGTTTCCAATGACAAATGGTAAGTTCTCCGATGCTATTGGATATCTTCCGATTTTTTTCGACCCATGCTACTATGCAAATGATGGACTGACGTAGTATCTCCTGCATTTTGCTTCTTAACTAGTGTTTTCTAGGTTTGCAATATTATTTGCAGTTGTATCAGACATTCTGCCAGAATTGGCTTCTTATCGAGCTGGTTTTCCTAAATGCCCCAATACTTTTTTGACCTTAATTTTGTAGTTGCAGACAAACCATTTCAAATAGCTCATTTCTATATTAGTTGTATTTAATTGTAATGGTTGTAATAGATTTCTGAGAGTGTTCAGATACAAAAACTATTAAAATTATCTTTTGTATTTATGTAATAGTAGAAATTTACGAAATGAACGCTTGAACGTTTCTTGTGCCCCAATACTTTTTTTGAGTCACTGTAGATAAAAATCGATATAGATTAAGCAAACGAATAAAATGAATACGTAGAATAATAAAGATGCGAGGCTAATACTTTTAAGCCCAGTCATATTTTAAAGTTGATTTTACTTTCTTAATTGTATCATTTTCTTCTTTCACATAATTATAAAATTAGACGCAAGTGATTTTAAAGTTATAATGGTAAACAAAAATTGCTTCAGTTGTCTCCACTACAATCTGTTTCTTTCGTCCGACCGTTAACCATTAGGGAAAATATTCTCTCCACATATGCATTGCTGGCTGGAATGGCAAATGCGTATTGGCATAGCTTTATTAGACATGACTTCTGATCAATAAATATACTTTGTATTTGCAAAAACTCAGCCATTTCACTTCCATACTCAATTTCATAGTCGCTTCGCAGCTTTGGTTGATATTATTTTTCTCTAAATAATCTTTGGGAGAAAACGGGGCAGAAACGGGATTAATAGCAATAAGCGACTGAGTAGTGAAATAGGTGACAGTCCCATATATACAGGACGTATGACAATCCTATCTTACCGGATTACAAGAGCGAAAAATTGCTTAGCCAGACTAATTATAGCGTGTTTATTGTATCCTGTTCTCCGGCGATATATTTTTCCTTTGGTAATCTCTACACTTCTGAATCTGCAATGCGGAAGTGCAAACTAGCATTTAACTCTCTGTACTCCGAAAGATAAGATATATAATTATACACTTGTGAGTGTAAGGATTGATTTAGCGCCTTAGGAAGCTGAAAAATATTATTATTAATTTGTTTCAATTCCTAAAAATTAATCCGTGTGTTTCTGCTATTATATGGTTTTTATAACAAGCGCTATCGAACAAGAATGTGTAAAAGATGCATCATTCAGAATGTCGAGTCACTCTCGACATAGGAATGCAAAGGGTTAACCCATTCACTGCCAACTGCGAGATATCTCGTAGTAAACATCTGCACCGAAACTATCAGCTACGAGATATCTCGTACTTTGTGCTACAACTTTTCCTTTAAGATAAAATCTTGGCTCCCAGAACAAAAACGCTCTAAATGTTACTGACAGTGAATGGGTTAAACGCTTTTCTCTTAGAATCAGTATAAAGATTGAGCTGATTATTCCATCTCCATATCCACGATTATCTGCAATTTGGATCAAGGTCAGAACTTGGTACTTCACTAACTGGATTACTTCGAGCTTAAATGTTATCTGCAAGCTTCCACATGTTAAGTTGGAAATCGACCCATTTTTCTAAATTACAAGCTACTTTAGTTAGAATTTCATTAATTTGCATTGCTTTAACCAATTTTAGACACTGCGATAGAAATTCGCTATCGTAATAACATTCTTATAGTGGCTCCAAAATTGTGTATACACTACTCTTTCTTCATTAAAGGTGTTGAAATGTTATAATAAATTAACGTTTCAGCTTAAGAACTGAAAGAATAATAAAAGGCACATTAAGAAACATAAAACGTATAAACAAGAACAAAGGATTGATAATATTTTTATTACCAAACTTTGTCAGTTACAAATTTCTTAGTCACAAAATTGAGTATACAGCTAGTCTAACAAGTTTAAAGCAGCGGGAGTGTGCTCCCCTAAACTTTCTCGTATACTTCCCCCAAAAGGTGCCGTTTCTCCTTCCCCCGCGTGGCTAAAAATATTTCGAACCTACTGTTACCCAGAATCCAATGACTATCAGAAGGTTTTTCATTATAGTGATTAAAAAATATCTAGGTAAAGAATCCAATTCAAAGAGATGCGTACCGATTAAAACGCATCGATCGCACACTGCTAAGTTTCACTCTTGCCGTCTCAAGGACAAACTGACGTAATTCGCTCCTTTCGCGTGCACAGAAGATTGCTTCCGTACGCATGCGCGTCTAGATAACGGATTGGTTTCAATGGTAAATTATACAGGCCGACAGACAGTCAACCCTTTGACGGATTTGGCCCAAAATTTTATACGGACCTACATGACGATAAAACTGTGTACCAAATTTTATCCATCTAGCTATTCAAGTTTTTGAGTTATAGTGTTCGCATGACTTCGGACATACAGACAGACAGACTTCCTGTTGACGGATTTTGTCTAAAATTTGATAGAAACCTACAAATTATGTTTAAAGACCAAAAACCAAATTTCATCCCAGTAGCTCTAATAGTTTTCGAGTTATCGTGTTCACAGACACACAGACAGACATAATTCCAAAATTGAGTTTTTCGGACTCAGGGAGGTCTAAAACGCAGAGATTCCTCGAGTTTTTTGACGATTACAATACTTTCTCTTTGTATACTTCGTATACGAGAAAGTAAAAATAGAAAAATATGAAATTATTATTTTCTTGCATAACTTCTTTCAAAACAGCCTCTAAACGGTGTGACATTGAATAAACAAGAGTTTGTGCTACTTGAGGGGTTATTTTGACCCATTCTTCTTGTAGCACAGATTTTAAGTGTTCTTTATTTCTAATGTTGTGTGTTTGAACAAATTTTTACAATCCTGACCAAGAATTTTCAATAACATTGAGGCCTGAGGACTGTAGTGGAGTATACAATCGCATTTTATACTTGTATAATAACCGTAACTTCATAATTTCGGCTGTATATTTGAGGTTATTGTCTTGTTGAAAAATAGAATTTGATCATAAACTCAGTTTCTGTGCACTTTGTTTTAAGTCTTTATTCAGTATATCCAAATATTTCATTTTATCCGTTGTGTCATCGCTAAAAACCAAAATTTCCACTTCATTTGCAGACATAGAAGCCCATACAAGGACTGAGCTTCCCTCATGCTTGACTGTAGGAATGGTGTCTAGGGCAATATAGGATAGTTCAGAATCGGGCTTTAACCAAGCATAGATTCGATCATTACTTCCAAAAATATTAAATTTACGTTTGTCTCTGAATATGACTTTATTCCAAAAATTTGCAGCCTTTTTAGCAAAAACAATTCTTTTATCTCTATTGGCTTTGGAAATGAAAGGTTTTTTTTATAACTACAATTCCAATATAATTAGATTTCCTGAGTACCCTTCTAATGTTTTTTTGGTGAAACATTCCTTTCTATTGCTGTAGACGTCGATGTAACAATTTCTGCAGCAATCAATTTAGAATTTTTTCGTATTTCTCTAAAAATGTTTCTCTTAATCGTCGAACTGAGAATTCCTTTTTTTTTTACTCTACCAGGTTTATTTGTTATTAGTTCAGACTTTTCATACTTTCAGATGATTTTTTGTATGTATCCATGACTACTCCAAGCATTCTTTGCAATTTCAAGTCGAAATTTGCTTTATTCAGACATTCGAATTACAAGTTTCAGAGTATCAACACTTGTTTCAGTTCTAGAGCAAATTTTAAAAATTAAAAAAATGGATATCAATTCCTAGTGCATTGGAGCATCAAATTTATTACACTAGTTCATTTAAAGAAAAGTACTGGTGACCAAATTGAAATTTTTATGAAGTGTATATTCAATTTTGAGACTTTAAAATTTGTAACTTCAACATAAAAATTTAGCCAATTAAGTTATTATCATTTCCTCATTTTTATTTCCTTGCTTAATACATTCTATAATGAGCATTTTAACATTCCTGTAAGCATTAATATTAAATGAATATTTTAAATTGCTATTTTAGACGTTTAATGAAGAATATGAGTGGTGTATACTCAGATTTTGGGAGCCACTGTATATTCAGTGCATGATAAAAAAAAAGGAAGACTTACCTCTAAATCTTCTGATAAATCTACAACTTCAACAAGCTCACCACCTTTAGTTTGAACTGTGAATAAATATTGAACATCGTCATTTATTTCAATTTCATTAGATTTCATGGGGCCAGCTATGGCATCTTTGATTGCAGGTAAGCATGAAGAAGACTGAGGAAACGCACTAGCGGGAGCTGATGTTGTAAATTTAACAGACTTAGCAGAAGAGTTACGAAATTCAAAAAGATCGGGAGGACATGCACCCGAGAAATTAGGAATCGTGATGATGAGGTTGACAGGAGGCTTGGGAATAAAAGGCTGACGAGGGTTTACTGCAGCAAAGGACGATGTAGCTGCTGGTGATGTAGGCTTTTGAGGCCACACTTTCCAAGTTTTTGATTCTCCACGGAACTCATCCAAGCGGGGTGCACGTTGCCAAGCAGAATACTTTCCGAAGTTGATGTTCCTAAACGATGAAATTAGAAAATACAGTGAAAATATTTAGTTCCGATTTTCATTATGTATCGTTACTTTTAATAAACTGACATCTTCTAACATCAAGCATGACACGCTCAAACTAATCTGAGCCAAACAAATAAGGTCCAAGTTTACATTGTAGCCCCATTATATAGATATTAGGCTAGAAAGTACAACAGGAAAGAAATATTCCTGTCGGTAAGCCAGAAGACGAAGGCAAATTCTTTTTGTTCAGAAATAAAAAAATTTCGGATCCTCCGCCATTTCCTCGTCTAATTTCATAAGGATTGGAGCTATGAAGATTATAAAGGATGGAAGAGAAGGAAACTGACGAGATCTTTCTAACGAGCAGTCACATGCATAGGTTAAAATTCAGTCGCAGATGAGGATTCAAAACTATTTTTCAGTCAACAACTTCTATACAACTTCAGTTATCGAAAACTTTCAATACAAAAGTTGTTCGCTATGATAAGGCGATAATTCGCATAATATGTATCATCTTTCTCCACGAACTCGGCAGAGATATTCACCCTCCCTTCAACATATTACTCACCGGTTCAAATCCAAGTCACTCTAGTTTATCGTGTTCACAAGATAACATGGGCCAAGCGTTATACAAGTTTTAAACGACGGGTTGTGGTTTTGTTCTAGGGACCATGATCGGAGAAGATATGCAGGAAGTTTTGTGAAGTCGTTCTGCAATATTCAATTCCGTATGTTTTTACTTGCAAAACAAAATCCAATAGTAATAATCTGTTTTAAGGAAATGATTTTATAAATTTTGGTTTAAGTCAAATCTCTCTTTAGTTAAGTTGTTCATGGCATTCAATCGCTAAAGTTCTATTTATAAAATTTTCTAAGAAAATGCACTAATGAAAGAGTTTTTTTAAAGAATGCTTTGTTCTGTTAGTTTTGTAGAATCTGTTGTAAATTATTGAAAGATTGAAAAGTAGTATTATTAACTGAATTTAATAATAAACTATACTACAACTAATAGTTTAGATGCCACTGTGTTTTTCGATGGATTGTATGAATACTTTTCCGCTTCGACTCATTGATGGGAATACATGAAAAAGCATATCAATTTTAACCAGTCTATGAAAAGCCACAGAAAAACCGAATTGCGGCAAAAACTTTGAGACTAAATTTGAACCTTGTTTAGAAAGCGATGGAAGAGGATCTCAAGAGGATCGCTTGTCAGGGCTCAATGGCGCTACAGTAGAATTGGTTTTCAATTCTAATTCGTAGGAAATTCGAATTTTTCTCTGGTCCCTTGAATTACCTATTAACGTAGAATATCTATAATTTGAATTTATTCTGGCTAATTTGAAATCAAAACTAAAAAGTCTTTATTTAATTGTTCTGGGTAGTTAAATATTTCCACAGTGTCTTATTTTAAATGGTAACAGTTGGGTGGCTATTTATTTTGAAGTTTTATTATGCAATTGTCATATTCAGAATGCTGTACACTGTTTATTTAATAAAATTATTTTCAAAATTATAAAAATCTTTTCGTTTATAATTATTATCGCTGTTTATTAAAACTTGCTAGTTATTTAGTATGTATTATTTATTAAAACTTAAGAATTAAAAATAAATCTTTGCTACCATTTTTAGCTTTAAAATGTTTTTATCTTGCTGTACTCGTTTTTAGACCTACTTTCACTTAATTAGAATATTTGGAAAATCGAATTTTTACTGTCCTTTCAGCTTCGAATAAGTAGTTTTGAAATCTTTCCCTCAAACGTTGAAAAGTAGAAGCAAATGGATTTCTTTAAAAATTACAAAATATAAGTGCATTGCATCTTTAATTATATGACATTAAATACTTTTTATAACAAAGTCGAGGAATAAATAAGTTCAGAATAAAGGCATCGATATGAGCAGGGAAATGCAGTATAAATGACGCAAAAAAATGTTAGTGAATATTCAAAATGTTTGATAGTATGAAATTTGAAGTGATTTTTGGTGTGACGCCCAATTTTGAAGAACAAGTAGTACTTCGACTTAGAAAAAGGAAAAGAAGATCAACCCATTAGCTATTTCAATAAAAAATTTAAGATTGATTTTTTATTTTTCTATAACTGGCCCCACTATTGCAGCGATGGATTATAAATTCAAACACTTGTCTGTATTAAACAAAAATTTTGGTGTTCTGATAAATATATGCCAATTGCAAAGAAGAAAGTTTTCGGAAGAGTTGCTTAACGCATTGTGTGCGGGATACGAATTAGATGCAAGCTCAAATATAAAGACAAGTCATAACTGTGCTTACTCTAGACAATGTATACAGGGAAGGGGGAGGGGCACCTTTCAACAGTTAGCATTTCCATTGCAGAGAAATTCTATTTGATCGGCTGATAGGTGCAAATAAAGTTTAAGAGAACATATTCTGGCAATAGGATTCATTCCATTTCTCAAACCACGTGCTTTGCTGTGGAATGAGATCTGTTTTGTGACCTACTAAGTAAAAACTGAAATTTCTGTTCATCACTGAATTTTTCTTACTCTATATTCATTAAGTTGGATTTATTCACCAAGTTAATTAAAATTTTCTGCATCTAACAATACTATTTGCATCTAGAAATTCCTTTTCTAAAGAGAGTTATAACACTTTAAACTTAATGGCAGCACGTGGGGCACCTTTCAACAAACATCAGGGGGCACATTTCAACACTGGTAAAATGTATCCCTCGTATTAAGGAAGAATTAATTTAACTAAACAACTTTGAGATTTGGGCAAGATGGTTTGAACTTACCTAAAGAAGCATAATAAGCCAGAAGAAAAGGCGATTTCAAAGGCTATGAAAGCAGTTCAAGATGGCATGTCTCTTAGAACAGCTACAGACTTGTATGGAATGCCTTATTCTGCCTTAATTTATAGATTTAAAATAAAGTAAAACAGCTGGTCTTGATGATAGCATAACATTGAACATTTCATCCAACTGCTTTAACTCCAAGTATACATGCTGACAAGTTTTTACCACAGATCAAGAAAGCATGCTTTGTGATTTTATTATTAAAAGTTCAAATATGAACAATGGTCTGACTTGCAAGCAAGTACGACAGCTTGCATATGATTATTCGAAATGCCTGGGTTCAAGCACTTCAAGTATTTGGAATGAAAATAATATAGCTGGAATTCACTAGGTTAAAGATTTTATGAACTGTCGGATTAATTGGGCCATTTAAGTCAAAACTGAAAGTAGCACAAAACGGCTGGAACAAAAAATGAAAACAAGAAAAACTAAATTAACCTAAAACTAGATAAATTTTATTAGGGTCACTGTATTTTTCTGTTCATTTGTTATATTTCAATAAAATTTATGTTTGAGTCAAACGAGTCATTATAAGTGAAATGAATCATTTGTTGAAAAGTGCCCCATGGGTGGGGCACCTTTCAACAAATTCAAGCTTCATTTGAAATGCATAATTTAACCTTTTAGTTATGGCGGGAAATTCTGATACGAAGTGAGTAGCTGCCTAAGATTTTGTTGTAACTAATGATGCCAAATATTGAAATAAAAAATATAAACTTTCTGCAAAAATGAGGTTATACTAAAAATTATTGAAAGATGCCCCCATCTCCCCTAACATAAAAGACAAAGTGAGCGCATTCTGCAGACATCTATTAACCCTTTGCGGTCGATGCCGCCACAGTGGCAGCATTCGCAAGTCGTTTTAGAAGTCGGCCTTTTTGTTTTAGACCCACACCGACCAGTCCACCCGTTTGTGTAGGCTGGTCGAAGTGGGTCTAAAACTAAAAAACCCGACTTCTTCTACGACTTGCGAATGCCGCCGCTGTAGCGGCATCGACCGCAAAGGGTTAACATGTTCAACTAAATCATAGTAGGCAAGTCAAATTCTTCAATTAAATTTTGATGTTGGGTAATTCGAGAAAAACGTATTTTTATGTTTCCCGCTTCCAAAGTGTTAACAAGTTCACTGCCATGAGCTTCACCAGTGGGTCTCAAAATTTTTTCATTCTGTGCGGCGAGCATCACCCGTGGGCCACTGGAATTTTTCCGCATAATGTTAAATAAAAATCTTGAGCAGTTCAGCAATCACTTTAACTTCCTATGGGGGCAGTAAACGTGTTAAAGAAGGTTGATTTTAAAAAAATACCTTGCTCACAATAATTCGAGATATTTATGAAATGCATTTAAGTAACGAATTGCAGGCAATATCTGGACGGATTACTGAAAACGCTTCGATAATTAATATCCCCTCCTATATATGCCAACACACTTGGGAAACAACGTTGTAATTTCATTTTATCAATTTGCTCATGTTTTCAATATTACCAGTATCTGAAAGTTTTTCAGAACTGAAAAGAATTTAAGTGTACAATCGATCGACCATGGCTCAAGAAAGACTGACTGGTCTGCCAATAATATCAATTGAACACGAAATTAGTTATACAAGTCGATACATTAATTCATTCACTTAGGCAAAAGCACGAAAATTAATAATTTCTCGTAAATTAAGTGAATGCTATAAGTATTTATTTTCAGTAGTCAATGTATTATTATATATGTTAATGATTTATTGTTTAAAATGAGAATTACTGAAATTTATATTTTTGTGCAATTCGAGTAACATTTTGTTAAATAAAATAAATTTTCATAATGTGCTATATATGTGAATGTGGTAGTACGTATTGATGACGAATGTACCGAATTTTCTTTGCATAGTGAATGGAATGTGTAGAGTTGAACCTTGCATCTATATGCCTTGTCAAATAAGCATTTCAAACGCAAAGTGTTAATAAATAGATTAGTGAGTCTTTTCAGATACTTGCGCTGCATATTTAACCCTCTAACTGGAAAATCTTTTGAATACCCATTTACGTAACATGTGCTTTAGCGGTCATAACCATCTGATCTTAATAGCAGACATTAAGCTATGTAAAAGAGCAGTAAAAATATAAAGCCATTTTAACGATGTGCCTTTAATAAATTTGAAAGACAGAATATTACTATTTTCCGTAAGAACGGGTAGATTTTTTGCTTATAAGTGGTAAGTTCGTTTTTATCACCGCAATCGTCCTTTAACGCCTTACCCTACTATTTTATTTAACTTCCTAATTAGATGACACCACCTATTTGGGATATTTTTTTTATTATTTCATCCATTTAAGATGGTAAAGGATATTTGAGATATTTAAGCGTGTGCAAGTGATTTTCGTATTTAACATTGTTATGTTGACTTAATTACGGATTTAAATAGCAAAAATTCTGTAACTCCATGCACGTGTCAGATACGTTGTTGTAGGGTAAGGAGTTAAATCCATTACTTGTGAAACGCATTTAGCGATAAATCAATGGCAAGGTGAGAATCTATGTTGTCATGCTAAATCTCAATCTCCGAAATACTTACTGTTGTGAATAAAATATTAAAAAGAAAAAATCCAAGCTTAAACTCGCGATAAAGAATAAATTCGAAGTTATACATTATTAAAAGTTGCAAAGATATGTTGTAATTATTTATTTACCTGTTATTAAACTGGAAGTAGCTGCCCCTTCTCTTCATCCTTTTGTTATTCGTTGTGCCCCTTTGAGAAAATTCAAAATTTATTTTCCTTGGATTGAAATAAGAAGATCCGTTCATTTTCTTTCGTACTCACAGGCAGACTTACAAACAATATTTCTTAAGCTCTTTGAAGACTAGCAAACCTCGGTGTAGCCAGCTGGATAATATATTTTTTTAAAATAATGAAAAGTATATTGAAAAATATAATGAAGGAAACAGTAACAGTCAGAATCGACCTTAGAATGTAGCACAGCCACGAATAGGATCCTTAAGAATTACCCAATCAGATAATTTCTACTCATGACGTCATGCTTGATAAGTTTTGTTGCTGGAGCTCGGATTTTAGTGCGTTTTTTGATTGTTGTGCGGCTGGGATATCTTTCTACTAACTATATGTTTCAATCGAACTAATCTTAACCATTTGCACTCAGATGGCTTCTCTCAGGCACCATTCTAGACGGTGCACCTCTTTATAATTTTTGATTTCGATTGTTAAAAAAAAAAAATATCTACGAAGTTGTAAGAAGTCGTAGTTTTTTACGGAAAAATTAACGTATATAATTATATATTTTTTTACTTCTCGAACCAATAAAATGAGCCCTTCTATTCAGTGAATAATTATGCACCTACAGTAAACAATTATATATTTTTTTACTTCTCGAACCAATAAAAGGAGCCCTTGTATTCAGTGAATAATTATGCACCTACAGTAAAACCCCGGTTAACCGAACTCGGGTTAAATGAAACTCGGGTTGTCCGAAAGGCCTCTGAAATCGCAAATCCAAAAAACACGTAGGGGAGAGTGGGGTAAAACCCGGGTACCTTGATTTTGGCGTTATTAATTCTCCTTTCTAGTGGACAAATTCTGAATTATATTCTACTAGTGAAGAATAAAGAATGGTCATAGTTGCCATGTTGTTGAATTCACTTCGTCTGTGAAGGTTTATTGGCTTTATGACGTCAACTCTCCAATGTTCGTTTCTTTTTAAACTATCCCTACTAATTAATCATTGCAATTATAGAAACTATATTTAGTCCGGCTTATTATATGTTTACTAAGGATTTATATCCTATAAAACAATAAAGATTTATTAAAACGTTGTTCTATTTCATTTTTTATAACCTCTGCACTCGGGGTAAAACCGGGTACTTCTAGTGGGATGAAACAGGGTACTAGGGGAAACTACGGATACCCGACCCAAGAGGATTTTCTTTGATTGTGAGATAGTTGGTAGTTTGTGAGGGCCATTCTTATTTGACCTTTGAGTCAAATGATTTGATGGAAAGCATTTCCAATTTATTCTGATTTCCAATATATATAAGACTTATTTTAGTCAAAATTTTAAAAAGAATTGGAATTTATTTATTCCGTTATTTCTTCGCTTGCAAATAAACGATTTTTATCATTTTTTCTCATATAAAACTTAAAATGCATGAAAATTAAAAATCTTTTGCTCGAAGTCTTTGCAATCGTTTGATTTTATTTAACGCATCGTGATTTCGACTGAGTTCGTCTCCTTGTTAGCTTGAATTTTAAAGAAAGAATTACGTAGAATACATTTTTCTTCTTTTACTTTTGGATTGGATTATTTTCTTCTTATGCTTTTGGATTTGGATAATTAAAATGGTAGTAGAACCCTGTAAGTTCCAATTTCTTGTTTTGTACCACATTTGTTAGATTCCTACATTTCATTTTGTCGCTATTCTTTTCTATTGTAGTTTCCAAACCAGCAGTGTTTCAATGCGCTAGTGACATTACTAGGTTCCCTGTTTCATTCCTACAGCTTTTATCACTAGTTTAAGATACGAATTTTGGAAATATTTTTAAATTGATTGTCTTTATTCTTGAATTGTCAACTACGGAAACTATTATTAAATCTTAAAAAATTGTCTTTATTCTTTAATTGTAAACTATTGTAATTATTGTTAAATTTTTAAAATAATCGTCTTTTTCTTAAATTGTCAACTATTATAACTGTTGTTAAATCTTAAAAAATTGTTTTATTATTAAATTGTCACATAAATTTTTAATTTTTAATTGTCAAAATAACATTTTATACTACTTTTTCACTGAAAATATAGTTTTTCCTAACTTCCCATAGAGTTAACATGTATACCCGGTTTTACAACACTACCCCACTAGTGGGGTAAAACCGGGTGGTTTGACTTTTTCTACAAAAAAATCATTAGTAAAAAAAAGTAGTAAAACTATGACTTTTCGTGAAAGATATATTGTTCTCTGATAAATAATGAATATTCTAGCAAAATGTGACAAGCTTTATGTCGAATAGTTTAGCTCCAACAGGCTTTCGAACCTTAGGTACCCGGTTCTACCCCACTTTCCCCTACTGTACTACAAGGGAACAATCGCGAACCCGAGAGCGTGCCGGGCTATGGATAGCAGAAAGGCTTTAATAAAGAGCTTTAGCTTTTAAAGAGAGTTTTGAATTCGTTTTTCATTCAAAACAATTCAGAATTACTGTAATTAGATACAAAATAGTAATAGAAATTGATGGCTTTACCGAAAAAATCGTTATTCGATACGGATCCTCGTTAACCGGGGTTGTACTGTAACTACTTTTAGGTAGATTCCTTATAGGAACTCTACCTATTACGATGGTTCTCGTGACACGACTTCCGGAAAATTTCTATATATCTTCACCGATCATGACCCCTAATAATTAGTTATTATTAATTAATAATTATTATCCTTAGTAGATAAAAAGTCAAAACCTTAAGTTCTAAAACAAATACCCAACTTGAAAATTTTCCAAAAACCTTAATTTTAACCATAATCTAATTAATTTAAACCAAGTAATATAAGAAAACTAATAATTGAACATAAGAAAATAATCTCATTAACTCCTTCATTCAAATTGACTTCTTCATTAATCAAATTGACTCCTTCTCCCATTCAAACTGCGAAGTACCGTTTTCCATTCCAGGGTTAACTCCCAAATTTTCTAGTCAGGCAATCACGCTCAGCATCTGTATAATATGCTGGAGCGCCGTCATGCTGAAGCCGCATTTGTTGACGAATAACAGCAGGATAGCGTTCTGCATACATTTGAACTATTGTAAGACCGCTTTCCCCAGCCGCACCGTAAGTTTGATACATATCTGCAAGTTAATTAAACTTATACCGATTCATGTTACTTCTTTATTAAATTCTCCTTACCTAATGACGACCGGTTTCTCTTATCAGATAGGTTTGTGTGTGAACTGAAGTTGTGGATCATAGTGTCCTTTACAGTGTCATGCGTTCGTTTGCACCCATACTTTCCAATGTGAAATCATCCTCTTTTGCTATTTCCTACCAAAATCAATTCGTGCCAAATCAAATCAAAACCCCACCAAAAATATCATTGACACCCCCTCCAGGATGCAGCCACCTTCGAACTCTCGGAAAGTTACGTCTGAGATCTCCTTTGCTAACATTGCAACAGGAAATACCAAGGAGCAAGCAATCTCTGCACCCACCCTCAATCCCCCTCCCCCCAAAAATGACTCCACGGTTCCCAGAGAAATTCTGGATAATTCCTTCACTAAGGCACTCTCAGCGGTCCTTTTCTTCATGAAAGAAGACTGGGTCTCTCCCACCCTTTTACTCCAAGCATTTAAAAATGCACTCCCAGCCCTGAGAGAAGCTCAAACAGGCACTGACCGTGCATATTTCATTTTTAGGGAATATGTCCAAATCTCTAGTCCTGAAGATAACACGGCCTAGCATTCAATAGTAATACTATCTTTTTGCAATCCCTCGAAATTGGTTTCTGGAACGCACAAGGACTGCGTCCAAAAATTAACGAGGTTCGCGATTTCATTATAGAGCAGAATCTTGATGTGTTTTTAGTCCAAGAGACTTGGCTCCAACCGGGCCACACAGCTTTCATCGCAAACTATCATTGCTATAGAAACGATAGAGTTAGGTTAGGTCAGCGTGCAACAGGAGGCACGGCTATTTACATCAAAAATCATTGTGGTCATAATAGCATCCCCACCCCGGATCTTGACCTCATCGATGCAACCATAATTGAAATTAAAATTGGCAACATTCCTCCCATCAAAATGATTTCCGCCTATATTAAGCCAAACCTTATGGGCGGCTTCCCACTGGAGGATTTTAAGAAGCTTCTAAATTCTGGCCAAAACGTCATCATTACTGGCGATCTAAATGCCACCCACATTAATTGGAACAATTATAACTGCAGTCCCTACGGACGCAAACTTTTCAACTTCATTTCCAACGTGGAAGGAGTCAGGGTCATTGCACCCCACTCCCCGACGCACTTAAATCACTCCAGCAGAGACACTGTGCTGGACATTTGCGTCCAGAAAAGGACCCCCTTCAATTCTGAAATTCATGTCCTTAACAAATTAAATTCTGATCCATCCCAGTTACTTTGGCAATTAACACTGGGTCTTTCGCAATAAATTCACCAGAGCTAACTCCACCAACTGGGAGAATTTTCGGCACATCCTAAATTCAAAACCCCTTCCCCCATTCCAAATTAAAAGCAATGATGACATCGAATCCGCAGTTGGAACGTTAGAAAATTTTTTTAAAGAAACGCTTGAAGAAGCTTCAAAAAAAATTTCTAAATCTCCTGACAGACTTCCGGATTTTATCCGGAATAAAATCAGGCTTAGAAATTATTTTCGCCGAATTTGGCAACAAACACGCGACCCCATTTTCGCACCGAATTCCAGAAAATCAGAAGTGAGATAACTGAAGACACGTCTACTCCAAACGCTCCGAAGAATTCATTCAGGACTTATCGCCAAGCAACCAGCTTTGGCAAAAAACCTCCCAGCTACGAAGGTCATTCACTCCAATCCCCCCCCTGAGGGGGGAAGAAGGCAGTATCGCAATCGCCCCCATCGAGAAAGCTGAGGTTCTGGCTGACAGCCTACAGAACCAGTTTCAGTTGAATAGAGATAACGAAAATCGCCCCCTAACACAATCTATTCAAAGGGAAGTAGCAGAATTTCTCAACACTCCCCACTCAAACGATCTGGAACCTATCCGCGCACAAGTCGCAGATTTTATAAAAAAATTAAAACCTAACAAAGCCCCTGGTCTAGATTTAATCTCGAATCGTGTGCTTAAAAATCTCCCTCTTAAATTTATCCTCTACATTACTTTTATTCTAAATTTAATGATGGAAAAATGCTATTTCCCCCAGTGCTGGAAAACAGCTGTGGTTGTCCCTATTCCAAAGCCAAACCAAGATCTGAATTTACCTCAAAATTATCGTAACATCTCACTGCTAAGCAGTCTGAGTAAAGTGTACGAATCTGTGCTTCTCAAACGCCTAAATCAGTTCCTTAATAATAACAATATTATTATTTCTCAACAATTTGGATTCAGAAAAAATCTTTCCACCAGTCACCAGCTACTGCATATTACTGAACAGAGTTTTGACGGCTTTGTGAAGTCTGAAACCACAGGTGCACTATTTCTGGACGTAGCCAAAGCCTTTGATAAAATTTGGCACGATGGCTTATTAGCTAAGCTCATGCGACTTAGCTGTTCGGCTCAATTTATCAAAATTACCCTATCGTTCCTGACCTCACGTAATTTCATGGTACGAGTAAACAATATTCTATCAAATCCTAGACCAATCCGTAGCGGCTGTGCGCAAGGTTCCCTTCTCTCCCCAGCTCTGTTCAACATCTATGTAAATGATATTCCAAATTTTCCCAGCTGTCATCTTGCGATTTTCGCAGATGACACTGCAATATTAACAAAACACAAACACCCAGACATTGCTGCCCAAGCCCTACAGACTTACGTGTCTCCGTTACAGCTCTGGCTCACCGACTGGAAAATTAAAGTTAACCCGAGAAAATGCGCGTGCCTCTTGTTCACGAAAAAACGCAATATGCTCGTCTTAAATCCCATCCAAATTTTTGGCCAATCCGTCTCCTTTGTATCTGAATACAAATACTTAGGGTTAATTCTTGACGCAAAATTAAACTTCGACTCCCACATTCAAAAGGCAGTTACTAAAGCCAAGAATTCGAGCTTTGCACTCGGAAGGCTTATTGCTCCAAAGAGTACCCTTGCGATTAAGCACAAGCTCCTGCACTATAAAGCTATCTTCCGACCTGTCATGCTGTACGGCTCTCCCATATGGGGAACAACTTCCATCAGAAATTTGAGAAAGCTCCAAGTTTTCCAAAACCAGCAGTTAGCTAGGATTGTCAACGCCTCTTGGTATGTCAGGAGCAAATTAATTCACCAAGACCTCAAAATTGATCCCGTTTTAGACTTAATGAAAATTATTTCTAAAAATTTCTTCGGAAAATTACCCCAGATTCCCAACGCATTGTTACAACTTCCACCCTACGACCCAGCCATCCCTAGTTCTCGCAAAAGACCTAGAGCGATGCTGGGTTACACATATAAGAATTTCCCGACAATTAAAAGGAGTCGGGATGTCAGCACAATCGCTTAGAGTCTGGACCCGTAATTTTTCTTCAAATTTTACGTTTTGGCTCCCTTTTTTCTTGCTACGATGTGCAACCCCCGCGTTTTTTCCGAGAGCTTCAAATTCTAAATTAAATCTATTTTTCGTGCTAATTTACTTTTGTTTTCTTCTTAGTTGACCTATTGCCTTCATTCTTACCTTCTCAATTGTTGCAGGACAGTTTAATTTGTAAAAATCACGGATCTGGATACGGAAATCCCTTATTCCAAATTTCATCCATCTAGCTTTTGCGCTAGGCCTCCCAATACAAAATTTTTCCCCCACGCTTTTTCTCTTCCCAGCTTTAACTTGCTCCCCCTTTATTTTTTCACTTGTAAATCCTAAATTCGAATTATTAAATCTTTATTTTAATTAAAAGAACTCTTATCAATTAGATATTGAGGTGCATCGCGGTACTCAGTAAATTAATATTACGGTCCGATCCAAATTAGAACGATCCATTCTGATTTGCCCTGCATATATATTCAGGGTGTTTTAAAAAAACTTGGGCAAAATGAAATGGCAGTCAGGCATATAGAAACAAGTTATTTTTTGCAATGGAGCATGGGGTCGGAAATGTAAAAGGGATTCGTTACAGGGGTATCTTTGTCAGTGAATTAAGTAAAAGAAAAGGATATACCAGATAAAATGAACAACATAGAATGAATGGAATATAAATTCAGAACTTACAACCCAGTTCCAAGAATAACAACATAAGAAACGTGTATCGCCTCAGACGGCAAGTCCTTTGAACACTTGCTTTTTCTCTTGCAACACTCCTTAATTATTCAAAAGGTTTGTTATTGTCTGGCTTTTGCGGACTAAAATCTTTATAAATATTTCTCTTATGCGGTTCCCAAAAAACGCGTTATTTAGTTATAGGATTTGTGATTTCGCTTTCCAAATGTAAACAAAAGAATGCGATTTAGTTGAGCCTTCTTTTCAATGAGTTAATAATGAATCTCAACCGTGCTGTTAACCCTTTGCACTCGAATGCCGAGTCTGATTCATCATTCTGAATGATGCATCGTTTTCAAATTCTTGTTAGATAACGATTATTATAAAAGCCATATAATAGACAAAACTCTCAGTTAATTTTTTAGGAATTGAAAGAAATCAATAACTTTATTTTTCAGCTTCGTGAACTCTAAATGAATCCTTACACTCACACGTGTATAATTATGCATCTTATTACTTTTTCGAGTGCAAAGGGTTTTAAACAATGAAAGAAGAAGAATTCAAGGTGCAAACGAATCAAACGAAGAAAGATTTGAAAGGCATTCAGAAAGAAGGAGAAATAATTTGTTTCAACATGCTCAGCGTGCGGCCCAGCAGTGGCGTTGCAACCGGGAGGGGCGGGGGTATAAATGTCCTAGGCTCCACTCTTAGGATGCGCCATGAAATAAAATATTACTGCGTTTATGAGGGAGAATGAAAATAATATCATGCCCCGACTCACTGATGACGACTGAAGTAAAAAAATATATATTATACCCCGGACGCCACTTATCTGAACTACGCCTCTGACTAAGTTGGCAAAACGTTAATACGTTTAAGTTACTTTTTTACGTGAATTACGATGGGGAGGTGAAAAAATACCATGCCCCGATCGCCTTTTCCACAAGCACCCAAAATGGAGTTTCTTTTGGACGATTATTTGCCAAATGTGGTAATCTTGATACTTTTTTTTCCCCTTTTGGCTTTCTAACGGTTGGCACTATAAAATCGTACATAGTTCTTAGGTCCTACCGATTTGTTTTTAGGACTCTCTTTATATACCTTGAAACTCTTATTTAATTTTTTTTTCGCAGTTTCATAATTTTCTTTTTTCTTTTCATTTGTCTTCTGTTGAAAAGCGTGAAATAGAGGGCGCTGCTAAACAGCCCAAGAAAGTAAAAGAGAGTTTGTTTACGGGTAAGACAGGAAAAAATGTCCCTGGTAATAAAAACCAGATGGCCTCTAAAACCCCACTTGTGAACTTGGGGGTGTCAATGAAATTGTGTCAGACTACGTTCTGGAATGAAGGGAGTCGCCAGCCCTAATAATACTGGCAAGAACTGAGATTCAATCTCGGTTGGAAATTAAACTGTTGTTATTTGTTGTTTATTAAAGTTGTTATTGTTACCTAAAGTTGCGTAATAATTGAAGAAGTACACCACTGAACCACCATTGAACATGCACAACATCTTATAAATGCTTATAAAATATAATAATAAATGCTGGTTGTTTCCCAAAAGTTAATAATTTTTTTAAAAAACAGTTTTAAGAATTTCTGTTCTTCTAGAGAATAGTTCGAATTCTTATACATAGATCTAGCTAGGGGCTTGTTTCTTGATGTTATTGGGCTTCACTTGTTTTAGAGCCTCAGTTTTGAAAGAGGATGACTTTTTGCTTTTTGATTCTGTTGTACAGGTATCTGTTATGTTTTTTCTTTTTTCCTATTTTTAGAGGTTGGACAAAAGTTCAGGCCACATAGGGGAATAATTTTGACTAATGGTCATTCCCTTATTCAGAAAATTTTTGTCCTGCTTTGAGCTAAAGTGGCGTGTGGTCTCTGAAGAAGAATCGCCATTTCGGCTCTTTTCCATTTTTCCTCCATTTTGCTTTCATTCCAATTGTATTTTTCGTTCTAATTTGTTTTTTTTTTTGTGTTTTATATTAAGGTTTTATTATTGCTTACTTTTTATAATTTAATTTTTGAAGTTCTTATAAAATAAAGAAAGAGATGCTCTTCAAAGCCAACAAATTTATTCTGTAGAGAGCAAATCGAGAAAGGTCTGAGTAACAAACTTAAGAGGATTGCTACGGAGAGCGTTAGCGAGCAGGGGACAGAGCCCCCTAGTTTAATATAAACCACTAGAGTAATTTTAGCATACAAACTATGCTAATATATGAAAATATTCAGTACTAAAAACAATGTAAAAGTAAAATCATATAAGGAACTTGCATGCTTCGAAGTTGTTGGAGTGCTCTTACACTATGCCAAAAAAACGGAGGCATTTTTTCCCGTTCTTCACTCTCGGCCGTTTGAAAATATGAATGACACTTTTTTGCTAATTATTTGTCACGGACTTCCGAAGAAGCCGATATTCAAACAATATGAATCGGGCATATCCTGAGAAACCATGGGAGACCCTGTGGTGTTAGTCGATTCCAAACTATCTTCCCTTATCTCCCACGCCCCCCGAGACACAAATCTGTAAAAAGGACCTTCCTTTGAAATGAGCTTGCCCTTTCACACAAATGATGCTTTTAGTCATCAAATTCCTATATTTTGTCGCAGCTTAAGTTGTCTAAGTTTTCGGGTTGTAAAAGAGACTGCATTCTTTAGGTTTTCCCGCACTTTTTTGAAGCATTTTCATTTTTTAAAGAATATTGTGAATAAGAGCTTTAAAAATGTACTTTTCTTTCAATACAACTTATAGATTCTCTCATTTTCCGTCCGCGTTTTGACCCATGGGGCGCCCGCGTACGGGGATCGGAGTGCCGTAGGTGATAGGTTTTTGGTTTGTGTGGAGCTACCCGTGAATGACCTAACTAGAAGGAAGGGCTGAAAACTGGAATGGTGTGGAGTGCCACCTACGCGAAGTGGAATGATCGTGAATGTCCAACTGTAAACGAGAGACTTTCTTGAGTGCGGACCACTTGAATAGCGTAATATGAATTGTTCATTACAAAAACAGTAGCATTGATTTTAATTCTAAAATTCATGAATGAAAATAAAGCCAAATTAAAATTTATAAGGCTAAGCGATTTGAAAAAGGCTAAATTTCCTAACTTTGGCGTTAAAAGGGCCAATCCCAGATAGCATGCACATTTGCAGCAAGTTTGATTTTTTCTTGATATTATCTTGGCATGGCAAACTTAACGTGACAAATTTGCAACGAACCTCCTGAAAAGTAAGATAGCATAATCGACCACCCCACTTGCAGAATAAGTTTGCTGCAAAGTTGATACGTCACACTTACACACCACGACCTGGATACAGTTGTATATAACTGGTTTTGATCTTTGTCTCTGTTTTAAAAAACATCCGATTTTTAAGAGCATCTCCTAGACCGTCCTTCTTTTTATTAATTCAATAAATCAATGATAATTCGTAAAAGACTAACTAGGTCTTTTTATTAAAAAAATGAAAAATTCTCCATCTTTTTACTAAATATTTAGTAAATATATATACTTTTTACTATATATACATAGAACTCGCACTTTAAAGAAAACTATATATCGCCTTTTTCTTAATGTTGAAATTAAACTTAAAAAACAGTCAATATTTGTTGAAAAATAATAACTTACTTGTGTCCCATATTTTTAAAAGTAATTACTTTTGAACCCTAATTTCATAATTTATTCCACTAGCAAAACGTAGTTATTAGCGAAAATCGCTCTCTCTTTTACTTCAAATCATATTCTAAACTCAAAATTAAAAAAAATAATGAAACCAAGAAGACAGTTTAAAATAAAATGTGTATATGCATGATGTATTAGCGCAATCTGTGTTCGGCAATCGAGGTCCCGCTGGCAGAGTGGCTAAGGCGACAGGTTGCGAAACAAGTTTTTAGGGGTTCGAATCCAAGGTTCGTCTGCATACTTTGTTTTTGCTATAGTTTGCCATGAGTTTGACGCGACAAGCTTGCTGCAAGTTCGACGCTGATGACTTCGTCGCTTCTGCAAACTTGTTGCGAACTTGCAGTCTTGCCGTCTCAAACTTGCTGCAAGCTTGCAGAGCAAGATTACTGCAACCTTGCTGCAAACTACAACTCTTTGTGAAAAGCAAACATAGATAGGGAGAGACCGGGGCTGGTTGGCACTGATTTTGGTAGCGAATTTTTTAAATTTTTTTGCAATGAATAGAGAGCTACTCTGTGTTCCCTTATATTGCTACATCCTTTGGATAACCTGAACCAGAAGTAATAACAATTAGTTAAAAAATGAGGGAGAAGTATTCAGTTGAATAAGCTGACTACACCAGTGCCAACCTGCCCCGGGGCCTGGGTCCGATGGCACCACACCCGGAGCTGGTTGGCACTATAGATCTTTTTTTAATTTTACTGATTATGAAATTATTACCTATCTAATTATGAAATAAAATGGATTTTATATTTAGACACTTTTATTTAACCAAGATACAAAAAATTGAGCTTGATATCAAATCGCGTTTTTTTTCTAAATTTAGGGACGTTTAAATAAGGTATAAATAACTGAGGTCGACTTTAAAGTACACACACTCAAAATTTGTTTCTTTATCGCCCTAATGTCCAAATACGGAGCAGAACCATTTTTGAAATCAGCCCTTGAGACAACGGAAATTTCAACTATATTTGAAAAAAAGTAAATGCATTCGGCATTTGGAAGCTTTTCTTTTGGAAGCTCACCTTCAATTCGTCGCAGCTATTTTAGTCCAAAACTTTGGACCCAAAAAATCATGAAATTCTTTTTTCCTCATTTAACAGCTTCACTAACACAAAATCATTAACTTTCGGGTCTTTTTCAAAATTCAATCATCCAAATCCTCAACCGAATCCCAATTGACATCAAAATCATGATCAGGAGGTACCTAGTCTTCTTCTTCATTCTCAGAATGCAAGATTTGTCTCCCGACTTTTATTGTCTTTTTTTTACATTTTTGTTCATCGACTTGCCTTATTTATGTAGGATGGAAGCCTAGTTCCCATGTCAGATTAGACGAAGCCAGGTAAAACACAGGTGTGTGATTTTAGATATTTAATTACGACGACACAAACATTTAGACGGGACGAACAATGAAGAAAAAGAAGATAAAGATAGATAAGAAGGTGGCTGCTGTCCTTTACATCAAATCATGTTAAATCATCGAGGGCAGTTCAGTCATCGCGTTCCGACGCTCAATCGAACCAATTCTGTTCACCGTAAAAGCAAGATCATGTGACGTGACTTCAGCTGGTAGATCGTTCAGTTCAGGAAGTGGCCGGAGCGCCTCTTGGCGGTCCGCGGACAGGGATACCACATTTATTTTCATTGAGGGAAACTTGTCTCTTGGCTTTCATAGTTGTTTTTAACTTTTTCATCTCAGTGGCTTCTCTTTCTGCCTGAAGTTCATCCTTCACGGGAATATCTGTCAAAATAGCAGCATGCTCTTCTTTCGCCCACTTCTTATCCTTTGTTTTGTGCCAGACTTTGCCAAAAGCCACAGCTCTTCCAACCGTGAACCACTTTGTGGGATCAAAACTGTAAGCACTGGAGATGGTAACACCTACTGAAGTTGAGAGTCATTTCTTTCACGGCAAAGTTAAATCGGCATCGGTGGATATCCGACTTGAGCAAAAGTAATCCAAAGAAGACGAATCACTCTGAGGTTAGTAAGGTGCGACTTGAGGATGGTCCGTCTTATATATGGGAAGACATTTTGAATCGGGAGAAACGTCCAGGTTCTTATTACTTACTCCTGCCAGTGCAAAGCCGGTTGTTTTGTTGTTCTCGGTGGTAGCCTGTGGGAGAGCTATCGCTGCGATGCCTGGGATATCGTAAATCGTCATTGTTTTTCCAGGATTCATCCTGTACCATGAGTCACATGCACTCTTCACATATTTTTTTAGTGGACTATATACGCTGCTATACAGGGGTTGCAGTTTATGGCTGGAGTGAGGTGGAAAGCTCAGTACCAGGACTCTGTATGATTTCAAGCAACTGAAGGCTGAAATCTACAAGTGGAAGTCATGATTGTCCAGTAGCAGTAGTGTTTGCCTTTCTTTTCTCTATATCGTGTACCGAACGAAATGCTCAGCAGCAAAATGAATTTGTTTCTCTTCCATCCACCCTGACAGATTACGGGGTCTATTCTGGTACCCCCAGTTGGGAGTTGGGTTGGGTTCCGCACGTTAATAACTGAACCCAACCCAACCGGGGATACCAGAATAGACCCCTACAACATTTGTCGTAACACTGCAACAAAAATTTTTTGGACGAGTTTTCTTTTTTATTTATTTAAATAAAAAAAACCTGAACTTTCGCTTTGAAGGTTCCATTGTCTTAGCAGGTATGAGATTAGCATGACGTAGGTACGGCATTTTAATATAAATAAACAATACAGAAAACTCTTACATTAAATGATTTAGCCTGACTGAGTCTCGCTGCTTCAGGTCTTCTTATGGATAAGGAAGAGTTCTTATTTAAAAATGAGCTTGAACTAGTCCTTGACAGCTTGTTGATATTTTCCCCATGATTCTGGCACTTTCCGATGCAATGAAAAAACAAAATGGTTAAAAATTTACTTCCTTCTTTCGGGTTGAGTCGAAATAATCATCTGACGTCTGTTTTACGTATTCTGGAAGATCTTGTTCGTCCTGAGAACGGAAAAATTTGCGCATTGGCAGGTAGCTATAAGTCTTCGGAGAGGTGACACCGGCTGTTGAAGCGTTTTGGCAGTAGAGTATTAGGGAGCGCAAAGATTTTCCATACTTTTCAGCAGCCTTTAAATAGGACAGTTATTTGTGAGAAATTGCTGTTTCAGCAATGAGGCCCCGGAAAATCGAATCTCGGTCCGTTGTCCTTTTTCTGTTTCTAACCACGGCTCTGAAATAAAATATTAGACATGTATGAAACGACTCTCCAAATACAGGGTCAACCTGCCCCACCTGGCTTGCTGCCAACCTGCCCATAACGCCATTTTTATTTCGATTCAAACTTTTTTCAGAAATAATTAACTAATTAAAAAGACAAATACGCCCACAAACATCATAATACTAAATTTAACACACAGTAATTCTAGAAGAAAGTCAAGTGAGTGGTAAATATTTACTTTTCATAGCAAAAAGCACAATGTAACTTCCAGCATCTGTGGATCCTGTTCAAACTGGCTCAAAATTTGTGAGCGTATAGAGGCACACTGCCGGTTCCTTCTGACCCAGCTTCTGATACCATTTAGCTGCTTTTAACTGCTCTATGAGCTGAGTGCCAATTTGTCCCTGCTGTCAACTAGCCCCGGTCTCCCTAACATCTCAAATCCCAACACCCAGATGATGATGAGGTTGTTTGAGATGTATCCTACGACAGAGGGGGTTCGGTGTGCCTGTATCAAAATACCGACAAATTTTAACAGCTGCCACATTACTTAACAGAATATCGTCCTTGTGATTTTGTTCATTTTTACTCTGGTGTAGGGATAACGAATATTTGATGAACTGTTATTTACTACGCAATATCAAAGAATTACAAATAGCAGTTGTAAATACTACTGTCAAAAAGGTGTGATTCAATCATTGGTAAATAAATGTGCATAAAGTGTTTTAAAATTTAAAAAAAAAACATTCCTTTTTAATATACTTTTCCTAAGTTTTAGTCCTATTTTCTGTCAACAGATGGTGCCATGGAAGCCCATTTTGGTGCTTGGGAAGAAGATCGTTGTGCTTGAAGTCACTACGGTTCCACCCCATTCGTTGCCTACGGGGCCACGCCCTATCACAATTTGTGAGTCACTATTCTTGTTGTGATATGCGTTTTCGAATGATTACAGCTAGGGATGACGAATATTTCACGAACTGTTATTTTCTACGCAATATTAAAAAATTACAAATACCAGTGACGAATACTATTGTCAAAAAGGTTTGACTCAGTCATTTGCATAAAATGTACTCAAAGCGTTTTTCATTTTAATTTGTTTTCTTTTGAATATTATTTTTTTTGCGAGGTTTTATTTTTTAGTTCTATATACTGTCAACAGATGGCGGCATGAAAAGCATGAATTACCGTCCCCACACAGGGGGACATCACCACTCGGGGGGGACAGAATCTTCACCGTGACCTTCCAGATAAGCAGGTCACACTTCACCGCGCAGATCACCCTACCCCCACCTCCTCTCGTATATCACAGTTCGCACTTCCCCCCCCCCATCGCGGTTTAGGACGTATTACTGTGAATCACCCCTCCTGTTGTGATATGCGTTCTCGAATGATAACGTCGCTTTTGTAATTCGAAGCTTAGTCGGGAACTGAATGGAGCAACTATTCGTTTTTCTCTTTGATTGACAGAATCGCGGTAATTGTATTAAAAAAAGAATAGTCGAGGTAAGGATCCCATATTGTGATCGCACCGAAAACTGCGACTGTGACGTCGAAGTGTGACTTCTGTGATTGATTACTATTGATTGTGACCCGTGCAAGTTCCAACATCTCTCTCTACAAGAATTTTTACTGGCGCCATCTATTGACAATACAAAGAACTAAACATTAAGACTTAATAGAAAATATTAAGAATAAGTAGAAGAAATGACAATTTTTTATTTTAATTTTTTAGAACACTGTACTTATACTGAAAAAATATTTGTTACTCAAAAAATCGTGGATTATACATCCCTAATTACAGCTCTTATCGATTACAGCTCTTGTATAAAGATAGAAAGTAGCAATAATCGTTCAAACAAATATTCACAGGGAAGCTTAGTTAACTGTGATCGGAACGAAAAATGATCGGATTTGTGATTCACTACAACGGGGATTCTGAATAGTGAACTGTGAAAAAAGAATATGGAGGCCTTTCTAGGAGGATGCCATTTTTTTTTCTCTTGACCGAATCAGATAGGCAATAATTTTAGCCCATCTTTTGACGGCAATTTTTATTTCTTTTTTTATTACGGATTGAAAAGAACTTTAGAATGAATAGGGGATAATAGCATTGTTACTGAAAATCCCCAAAACCTCCCAATCAAATCAAATCAAAATAGTGAACTGTGTTGATGTTGGCTTCCGTGCTTGATGGGAATATTTGTGGTTAATTTAATTGTTCGGAATTTTTTAAGTAGTTTTCTCTACAGGCGCCATCTATTGATAGTATATAGAACTAAAAACACAAAATTTTGCAGAAAGTGTAATAAAATTAAATGACAATTTTATATTTAAATTTGTTTCATATCACTTTACATACATTTAATAAGAATTTGAAATTAAAAGTGTGATTGAAATCACGCTGATTTAGAACAGATATTTAAAAATAACAATAGCAAAAATATTTGTTGTCAAAAATATCGTGGATTATACATCCCTACTCTGGCGACGAGTGTAATAGTGATGTGGCAAATTCGTTCCTTTTGTGGATCCGAGTCAGGCTTCGGATCCGGATTCACGGATTCGTTCCGAGTTCGAAACGTATCGAATTTATTGCCCATAATTATTGTAATAATCTTTATTATTAAACTTGTATTTTAATATAATTATGAAGCATAATTAATAAAATTATAATTTTATTTAGATAATAATCATATTAATATTAATTTTAATGAATAATTTTGATTAATAATTATAATTAGATAATTAATTATATTGATGATAATTTTAATAATTAATTTTAATTACTAATTATATTTTTAAATTAATATTTCTGTTAATTATTTAAAATTTCGTTAGTGAATTTAACGAAACTTTGCAAGAATCTGCAGTATTTTGAGACGCTTTTGATTTCTATTATCTGGTTAGGACTTCCCATGAATGTCATTTAATTTGTTGGAAACAATATATTTACTGAAGCGTTCAGTAATGAAATTTCAGCTCAGATTTCTTTGTAATTAAATATAAAATCACCCAATTCTAATGAGCTCCATACAGTAAAAAATCTTTTAATCATCATCAAGGAATATAAAACAGCTCTTTGCAGTTATCAAAGATTCACTGCTGATAAAATCTGTTATTAACTATATTAACAAAATGTAATTTTTAATAAATTCCTGACAGTTGAATTAATTGCTTTTAAATGTTGCAGTGGCGTACCTACATAAAATGGTGCCCAGGGCAAATACCAAAACTGCGCCCACCCCTTCTTTTTTCTTTTGAAATATGATCCCCATTTTTCTTTTCGGAAACTTTACGCCAGGGAATACAAAGATTAAAAGTGCAAATAAACTTAAAAAATAACATATAAAACATTTTTGGGTTGATCGATCTTGAGTTGAAAATAACATATAAAACACTTTTGAGGAGCCTTCAGCTCCCGATTCTTTTTTCTTCATTGCTGAATATTTTATGAATACAAACGAAGCTAAAATAAGAAAAATCACGCTTTTAAATAGAAGATTAAAAAAATTTCATGAATAAATTATAGATTCGTAAATATTTCTCTGACTTATGAAGGTAATCGAAAAAATTCTTAGTTTTATTTTGGACCATATTAATTTTTTTTTACCACTCAAGCAAATTTATGCGACATAATGAATAGCAAATAATTCATTTCATGCTGGAGTATTGTTATGATTTCATATTCAATCTGTAATCGCGCATCACATTAATTACTCATCCACTTTCTGTTTCACTATTTGGTGTATGATTTCTTGTTCTATTTTTAGAGGCACGCTCTTCACTTATTGGTTAATCATTACTTCAATGTATATATACCTCTGCTTTTGTAAATAAAAAATTATTCTTTCTCTTTCTTCGGTCCACGGCTGGTGAATTTACTTTAACAGCAGAGCGTGGTTCCCTTTTGGCCCAGTATCGTTTCGAAATGGATGCCGAACTGAAATATTGCGGGGATCAGTTTGACGGGGAGAATTTTGCCGTCTGGGCGAGAAGAATCGAGTCGATTTTCGTAGCGAAAAACTTAGATAAGTTTTTAAATAAAGAAGCTGACGAAACGAAAGAAAATGATGTTTCGGCAAGTAAGAAGGCTTATTCCTTGATGTTATCGTTTCTTAGCGACAAAGCCTTGGTGTCGCTATCGGATGAAAATACTTGCGCCACCATTTTCAGAAACTGAAATCCACTTACTTAAGGAATGGAGCTGTAAATCAAATTTTAATAAGAAAACGTCTTGCTATGCTGAAAAAGAAGAAGGAAGTATCCATGCAAGAACATCTTAACGAAGTTAACGGACTTGTGAATCAGCTAAAATCGTGCGGTGTGAAAATCAGTGACATGGACATTATCGTTTATATTCTGATGTCGTGGTCACCTGATTATGATTCTACGAAATCTGCTATTGAAAACCAACCTTCAGTACATGTTTCCCTCCATTTTGTTTTTAGCAGACTGTTAGATGCCGAAGCGTTGCTGAAAGATCGGCGGCTGTCTGAAACGAAAGCTCCGAGAAGTGAATTGTCAAATGATACTGCATGTCCGACAAATCTACGAGCTGTGGTCTGTTTCAAGTGTAATAAAAAGGGACATATAGCAAGATTTTGTGACAAGACTGTGGTCTGCCATCATTGTGGCAAGCTCGGACATAAGAAACGAAACTGTAGGTATTTGACTCGTAAGAAACCGCCATTCAAAGAAGAAGAAGCAGTGGCAGTCTCCTTTGTTGTTGGTGGAGGAGAAGTTAAGAAATTCATTGTGGATTCGGGTGCTACTGCCCATATGTGTTCTCAACGTGAATGGTTTGAAGAATTAGAACCATCTTCGGGAACTGTGTCTTGTGCAACTAAATCAAGCCTTCTAGAAGTCGCAGGTACAGGAGTAATACGTGGCAGGCTAAAGAATGGACAAGAAATTGTCCTGACAAACGTATTGTTTATTCCTGAACTTAATGGCAACTTGATTTCAAACAAATACAGAAAGCTGGATATTCTGTACTTTTCAAGGACAATAAGGTCATTGTCAAAGGAAAGAACAAAACTTTTATGTTGTGCGAACTGAAATCCAAGGGACAATACATCAGTGACTTCATTCCAACTGTTTCGAACACATTTGTGGCCGAAACGGAAGAAGCTGAACTTTGGCATCGCCGATTAGGACACTCGGGAAATCATGCATCGAGAAAACTTGGATTACCAACAAGCGATTCATTTTGTGAAAACTGTGTTCTCGCTAAGCAGCAGCGGAACCTATTGGAAAAGGGAACCGCAGTAGGGAAAGTGCTCCTATGCGAATGATTCATTCAGATTTATGTGCACCTGTTGAACCAGCAACATTATCAGGTGAGCGCTACTTTCTTACTTTTGTTGATGATTATTCTCGTTTTTGTGAAGTGCGCTGGATTAAAAAGAAAAGTGATGTTGCTGTAGAATTCAAGAAATTTCTAAAAGTAAATGATATTGTCAAAAGAATTCGATGTGACAATGCTAAAGAGTATGTGTCTGGGGAATTACAAAAAGTTGCAAGAAATGCAGGTGTTGAAATTGATCCATGTCCCCCATATACTCCTCAGTTGAATGGGGTTGCAGAAAGAATGAGCAGAACTCTTTTTGATAAAGCTCGTGCTATATTGTACGATTCCAGATTACCAAAAAGTTGTTGGGGATATGCAATTCAAGCTGCTGCTTTCTTGCATAACAGAATTCCATGTACAAGTATCAACGACCATACTCCTTATGAACTGAAATATTCTACAAAGCCAGATTTAAGTAAAATCCGAATTTTTGGATGTGGTGCCTATGTGAAAGTTGCAGATACTCAAAAAAGAAAATTAGACCCAAAATCGAAAAAGATTATTTTCATTGGATATTCAAGCATGGGATATAGAGTCATGGATCCTGTGACAAGAAGAGTTACCGTGTCAAGAAACGTTCGTTTTGATGAAAAGAAAATAATTTCTGATAAATTAGCAGCGACTCCAAATATTGAAAATCAAGAAGACACTTCTGATTTAGGGGCAGAAAACGAAAAAGAAAAGGATATCAAACTAGAAGAAACTGAAAGGGAAATAGATGATAAATATCCAGAATTCAGAAGATCTCAAAGAGAAAGAAATCCTCCAGTGAGATATCCATTTAATGAAGCTTTATCTGCAACAAATGAAGAGTTAACTTATGATGAAATTAAATTTTTCCCAGAATAAGAACAATCTAATTGGAAGAATACTATGGATGAAGAAATGCTTTCCATGGAGAAAAATGAAGTTTGGGACTTAGTCGAGTTACATGAAAAAGAAAAACAACCAATTACCTGCAAATGGTTTTTTAAAAGAAAAAGAGATGGAAAATACAAAGTTCGTCTAGTGGCTCGTGGTTTTACGCAGAAAGAGGGAGTTGACTACACAACAACTTTTTCTCCGGTCATCAGCATGCCATCTTTAAGACTTGTATTAGTCCTCATCCTTCAAGAGAATTTACATTCTTACGTCACGGGTGTGGAAACAGCATTCTTGAATGGAGATTTGGGTGAAGTCGTGTACATGAGTCAACTACAAGGCTATGGTGATGGGACAGGGAAAGTGTGCAAACTGAACAAAAGCCTTTATGGTCTCAAACAAGCTCCTAGACAGAGGTGTCATATCTACTGAACTTTTTGTATTAATTCATATAATCTAAGTCAAGTACTTGTGCGCACTATTTTAACTGTAACCTGCTATAACTGTTGAACGAGCGTTTTTGTTTTAGTTTCACTTCCTTCTTCTACAAATAAATATCTTGCATGGAAGAATGACTGGTTATTTTCGTATTATGAATCCAGAATTGTTTTAGAGCCACGGTTTTTTTAAAAGCTGTTTTTGTTAAGCAATTGCAGTCATTGATACGCTGCTAGCGTAATGAGTTATTTCTTTGCATAATGGATAACAGAACATTTTTGGTACCCTCGGCGGGACTGTAATTGCGATAGTTATTGATATGGCTAATCTAGAAGATCTTAAAAAATCGCGGGAAACTGACAGAGCCGCTTTTACGAAAGCGTATAATAAAGTAGAAGAACTGATAACCTTGGAAGGTGTTGATATTTCCGAACTGGAAGCCGAACTGAATGTTTTGAAAGTGAAAGTTGAGCGTTTGGAAATAACGCATGCAAGTATCCTTGAACTTCTTCTGAGAAGGATTTTGAAGCAGAATTTGAAGTTGTTGAAGATTTTCGTGATAAAGCTATATGGATTGAAACAAAAGCAAGAAGGATTATCACTTGTCAATAAAATGTGAGTACTATTTTGAATTCAACTCATAGTGATTCTGCTATAATTAATTCTACTGAAAATGTTGTGACTGAAAAAAGAAGGTTTAAATTGCCTAAATTAGAATTACGAAAGTTCGACGGTGATGTTAAAGAGTGGCTTTATTTTTGGAGCCAATTTGAAAAAATTCATGGTGATTCTAGTATTGAAGATTCAGATAAATTTCAATATTTGTTACAATCTACTGCAAATGGGGTAAGTGTTCCCTAGAAATCATGACCTTCTAGTGCATATCGTGCAGTGCAAGTACTGTATTTCTTTATCTTTGTTGCAAGATTTTTTTTTCTTTAAATTTTTTGTACTTGTTCATGTTCTTGATCACCCATTTTGATTTTTGTCACCCCTCTTTTTCTCTTCCCCCCTTTTCGACGGGATTTCTTTGCTGCTTTTTAATTGAAACGCATCTTTTCGGCTAAGCGGTAGCTTTTTTCTTTCATCTCTTTTTGCCCCGTTTTCCAGCTTTGTTTTGGTCACTCTTTGATATGCCGACTTGCTCGATATTAACTTTTTCAATCTTTTGCATGTATCTAATCTCTTTCCCTCGCAGTGTCCAGCTAGCGCTTTGCGATCGTACGGTGTATTTCTCGTTGTCTTTCGCTCTTTTTTTGTTTTGTTTTTCAAAAGATGTTTCAACAGCATCGCTTCCCAAAGGGAATTGGGGAGGGGAGAAATAATTGTCCTCTCTTGGTCATTCTCGATTGAAGGGATGTTGAAAAGCGTGAAGTAGGTAGCGCTGCTATTCAGCGCACGAGGGGAAATGAGTCGTTCTTTTCGTAAATGAGGCTTTTTGTCGCTGTTGAAATACTCCAGATGGCCCACGCACCCCAATGGGGAACTCGGGGGGTGTCAAGATTGTCTGCCAGCCCTGTTAAGACTGGCATGAAGCGAGATCTTATCTCGGTCGATTGTTTGTGTTGGTTCAGGATGTATTTTCATCCGTAGAATGTCTGAGAGTTGGATTTTGCTTATATTGTCTGTTTTTCTTTTTCAGTAAGTGCTCTTTTCTCCACTAAGTTGGAAAGTTGCTATCTTGTCTCGTAACTTTTGTTTCGTTGGCGTCAGTTTTTTTTTATGTTTTTTTTTCTTATTTTTGTTTTTTGGGAGTGTGTGTGGGGTTTTTTTTTTTTGCCGTTTTTCTCGTTCTGAGCTAGCCGGCGGGCTGAGGGGGCGCTTATGCACGTTCTCCGTTTTTTTCTTTCTGTTGTTGTTGTTTTTTCTTCCCCCTTTCGTTTCCCATGGATGGAGATGGGGATTTCTTTTTTATTTCTGCTTTTTATTTTGCATTGTCCGAGACCAGTCTCATTCGTGGATTTTTTTTTTTTTTACTTTGTTGTCTCTCGCTCGCGCTAGACTGGGGGTCTTTTTTCAAGAACAGTTTCTCATTTTCTCTTTTTTATTTTTAAATTTTCTCTTTTCTGCCAAGCTGTTTTTTTTTTAATACGACCTTTGTTTTTAATTTTTCTTTTAATTTTTTCATCTTCACTTAATTATTGTATTTAGAAAGAAAATTTTTCTTTCTCTTGCTTATTTTTTTCTTTTTTTTAAATTTTTTTATACAGTTTTTTATGTGTGTGTATTTACGCGTGTATGTGTATGCATGTATATTTTTTTTCGCAAGTATGTGTATGTTTGTGCATGTTTTTGTACGTTTGTGCAAGTATGTGTATCTATTTGTGTACGTGTATGTATGTGTATATGTTTGTAGACATGTGTATATATATATGTATATATATATTTGTAGTTTTTTTTACTTTCATGCGTTTTCTCATGCCCCAAAATCCTCTCACACACCTTATTTTATTTCCCTCTTCTATTTTCTTCTCCTCGCCCGTGGATTGAAAATATTTCCAGCTTTCTGTCGTCTTGCTCCCATAGTTTTCGTGTCCTTTGCTTTTGGACTCTTTTTCTTATTTTTTAAAATTTTTTTTAAAACTTCCCAGCCTTGGATCAGAAACAGTCTTTTAGGTCCAGGGTTCCCTTGCGGATTTTTTTTTTTACTCCAAAGCAGTTTTTTCCCTCGCTTATACAGTGAGAAGAACTAAAAAGCCTTTTTTTTAAAAAAACTTTTTTTTCCTAGTGTTTCTTCTTAGGTAGTTCTTTTACTTGCACTGCACGATGCACGATTGGTCGGGTTGAAGGGGAATAACTGCCCCGGTAGCCTTTCCTGTAATATCATTGCTTTTTTAAATAATTTTATTAATATCAACAATCCAGATATGAACTTTAGAAATTTTTTTCTGCATATTTTATAATGGGAGAAAGCTCTAGTGAATCATCTTCCATAATGAATCTTCCTCTCGTTGATCTTGGCATACGCCACTTAGAAGAACGGAATCCTCCATCGAAGACTGCCCAATAAGTGACAAAGACACTCCAATAGAAGAACTTTTGAGAAGACTCCGTCTCCTGGTCAACGGATAGCATGCGCTCCCACTTACCGGTGCCTCTAAAGAAGGAAGTAAATAATATCATAGACCTATTAAGGGGGAGGATCGCAACAGCCGACAAGAAGGAAGAGGGTACAGAAGCTGAAACTCAGTTTAACAGCTCGCAGGTGTTGAGTCTTCCCCATTCATTAGAAGGGACAAATGCCCACCAGTCTGTTGATAAACCAGGCCAGAATGAGCTGGCAGCATCAAGATCCCAAATGAAGCTTTCCTATGCAGAAGCGGCAAAACTGAATAACAAAAGAAAGAAGCCAACTCTGCTCCTCTACCCATCGGAGGAAAATGATAAAGAAATAGAAGAGATCATAACAAAAGAATTAAAGGTGGACAGCGCCAATTTTAGGTTCAAGAATGTAAGAAAAATCCAAAACAAAGGACTAGCTATAGTCTGGGACAAGCATCAGCAACTTGAAAAACTCAGAGAAACGATTCTTTCAAACGACATCTTGAAAAAAAAATATTTCTTTAAGATTACCTGGGAAGAGATAACCGAGTCTTATAATATGCGACCTGCCCAATGACACCACAAACGAAAACGTCAAATTGCCCTGAAAGCCTATAGTAACTGGGGGGGGGGGAGGCTCGGCGACTCCGATTTAAAATGAGATTTCGTAAAGAAGGGACGAGTCACTGGGTCCTAGAAGCTCCTTGCGAAGCCTTCTTCAACCTCAGACGACTGAGAAAGATTCCGATAAAGTGGGCCATGTACCAAATGAAGGAATTCCTTCACATCAAGAGATGCTCGACATGCCAAGCCTATGGACACACAGCTAATTCTAAAGAGTGCAAGTTCACCACTCCATTCTGTGGATGCTGTGGACTCACACACAACACCAGAAACTGCAAAAATTATGAACTTTACTGCATTAACTGTGCCGAAAGCAACAGAAATCGAGGCACTAACTACAAAATCCGGCACAGAGCCATAGACAGTCATTGCCCCTGTTACAATAAAGAAGTAACAGCATACAAAAAAACAAGGGACTATTTTTAGTTTGGATAATAGTATTTTTGAAAACACTCATTTTCCTTACAACATTGCTACAGAGTCTTCAAATGAGCCCCTAAAAATTCTTCAAATCAACTTAGCTAGAGCAAAGGCAGCCACCAATCAACTCCAAGAAACAGCAAGCACGATCAAGCCAGATGTAATCCTGGTGCAAGAACAATACATTAATAATAACGGAATCCCTGAAATCCCTCAAACCTGGAAAACATTCAGCTCCTCAAATCAGAAGGGTGCAATCCTAATTCCTTCACCTAAATTAAATCCTGCCTTGTTGGCAACAAAAGTGAACATGGTAGCGCTTAAAATCCAGACGTCATCATTTCCCATAACAATAATTTCAGCCTACTCCTCACCAGCACAAGACGTTCATACGACTTTCCAGGCCATCATCTCCAGCCTACCAGAGGAAAAGATCATAATTGGCGCTGATCACAATGGACATAATAACCTCTGGGGCTATAGATCAAATGACAATCGAGGCAAAGACATCTTGGACTTTATCCTGGCTAATAACTTAAACAGGAAAGGCAAGCAAGATACCAAGTCTTTAAGAAAGAGAAAGCGAAGTACAAGAGACATATTAAGCAAGCAAGGAATATGGGTTGGAGAAAATTCTGCAGCGCAGCCTCCCATCCGTATGGAAGCAGTACAAGGCGGCGTTCCGAAAATCAGTTTTCCCATCTCAAATCCCGTACTTGATAAACGGAGACCCAAAGGGAAGTCTGCAAGAGGCAGCACAAAACATCCTGGAGCAGATTTTCCTTTCCCCTGCCATTCCCACAAATTACAATCTAACCACCTCAACACAGCCACCTGATCCTCCATTCTCCCCCCAAAAAAATCTCGGCGGTAATAGAACATCTTCCGTCAGGCAAAGCCCTGGGTATAGATGGAATCGACAACCTCCTAATTAAAATCATTCATAAGCGCTTCAATAATATCTTTCCAACCCTCTTCAACAAGTGCCTGCATCTAAGCTGCTTCCCGGATTCCTTGAAAATAGGAAATATTATCTTATTCCAGAAAGGAGGAAAAGACCAGCTGCTGACCTCCTCTTATCGTCCTATTTCACTCTTACCGACAATAGGGAAGGTGTTGGAGAAACTTATGACTCAGAGGCTGACTTATCATCTGGAGTCCACCAACAGCCTGAACGACCGACAGCATGGCTTCAGAGAAGGCAAGTCTGTGGATACAGCCATCAACGAGCTACTAAGAAATATTAAAACAGCAAGAAGAGATGGCAAGCATGTCTTAGTGCTCTCTATTGACATCAAGGGAGCCTTTGACAACTTGCAACATCGAGCCATACTTAAGACTTTGGATGCCAGCGCTTGCCCAAGTAACATAAATAGACTCTTTCACAGCCTTCTTCAAAATAGAAAAGTGATCTACTGACCCCACAAGGTAGGGCCACAAAGGAACAAAAGCAAGGCTGCCCTCAAGGTTCGTGCAGTGGCCCGGCCCTGTGGAACCTCGTAGCCAACGAAATACTCAATCAAGTCTGGCCAGATAACGTTCATATACAAGCCTTCGCAGATGATTTTGTGCTGGTCATTAAAGCGGATACAAATAAAAGCCTTGCAGAAGACACGCAAAGTGCAATAACCCAATTCAGCTCCTGGTGCTCAGAAAATGAACTTGCCATTTCAACAGAAAAAACAAACTATATCTTATTCAGCAAAATGGTAAGAAGTCCCAAGATCACATGGAACAGGTATAAAATAAATAGAGTTAAATCTTTTAAGTACCTAGGGATACACGTTGATGATCGACTCAACTGGCTGGAGCACATTAATAAGCAAGGAGAGAAAGCCATCAAAATGCAGCAAAAAAATGCACAGATGGACTCTCTATAAAACGGTTATTGAGAGAATGTTGGCCCACGGATCTTCAGCTTGGTGTCTAAATCCAACATTCAAAATGAAGAGGAAACTTTCTTCGATTCAAAGTCCCTTCCTACTCCATATATCGGGAGCTTATCGCACCACCCCAACGGCAGCGTTACAAACTATACTCGGCATCCCTCCCCTACACATGCAATTACAGTTCGAAGCCAGGTTTACTTCAATTTATCGCCTAAGAATCCCTCTTCCCCCTTTCATTACAGATACCCAACCGCATGACCTGGAGATGAAGGCAACAGGCTGGTCCACTCATCCTTCAGAACATCTCAAACCGAACCAAATCTCTTTTGAAGACGGAGAAGCATATATAGCCCGAAAAGACATTATAAATATTTTCACAGATGGCTCGAAAACCGAACACGGAGTTGGAGCTGCCTTCTGCGTCTTGACCAATGACATCTGGGCCTACCAGTGGTCTGCTAAACTCAACGACAACAACACCGTATTTCAAGCTGAACTAACTGCACTTCACGACGCAGTAATATACGCATCTCATCTGCCAAACCACAATACCTCTAAAATACACGTAGACAATAGAGCAAGTATCATGGCATCCTCCAATTCAAAGATCACAAACGAAACAGCAAGAAAAATTTTCAAAATCCTCCTTTCAAATCCAAGAATAAAAGTCTCTTGGGTTAAAGCGCATGCAGGCAATATAGCCAATGAGAGAGCAGACCAACTGGCAAAAGACGCAACACAACATGGGCAACCCTATTCACATACTAAGCTTCCTAAACCGCACATAAAAGGCCTCCTCCGGAAGAGGATGCTTGAGGAGTGGCAAACCTCATGGAAGAATGGTGATACAGGCAGAAAAATCTATAACATCATGCCCTCAGTTAGTCTCCGTCCCACTAACTGGATTAGAGAGAATGTTATCTTCTTCTCTCAACATGGACCTTTCCCTGCCTACCTCAAAAGATTTCACCTGTCTGACAGCGATTATTGCAGTTGTGGTGGAATTGGCACGGCACTTCACTATGCCACGGAGTGTATCTATACAGTGTCTTGGCATATGAGGAAGCCAGCGCCAAACTTCGAACAAGAATAGCTGAAAAGGATCGCTAATAACCTCGTCTCCAGGCAGAAAATTCGTGGGATCATCAAATTCATTAGCGAAAACAGAGATCTTTTCCGGCCTCCCTAGCCTTCAACATCCCAGCGAGCTGAACTAAGTAGCTCAATCACCGGACATTCCACCTTCAAATAAAAGAAAGGTATTTCAACATCCAAAGAAAAGAAGACTATTACGAACTAATAGTGTAAAAGTGAAAATGCCTGTGCTATACATAGTGTATATATTTCCTTCTTTTTGTCTATTTTGTTTTTCTTTTTCTTATATAATATTCCCGTGTCTTGCCCATCAAACTGTTCAGTGACCGGTCTGGTCACGGGTACGGGGGTAAGGGACGGCGTTTTGTTCTGTTGAAGGCTCTCGAGCTAGAGAAGTGATTGAAAGCTTTCCGCCAACTGGCGATAATTATTCTAAAGCAATTGATTGTTTAAAAACTCGATTTGGTCGTAATGATTTACAAGTAGAAGTTTATGTCAGAGAATTATCAAAATTAGTTCTAAAGAATGCTAATTCAAATTTTTGTTCGAATAATTTGTGTGCATTATATGGCAATTTAGAACAGCAGATTCGTGCACTTGAAACACTTGGTGTTACTACTGATAAAAGTGCAGCTTTACTTTATCCATTGGTTGAATCTTGTATGCCCGAGGATTTTCTTAGAGCTTGGTAGCGAAGCTCAGATTTTGATCTCGGCAGCGATTCAAAAAAGAGGCTTGATAGTTTATTAAAATTTTTAAAAACAAAAGTGGAATCTGAAGAGAGAATTAACTTAGCTATGACTGGCTTCGGTTTGAAGGATGACTCATCATATAAAAATGGAAGTAAATTAAATAAAGATAAAATGTGTACTGCAGCTAGTTTGTTGAGCACTTCTGTTACTGCAGAGAAGTTGTGCGTTTTCTGCAGTGGAAAACATGAGTCGACAAATTGCTTTAAAGCACAAAAAATGCCTTACAGTGAAAAATTAAAAATTTTAAAATATAAGGGTTGTTGCTTCAAATGTTTAAAAGCTGGGCATAGGGTAGGAAAATGCCGATGTTTTGTAAAATGTATTATCTGTAATTAGATGCATTATGCAATAATGTGTACCGAGTCAAATCAAAATAAAAGTGCAAATAAATCTACATCAAATAGTTCAGAAAAAGAAATTAAAGAGCAGAATAAAGCGGTAAATTTAGCAAGCATTTCAAAATCTCCACAAGTTTTGTTGCAGACTTTGAAAGTTAAAATAAAAAGTAAGAACTGTAGTTTAACTGTTAGAGCAATGTATGATTCGGGATCTCAGAAGTCGCATATTAGAAAAGAAATAGCATCTGTTTTAGGTTTAGCACCTTTACGGCAGCAACTTTTGTCTCATGCACTTTTTGGAGGGGAAAGGATCAACGAGGAGCTTCATAATGTATATAAAATTGAACTAGGAAGCTTAGATGGAAATTTTAATTGTAATTTTTATGTAGTTGATCAGGATATTATTTGCAATGACGTTCCCTCTGTTTCGTACGGCCCATGGATTCATGAATTAAAATCTATGAATATACAAATGTTTGATATAGAAGACAATTTAGGGCCAACTGATGTTCTTATTGGAGCAGATGTTGCTGGTAGGCTTTTTACTGGAAAGAGAAGAGTTCTATGTAGTGGATTAGTAACCTTGGAATCCTATCTAGGATGGACTATTATGAGGAAAACTAACTTACTCTCTGAAAAAGAAGATACTGCTATGATGGTCATTTCGATGTTTATAAGAGAAGCAACTATTTCCGATCTTTTTAGTCTAGAGTTTTTAGAGATTAGTGACCCTGTGTTGAGATGAAATCCAAAAAGGAAAATGAATACCTGACCAAACTGTATTTTGAAGAAACTGTCAGAATTAACGAAGATGGAAGATATGAAGTTTCTCTCCCGTGGAAAGGAGATCATCTTCCTCTACCCAGTAATAAAGAGATTGCTATGAAACGATTGGAAACATCGACTAGAAAATTACATCACGAAAACTTGTTTACAGCTTATGATGACGTGTTTAAAGAATGGGCATCATTAGGTATAATTGAAAATGACCCAGTTGAATCATCATCTCGCCACCATGAACACTATTTGTCCCACAGACCTGTTGTAAAACAACAGGGTACGACGAAGATGCGTCCTGTCTTTGATGCCTCTGCCAGACAAGTTGGGTTACCATCACTGAGCCAGTGTTTAGAATCTGGACCCAATTTATTGGAACTGATCCCTAGCCTTCTCCTCAGATTCAGAGAGCATAAATATGGCATTGTTGCGGACATAGAGAAAGCTTTCTTGCAAATAAGTGTGCGACCAGAATATAGGGATTTTCTTAAGTTTTTTTGGTGGAATGAAAAAGAAAATGTAGATCCGAAGATAATGAGGCATGCCCGTGTGGTGTTTGGTGTAAAAAGCAGTCCTTTTCTCTTACAAGCTGTGCTAGAACATCACTTGAAAAAATATCTAAAGAATTCAACATATAATCAGACAACCATTGATATACTTCTTCGAAGTTTTTATGTGGATGATTTAATTACAAGTTTGGACAACGAAGCAGAAATATTACCCTTTATTGAAGAGTCTCATCATATCTTGGCTGAAGGAAAATTCAACTTGAGAGGATGGAAGTATACAGGAGATGATGACCCAGAACTGGTTACTTCAGTTCTAGGATTGATTTGGAATCGCAGAGAAGATGAACTGAAAATTAATCTGGATTGGCTGGAAGCATACAAATTTGAAATTGTATCTAAGAGAGTTATTCTTTCAGTTACACATAGAATTTTTGATCCTGTCGGGTTTATATGTCCTGTCCTCTTAATGCCCAAGCTAATGTTACAAAAGATGTGGAAAGACAATATCCCGTGGGATAGAGAAGTTGAAGATAATATGAAACTTGAATTTCTAAAATGGTTTGAAGAGTTAAGCTCCTTGAAGAATTTGTCTGTTAGACGCTGTTTTTATCCTGCTTCAAGTGGCCAACATGGTATTAACGTTCATACATTTTGTGATGCCAGTCAATTTGCATACGCAGCAGCAGTTTTCGTTCGCATTGAGTGTGCTGATGTTGTTCAAGTAAATCTTTTGGCTGCCAATCGAGAGTTGCCCCAGTTAAAACCACCACCATTCCTCGTCTTGAGTTTCTGGCTGCAACGGTGGGAGAACGATTGTGCAGATCTGTGCTCAGCGCACTCCATTGGGACAATGTCGATACTCATTACTGGACTGATTCCACCACTGTGTTAGGTTGGATTCAGCGTGAAGAACTTTGGTCTGTTTTTGTTAATAACAGAGTTCAAGAGATAAGAAAACTGACTGATCCAACCTTGTGGAAGCATCTTCCAGAAGCACAAAATCCTGCTGACTTACCTTCAAGAGGGTGTTCTGCTCACCAACTCTCATGCAGTACATGGTGGGAGGGACCGAAATGGCTTCTACAAACTCAGGAAAACTGGCCAGTTACCAAACCTGTTTTTGACGAACAATCTGTTTTGAAAGAAAGACGAAAAACAAACTCAACTTCCAAGAGTCTTCCATTTGTGTGCTCTTTAAATCAAACTGAAAATAAAGAAAGCAGCAGTAAAGACAGAAAGAAGTCTCCATTAGTAGATACTACTATTATTTTTCAAGTTATGATCGGTTGCTTCGGATGGCTGCTTGGATGAAAAGATTCATTTTCAACTGTAGGAATTCGACTTCTCGAATCACTGGTGAATTATCACATCAGGAAATAGAACAAGCAGAACTAAAGATTGTCAAGATGATACAAGATGAATACTTCATTCATGAAGTCAACAGAAAGAAATTGAATTCTTTAACAACCTACAGATGGAGAAGGAATCCTTAGAGTGAAGACCAAAATAACATATCGAAAGGATTCTGAAGATTTCAAGAACCCTATCATTTTACCATCTCATCACCAAGTCGTTGAGAGATTGATAATGACTCAACACAAAAAGAATTCACATGCAGGATTCAATTGCCCTTGAATATTCTACGTGAACATTATTGGATTTTGAATGCGAGAAAAACTGTTCGATCAGTATTATCAAAATGTGTTATTTGCTTAAGACACGCCAAAAGGAATGTGACTACCCCCTCTGCATCACTCCCAGAAAATAGAATCAAAGATGTTGCAGTTTTTGAGATCATCGGTTTTGATTTAGCTGGACCACTGTATTTAAAAGGAGGGAGTAAAGCGTGGATTTGTATATATACGTGTGCTGTCTTCAGAGCTGCGCATCTTGAACTCCTTTCATCATTAACTACTGAAGCCTTTCTTCAAAGTTTTCGCAGATTCATCGCAAGAAGGGGAAGATCATCAATTGTGTACTGTGACAATGGAAGCAATTTTATTGGTGCTTCAAATTATTTGAAATCGGTCAACTGGACTGAGATTGCACAATTTAGCAGTATACGAAGAATACAATGGCTTTTCAATCCTGGTGGGGTGGTTTCTGGGAAAGATTAGTTGGTGTGATGAAGCAGATTCTAAGAAGAGTTCTCGGAAAAGCCTTTTTATCTTACGAAGAAATGGTCACTGTCTTATGTGATACAGAGTCGATTATAAATTCTAGACCGCTTAGTCATGTGTCAGAAAGGGGTTCTGAACAGATACCTTTGTCACCTAACTCATTTTTGCAAGATTTCCGACAAATTGGTGTTCCTGATTTAGATCAAGTAGATGAAGTTGTTCTCAACAAAAGAATAAAATATCGCCAACAGTTAATAACTGATATCCGGAAAAGATTTAGGTCTGAATATTTGGGAATGGAATGATTCAAAGGAATGAACACAAAAAACATTGACGAGAAATTAAACTTGGCGAAGTTGTGATTATTGGAAGTGATAATGTGAAATGTACTGACTGGCATTTAGGTTTCGTTATTGAATTGTTACCTGGAAAAGATGGTGTTACGAGACTAGTAAGATTGCGAACATCTAAAGGAGAACTTTTACGGGCAGTACAGAGAATTTTCCCACTTGAAGTTTCCTCATCCTGGTTTAAAGACTGTCAAAAGGAAACAACGCATGAAAATGCTAACAACGAGGTTTCCAGTGAATTTTTTAGGAATGATACTGCACCTGTTACTTTAAAAACTGAAAGTGGGAGGACTGTGAAAAAAACTCCTAAAGCTGGACCTGTAAATATTTCTTTTACTTTTTGAACTTTAAAAGTTATACTTTCAATATAAAATCTTAAAATTTATAGTGTTGGTATATAATAATTATAGTATATTTGAAATGTATAGTTCTTGTGTGTTATTCTTTGAAAATTTTAAATGTTTTTGTAAGTTAAGCTGTCTTTCAACAACTTAAGGTGGGAGGATGTCATATCTTCGGAGCTTTTTGTATTAATTCATATAATCTAGGTCAAGTACTTGTGCGTACTATTTTAACTGTAACCTGCTATAACTGTTGAACGAGCGTTTTTGTTTCAGTTTCACTTCCTTCTTCTACGAATAAATATCTTGCATGGAAGAATGACTGGTTATTTTCGTATTATGAATCCAGAATTGTTTTAAAGCCACGGGTTTTTTTTAAAGCTGTTTTTGTTAAGTAATTGCAGTCATTGATACGCTGCTAGCGTAATGAGTTATTTCTTTGCATAACGAATAACAGAACAAGTGGTTTCACAAATTCCAAATCAAGCAATCTACTTCTGATCCATGCATCTTCATTCGGAAAGAAAAAGGTAGAAAGATAATTATTTGTTTATACGTCGATGATTTATTGATAGCTGGGTCCGACCCGGATGAAGTGAAAACCGTGATCATTCTTTTGCAAAATGAATTCGAGATGTCTAAATCTGCACCAGCTACAGAATTTCTAGGAATAAGACTTGTGTTTACGCCAACAGAATTGAAACTTGATCAAGAAGAATACATCGATAAAATGTTAAAACGTTTCAACATGTCTGACTGTAAACCCTGTTCTACACCACTGGAATCGAAATGTACTCCAGCAGATTTTGCAAACAGTGAACTTTTTGAAGGACCTTTCCGTGAACTGATAAGTTCTTTACTGTATCTTGCTGTAACGACAAGATATTTTATTTATAGTGAACTGCCTCAGCCAGCTTCAGGAGAAATCTACAGTTGCTGCCTGGACTGAACTCAAAAAGGATCTTAAAGTATTTAAAAGGTACTAAAAATTTCAAATTAGTGTATAAAAAGCTGCATAATCCTAATTTTAATATTGATTTATATATTGATGCTGATTGGGCTTCTGATACTATTGATAGAATATATGTGTCAGGTTATGTACTTATGTTTTGTAACTATCCTATTTTATGGTGTTGTAAAAAGTAAAACTGCATATCTCTTTCTTCCACAGAAGCTGAAATAATTGCTTTAAGTAAATCTCTACACAGTCTCTTATTTTATAAAAATGTTATAAATAAAATTTCTCGTATAAATAGTATTTTTATATATAAAGATAATCAATCTGCGATTAAAAGTGTAACTAATGAGAACGTGTGTGGAAGATTAAAACATTTAGATGTGAAACGCAAATTCATAAGAGAAACTTTAATTAAACATTGCATTAGTATCAAATATGTTTGTACTGAATATCAAATTGCTGATCTATTCACGAAAAGCTTGTCTAAATGTAAACTGTATAAATTGCTATGTTTTTGTTCTGTATGGATGTGCGATTAAGGGGAAGTGTTATGATTTCATATTCAATCTGTAATCGCGCATCACATCAATTACTCATCCACTTCCTGTTTCACTATTTGATCATGTTCTATTTTTAGAGGCGCTGTTGTGATTTTGAGGTGGCAGGTCGCGTATTTTGGATGAATGAGTTGGCGGAACTTTATAAACACTTATTTAATTTACATTTAGCACGCACATTCATAATACTTTAGCAGATATATATACATATTTACAAGATGACGCAGAAGATTTGATAACATCGCCATATTGATAGCTCGATAGATTCGATAATAATAATGTTAATGTTGCCAGTTCTGAATTGTTAATAAAAGAAAGATTAAAGATAGTCTAGATGTTCAATTCAGTTCTTATAGGAAGAATATAATAATTCTCCCCTACTTAACAAGTTAAATGCTAAATAAAGAAAGTCAAATTTAAAATAGATCATAATCTTGCAGATATGCTGGTGGACGTCTAAATCTTGCAGATCTCCGGATAAGCGGTGAAGACCTCTGCTGTTCGTCGTTGTCTCCTAAATCTCGATCTGTAGTTAGCCTGTTCCTTTGAGTAATAGGACGGTTGATAAATTGATAATAATCAGGATTGTAGTCTTCACTAAAGGAAGGTTTCGAATTTGAAGCATTGGATATTACTTCTTCCTTTTGAATTGCAGATTTTTGCATTTGATTGATGTGATGCTTAACTTCTCTTCCTTCATCTAACTTTACGATGTAATGCAGATGACCAAGTTCTTGAGTAACAACTCCGAGCTTCCAATTAAGTTTATTGTTGACGAAAAACTTTGTTCGTACTCTCTCCCCCACTTGAATTACACAAGTACGAGGCTTTATCTTTTGTTCAGATTTCATTTCGTAGTGTGGGAACATTGAATCCAATTTGATTCGAATCTTCCGATTTAAATACATTTCTGCTGGTGACTTGCCATTTGCTAAAGGAGTAGTTCGATATCGAAAAAGAATTCTTTGAACTTTTAAGTGTATGGGAAGATTTTCAGAAGTCATCAACTTTAATTTATCTTTCAAAGTCTGAACATTACGCTCGACAAGTCCGTTTGTTGCCGTATGGCCAGGTGCGATAAATTTTTGTTTTATTCCATTCGTACAGCAGAAATAATTGAATTCTTCATTAGTAAAAATCGAGGCATTATCAGAAACCATAACTAAAGGATATCCATGCGTTGCAAAAATTTCATTAAGTAATTTCATGGTAATTTCCGAATTAGGTGATCTTTGCAATACTTTAATTTCTACCCATCGAGATTTTGCATCTACAACAATTAGGTAATGAAATCCTTGAAAGGGTCCTGCATAATCGATATGAATTCGATCCCAATTGTTAATTGGTAAATCCCAGTGAAGAAGGGGTGCCTTGGCAGGACTGTGTTTTACTGAAGAGCAATCTTTGCAAGATTTGACCAAGTTTTCTATATCTTTGTCGATATTCTTCCATATACAATAGCGTCGCGTTAACTGCTTCATTTTCGTTATTTCAATATGTGTTGAATGTAACTCATTCAAAACCGTAGGTTGAAGGGTTTTTGGTATTACAATACGATTATTCCTAAATAAAATGCCACTATCTAAAATGTAATCACTGTTTACTGGACTTGATAAAAGTTCTCTTTTGATCTGTGCCAACTCCTGATCTTTTTCTGTTTCTTGTGTGATAGCATTTGCAGTTAGATTTTCACTTGATATTTCGAAAACAGCTGATGCGCAGACTTGATGTACTTCATCATTTATAGATACGTCTGCAGATATGCAATTCTGGTTAACAGGAGCTCTAGATAAGCAATCCACGTTTTGGTTTTCCAATCCTTTTCGAAATTTGACGGACTGTGTAATCATATCCTGCTAAAAAGGAAGCATAGCGCAGAAGTCGAGCCGATGTCATTTTTGGAAAGCCAGTTTTAGGGTGGAATATTCTGGATAAGGGCTGGTTATCCGTTATGAGAACAAAGTGTCGACCATAAATATAATTGATGAAATGGGAAACTCCAAAAATAATTGCTAAGGCTTCTCTATCAAGTTGAGAATAATATCTTTCAGCCTCTGTTTGGGAACGGGAAGCGAAAGCGACTGGTTTTTCTACATTGTCGACGATGTGCGATAATACAGCTGCAACTCTCACTGGGCTATCATCTGTCGCTAACGTAACAGGTAATTCTGGATCGAAGGGTACTAGTACTCTGTCACTGGATATTTCTTCGTTGAGCTTAAGAAAAGCTTGTTGACATTCCTTATTCCAGTAAAATTTCTGATTTTTACGAAGGAGTTTACGCAAGGGATAGGTAATAGTAGAAACATCTGGTATGAATCTAGAATAGTAAGTAACCATACCTAAAAATTGTCGAAGTTCTTGAACACTTCTTGGTTGCTGCATTTGAATGATAGCTTCAACTTTTGATGGTGATCTTGTTGTTTTCTACTACATGACCTAGATATTTGATTCTTGTTTGAAAAAATGTAAATTTCTTGATGTTCAAGTGTAAGTCATACTCACGTAGCCTTTCTAGACAAGCAAAAAGGTTCCTAGAGCATTGATCTTTAGTTTTACCATGGACCACAATGTTATCGAAATAAGCTATAGTTTTGGGTAAACCATTCAGAATTTGATCGATTACCCGATTTAACTCTGCCGGAGCAGTTTTAATTCCAAAACTCAACCTGTTCATTTTATATGTTCCTCGATGCGTTGAAATTGTTTGGATAATGCTGTTCTCTTCATCAGTCTGTAAATGAAGATACGCCTTAAATAAATCCAATTTGCAGAAGTATTTGGAATCTCTAAGACTATTTAGAACTTCATCGATTTTCTTGATTGAATAGTTTACGTTCATAAGTAAATCGTTAACTCCAGCTTTATAATCTACGCAAAGTCTAACTGTTCCATCTCCCTTAGGAATTACAACTAAAGGTGATCCCCAATCACTTGTAATTGATTTGGATATTATTCCAGCTGCTTCGAGAGAATCAAGTTCCTTATCAACCTTTACCCTTAAAGCATAGGGTACATTCCGTTTTGGAGTGTAACTAGGTTTGGCTCCATCACGTAATTTTAGTTTGATAGTGAAATTAGGTACATAACCGACTTTTTGTTCAAATACTTCTGGAAAATGCTTTTCGATATCAGTGATGTTTTAGATCAAAAATATTTCATTTTGAATGCCGTTGTCTGTGTTTTGATCTATTTCATTTAGATTAATTTTTAAATGTCTGACCCAGACTCTTCCTAATAAAGGATCAAATCCATCAGGTACTATATACAAATCCTCAAAGGATACGTGACCCTTGTGTTCCACTTTTACTCGCACTTTACCGAGAGGTAAGAATACATTCTCAGTATAGGATCGAAATGCGGTTCCGGTTGGTTCAAGTTGCCTTTTTATACCTAATCTTTTAAATTGATTGTCCGGTATGAGCGTATAACATGCGCCGTGTCAACTTCGAACTTTTGATAAAGATTTTCTATTTTGACCGAAATAAAATATTTCATTGCATCTGCTGCGGATTCTGAAGTACGGTTATCGTAAATGTCGACGATCGCATTTACACCAATGTCTTGATACGTTTTCACATGGTTAGTTGCTAGTTTTGGACTATTTGATCTGTTAGCATTTAATAATGTTTTGATGCAGACCTTCTGTACATGTCCAGTAGATTTAGATGCTCTACATTTAAAATGGTTTGAATTTGATCGACATTCTCTTGATAAATGAGAATTGTTTCCACAGCGCAGGCACAAATTATTTATACCAAGTTTTTCGAAATCAAGGAAAGGTTTCTTAGTTTTCCTACGATAATTTGATGCTAAATCTTTCTGATTTGTGGTTTGATTTCTAAGGGATGTTTTTACGTTTTTCGACTCTCGATTACGTTTTGTGATTTTGTTGATATCCTCCAAGCCTGCTGTATTCGATTTCGATAATTCGCGACAGTCTATTTTTGACGTTTCAAGCACAATAGCTTTATCGACAATTTCATTAAAATCAGTTAATTCAGATTGTAATATATGTTCTTTGATCCAACTGTCCTTAATACCGCGAATAAATTGAGCTCTTAGAAAAATATCAGCTACCGATACGTTTTTACTGCATTCAGAAGCAACAGTAAATTCACATTCCGCAATATCACGTCCGAAATGGAACTGTCCTGTTTTTGATAAGTCGATAAAAAGTAATGCTGTGAAACAACTAAACAGCTTCTCTTTGGTGCTAAATGTTTTTCTAACACTTTAAGTAAGTCATCATACGGCAGTTCGTTAGGAGCTTTTGGCGCAATTAAAGCCGCCAAGATGTTGTAATTCGATGCGCCGATAGAATTGAGTAATATTTGAGCACATTTATCTTTATCTTGAAAAACATCTTTCATCATTAAGTAATTTCCAAAACGTTGCATATAATATTTAAATTTTTCTTTCTTAGGTTCATAACTTTCAAAAGGTGGAATATGAGAAATTGTTATAACCGGAGTTTCTTTTGAAACAGTCGGATCTGGTTTATCTTTTGATAATAACCGCTCAATAAGCAGTTGTTGATTTTCATTCATAGCATCGATTAATGCTTTAAACTGTTCCGCATCCATCAGGAATTAATTACAAAATGGCAAAACTTCTTTCGAATAAAGATGGATAAACAAAGTACTTTACCTCGTCGCCAAAACTGTTGTGATTTTGAGGTGGCAGGTCGCGTATTTTGGATGAATGAGTTGGCGGAACTTTATAAACACTTATTTAATCTACATTTAGCACGCACATTCATAATACTTTAGCTGATATATAAACATATTTACAAGATGACGCAGAAGATTTGATAACATCGCCATATTGATAGCTTGATAAATTCGATAATAATAATGTTAATGTTGCCAGTTCTGAATTGTTAATAAAAGAAAGATTAAAGATAGTCTAGATGTTCAATTCAGTTCTTATAGGAAGAATATAATAGGTGCACTCTTCACTTATTGGTTAATCATTACTTCAATGTATATATACCTCTGCTTTTGTAAATAATAAATTATTCTTTCTCTTGCTTCGGTCCACGGCTGGCGAATTTTCTTTAACAAGTATATTTAAACGTAGATAAATATTTCCGTTCAAAAATCAGGTGAAAGTGTGAAATAGACATACAAAAGATGCCTGCAGCAAAGTTTCTAATAGAATTATAAAAGTGTAATTTTATAAATTTAGATTCATTCATTTTATGCTGTGTAAAACTGAAGTTAACAAAAACTGCCAAGAGCAATTTCGTGATCAAAAATTAAATCATATAAAAAATTAAAGATGTTTAACTTCATAATAGTATAATATTTTCAATTTTTTCGGATTTAATGTATTTTGGAAAACAAACGGAGAAGGGGAATCTGACAAAAAAGTTATGTCTGCTTGCTGGTCAGATAGATTAAGCTTCGAAATGCCGAAGGTTTCATGGGCAAAAACATTATTCCTGATTTTATCGAGACAAAAGCTTGAACTAGACATCGTAAATAAAACTAAAACACTAAAATCGAAGTAATTAGTCTAAAATTTAAATTTAGAATAATTTTCACTGAAATAAATGAAAAAATATATATATTCGACATCATATCCAAAAGAACTTCAGGCATGGGCATAGCAATATCATTTCTTAGAATTATTATCATGATCAGGATAATAATCTTCAAAACTACCTTTTCGTAATATACAAAAGACAAGTACATGCAAAAGGCATTAATACTTTATTTGAAAATCATTTTGTTGGGAAAAAAATCTGCTGTAAACGTAGCAGAACATTTGAGATGTACTTCATAATTTAATTTTAAATCTTCTTACATGCTTATTTAATTCTTTGGCATTTTAAATGTAAATTCTTTTAGAAAATCTTAACTATTTTAAAGAAAATTAATGAAAAAAAATTTCGATGTCAATTTAAGATCTGTTTGCAAGATCTATTAATTTTTACCAGCAATTGCAAAACTTTATGCGGTCTTTTTTCTCTCTCTCTCAGGTTTTTCTTTCTTTTTTTGCGTTTGGAAGAACAACTGCATCTACATTCTATAAATACTATCACATTTTCATCATACAAATTATGCAAATATTCAGTGCTAAAAACAATGTAAAGATAGCGAACATACGTCTTTTAAAGTTGCTGGACTTCTCTTACTTTGCACAAAAAATGGACTTATATTTCCCGTTCTTCACTCTTTGCTGATTGAAAATAGGAATGACACTTGCTAGCCATTTATCACCAATTTCCAAAGAAACTGATGTCCATTCAATGTTTATCATTCATACCGTGAGAAACCATAATAACCATCAGGTCAAAAGAAATCATCAGGAACCCTGCGGAGATAATCATCCCTAACCATCCTCCCTTATCCCACCCAGTAGGGTGGGAGCTCTAAACGAGCTTTTAATTTCGCGATGAGGGTTTCGGTCAGCAAATCTCTGAAATATAATATTACTTGTTATTTTGTTGCAGCTTGAGGTTTCCTTTTTGTAAAATGAGTGTATCCTTAAGATTTTCCTACACTTCGTTCAAATCATTTCAATTTTTAAGAATCTTAGGAATAAGAGCTTAAAAAAACTACTTTTATATTAAATACAACAAACTGATTTCTTAATTTTGCGTCCCCTTGCCCTAGATAGCACGTAAGTTTGCAGCAAGTTTGATTTTGACTTGATATTACCTTGTCATGGCAAATTTGACGCGTCAAGCTTGAAGCGAAGTTGTGGCAAACTAACAATGCAGCATCGCCACTCCTCCTTGCAATGCAAGCTTGCTGTAAGTTTTCAAAACAAGCTTGATACAAAGATGACAGCACAAAGAGATAATTATCTTTGTCTCTGTTTTAAAAGAACATCCAATCCAACAATCCCAAAACAATAAATCAATGATAATTTGTGAAAAAACTAACTTTTTTATAAAAAAAAAATTGAAACATTTTCCATCTTTTTACTAAATATAGAACTCGCACTTTAAAGAAAACTAAATCGCCTTTTCCTTGATGTTGAAATGTTATCGTTTATAAACAAAATTAAACCTAAAAATCAGTCAATGTTTGTTGCAAAATAATAACTTGCATTTTGTCCCGTTTTAAAAGTAATTACTTTTGAAACCTAATTTTATAATTTTTTCTACTAGCAAAACGTAGTTATTAGCGAAAATCGCTCTCTCTTTGATTTCAAATCATGTTCTCAACACAAAATTTAAAAAATTAGTGAAATCAAGAAAAGAGTTTAAAATAAATCGTATGCGCGATGTATTAGCGAAATCTATCTTCTCCACTCAGAGTTTATCTGACCGAGTGGTTAAAGCGACCGTTTTGGAAGCGGTAGGTCATGAGTTCTAATCCGAGGTTTTATCGTTCTCTGTTTTTGCTATGTTTGCAATGAGTTTGACTTCGCAAATTTGCTACAAGTTCGTCGTGTGGTGACTTCGTCGCTTCTGCAAGCTTGTTTCAAACATATTTCAAGCTTGCACTCTTGTCGTATCAACCTTGCTGCAAACTTGCAGATTTGCAGTGCAAGCTTGCTGCAAGTTTGATGCAAACTAAAATTGCTATCTGGGACAATTGCACACAGGGCACTAGTCCCAATTGCCCCACCCATATTACGCCACTGAAATTTTGAGCAAACTATAGATGTCATTTAGATATGACGGACAAGTCACATGCATACTTGGCTTGGTTGGGAGGACGTCGTGCTACGAACCCTGCTGACACGGGTTCGAATCTCAGCCAGCATAGTCGTTGCAAGACAATGTTTTGAAACTTTTAATTTCGGATATTCTCTTTAAAATGTTATTTTATAATATATATTCAGCATTTTATTTTGTTTTACTCTTTATTTCCAAACCTGATTTTTATTTAGATAGATTTTAAATAATTCCTATACTTATCCCCCATACTTATACATAAGTTTAAGGAATTATTTAAAATTTATCTAATAATAAATCAGGTTTGGAAATAAAAAGTGAAATAAAATATAATGCTGAATATATATTATAAAATAACTTTTTAAAGAAAATAACCGAAATTAAAATTTTCAAAACATCGTCTTGCAACGACTATGCCTGCTGAGGTTCGAAACATGGCGTTCTACCGACCTCACCACGTAAGCATGGCTTAGGATGGCATACTTAAATGAAGTGTTCAAAACCAAAAGGTATATAAAAAAAATTAGATGACCTTTAAATCACTCACATGGAAAAATATTATTTCTTAATAATTTCTAAAATACGTGCCTATTTGTTGACTTATCTTAAACTTTTTTAACAAAAATTCTTCACTGCTGTTTGAAAAACGTCCAGACTCAAATTTTTCTCTTAAATAGTTTTTATCAAATCTATTAATTCAATGCACCGAGATTCAACTAATGAAATTATTTTTGATATTGAAATCTTGAGTTAAGAATAAAAAATTATAATTATTATGAATTCTTTTTACTTGCATCTTCTTTTTACTAGCAACTCTTTTACTTATTAAGCAATATCAAATGAATCATTGATCAAACCAACTATTCTACTAAGATAAGGTAAGGTAAGGATGAAGAGTGTGTCTCCGGCATATGCTTCAGAACTGAGTGCCTAGCTTGTGCCGGGTTTCAAAAATTATTAGATCAAGAGTATCACAAAACAAACAGCCTTCGTTTCAAACTGCTTAGAAAACAAATAAAATTGCCATCAGGAGATGGACTAGAAAAATTTCCGATCCAATTCGGTCAAGAGAAGAAAAAAAAAAAAAAAAACATAGCACCCTCCTAGAAAGGCCTCCATTTTCTTTTTCAACTATTCTACTAGTTCAAGGATTCAAGGATGAAGACTGTGTCTTCGGTGTATGCTCCAAAACTGAGTTCATAGCTTGTGCCGGGTTCAAACAGAGCAAGAGTATCACAATATTCTACTAATTCCATACGGGTCTATTCTGGTACCCCGGTTGGGTTGGGAGCGTTTCGCTTTTCGACCGCGAGACGTTAACGACTTTTTCTCGACCGAAAGAAGGGATATGATTCTCGTACCTCGGTCGTTTCGAACATCTCGCTTTACGCTAGGAAGTGACGTATTTCTGCTGCGCGCGCAGCAAATCAAGCGATCGTCTGCGATATTTTTGTTTATGGTTTCAGATTCACAAGGAGAGGGCACGACTTGGGAAATTCAATTCGGGATGAACTTGGCATATTAGTAGCATACCATTAGGGTGTTCACCCATTAATCTAAAACACGGCAATGGCTAGCCAATTCGGAAGCCTCAAACTTTTTGTACAACTTTTATACCAGTAACTCTTCATAAGCAACAAGTGCTCAGATAGCCTAGATGTCAGTGCACTGGACTACCATTCGCTAGGTCCGCAATTCTGTCCTGGCTGCCGTTTTTTTATTTCTTTCAAAATTAATCCAAATTAAATTAAAAATTTAAAAAAATATTTTAAATTAAAACTGTAATTTTTTATGTAGAAAATAACTTTATTTATATGATACTTGAATTACAAATAAAATGATAATATATAAACAGTAAAATAATTATAAATACATCTTTAATGGTGATAAATTTTATCTCCAATGACTCACATCATAGAACATTTTTGTTTAGGCATTATCTTTCATAAATTTTAGAAGTTTATTCTAGATTTATTAATTAATTTCCATTTTATCTTTCATTTTGTATTAGTAACTTTATATTTCTACATTAAATTATATACAAAAAACCGGAATAATAATTATCATAACACTGGAAAGAAAAAAATATTTTGACACCTTGCACAATTGATAAATGACTATTATTCACAAGAGCATCGGTCCTTTAGATTTGTAGGAATACAAACTTCGCTCACATTAAAAATTATCTCTCTTTGGTTAGAAAGATTGACATTGTTTTTAAGTTTTTCAAAATTATTACAAATTAAATGAAAAACTTTTAACTATTTTTAATTAAAATATTAATTTTTTATACATAAAATTACTGTTTATTCATATGATACTTGAATTATTTGTAAATTTACTTTATAAGTACTAAAATAATGATAAATATAACTTTAAAGTTAATAAATCATAACTACAATTACCCACAACATGAAATATATATTTTAGGCTTCATCGCTCATAGATTTTATAAATCTGTTCTACTAATTTCATACGATAATGAGTAAAGACATTTACCCAATGGTTCCTTTTCAATTATTGAAATTTCGGACCATCTGCCTACGAATTTAATAGATTAACAGCTGCTCTCTGCTATTTTTACATCATTAAAATATTGAACCATCTGCATACGTATTCAATATATTCACATCTGCTCTCTACTGTTTCCAAGATAAAATAAGAACGAAGAATTTGTGAACATAAAACGCAATAATTTAAAACTTTCAATGAATTTAGAATGATAATTTTTATTATAGTTAATATTTATCACCATTAAAGATGTATTTATAATTTTATTTTACTATTTACATATTATTTTTATTATTATTTTATCTGTAATTCAAGTATCATATAAATGAAGTTATATTCTGCATAAAAATAATTAAAGTTTTAATTTAAAATATTTTTTAATTTTAATTTAATTTGGAATAATTTTGAAAGAAATAAAAAAACGGCACCCAGGACCGAACTGCTGACTATCTGAACACTTGTTGCTTGTGAAGAGTTACTGGTATATAAGTTGTGCAAAAAGTTTGAGGCCTCCGAATTGGCTGGCCATTGCTCTTTTTTAGAGAGGGTGAACACCCTAATGGTATGCTACTGATATGCCAAGTTTCATCACGAATTGAATTTCCCAAGTCATGCCCTCTCCTTGTCAGTTCGAGTTTTGAATCGCCAAACGGACTATGGAGAAGCGTGCATTTGCTTCCGAATTCGAAATTATGTTGAATTATTTTGAAAAATATCCACAAATTTTAAGTGGGAAAGTTGATCGCATTTTTTCAAAAGACACCAAGGGTAAGAGGTGAGAAGATTTAACTTCTGCTCTTATAAGATGCATTATAATGCATCTTTCTTGCTTTCATAAGTCCATTGTTAAGGGGGAGGGTAAACCATTTATCTTTTACAAAATATACATTTATAATAATATTATACATTTATAGAACATAAATTGCAGTCTTTTTTTCAATATATTGATGTAATTTTACCAGTTTTCTAGAGAGAGGAAAGTATTAAACTTTTTTCCATGCCAATTATTTTAACATGAATAAATATTATAAATTAATATTACAAACCATTTGTTTATTTTTCCAATTACATAAGAAAATAAAACATGAAAAAGTTATTAAATTCAGCAAGTTTTCACAAGATTAAAAAAATTACATCTTTATCAAGGAACAAGAAAAATTCTTTTATTGTCAGATTTTGCAATTACTTTGTAAATATTTGACAAATTTCTTTGAATTAAAATCCAAATAAAAAAATTGTAATGATATATATACGCAATGAGGAAAGTCATTCCACACTCAATGTTAAAAGAAATGTTAAAATGTTACCCTAATTTAATTTAATAAGAAAATATTAAGTAATTAAATCTTTAAATGTAATTGATCTTAGATAATTATCAAATATCATTATTGACTATCTTGATGGAGTATCAAAAGATTTAACTACTTTTAAAGATTTAATTACTTTAGATTGTCGTATTAAATTATTAGATTAAATTATTTAAATTCGATAAAAGATTTAACTACTTTTTAAAAAAAATCTAAAGTAATTGATAAATTCTTCGTCAGATTGGTCAAATGGATTACATTTATCCCGATAAACCCTTTCAAAACACAATTAATGTCTTAGCAGCCTCCATTTTAAACGAAAATTCGATAACTTCTGATATCGAAACAACACTTCTTGCTAGCGAAACGAGCTATCAACCGAGCCTTGATGGAGTTGGTTAGATCACTCTTCCGCAATCGTTAACAACGGAAAAAGGATCACCCAACCCCAACCGGGAATAGGAGCGTACGAATATGGTAAAAGAGCTGCCGAGAAATCGGAGTCCTTTTTTCGACCGAGCGAGATCCCAACCGGTTGGAAAAACGGGTACGAGAATCGCACTTGTCGTTAACGTGCCGAAAAAATGACGTCTCCCAACCCAACCGGGGGTACCAGAATAGACCCGTATCTCGTTCCTTTTGGTCGGAATCGGATCAGGTCGGATTCGTTCCGGAGTGAACGATTATCACTAGAGCCCCCTAGTTTCTCAGAAAGCAATTAAGCAATCAAAGAGCGAGCATACATCTCAAACAACTTCATAGCAATTCAAGTTGATCGAGCGCTAAATTTGAAAATTAGTTTTTCCGTTTTTTTTTTACTGATTATAATTATTATCACATATAAATCAAACACATTTAAACATAACTGTCGCTTTCGAATTCTGAAATATTTTCAAATTTTTATTTGGAGATGTTTAAGCTAAGCGAACTGAACAGTTTTTGAGAACGATATGTACTGCGTTTGATAATGTTTATTTTCTGATTACTAGTTGGAATTATATTTTATTGTAAGTATGTTTTCAAGGGGAAAAGTTAATCCCCAAATTTGCCTTCTTTCTAGAAATGGAGATGAAGATGTCTCCGATTTCAAGTATCTTGTTGCATTTTTAGAAAAGAAGTTTAATGTTGTATCTGATTATTTATTAGACAATAATGGCTTTCTGAAGTGCATCTATTTTCAAGATTCGTTTATGAAAGATGTTTTTAATTTTTACCCAGATCGTCTTTGCATAGATGTTTCTTACAAGTATTTTCAGTCTGACATTTTTATGTACTTATTTTTGGCTGAAGATTCAAATGGAAAAAATTATGTAGTGTCTTTGGGCTTCACTATTGTAGATGATGCAGAATCCCTTATGTGGTTATTAAATGCATTTAAAAAGAACAATCCTAATTGGCGCCGTGTAAAAATTATTATTCTGGATTCTGAAATTAAGCAGAGAGATATTGTACGCAATGCATTTCTTGGGCCTTGCATTGTAATAACTTTATATCATGCATTGAAATCATTTGAAAAAGGTCTTGAAATTATCAAAGAATTGAATAATGTACCAGTTGAGCAGATGCAAGCATCTTTAGAATTATTTAAAAATATGTTTATTGTTCACCATCAAGCAGACTATGAATTATATTATCAGCAATTTTTATTGTTGCATGACGCAGTAGTATCATATTTTCTCGAATTTTGGTTGCCTTTACAGAGCCAGTGGAGAATTGGGCTGGATTACTCCCATGAGAATTTGTTTAGCTCTTTGAATTCTTATCTAGATTATCTTGAAAGTTCTATAAAAGTGACTTTCACTTCTGAAAATATTATAATTAAATTTATTAAAAAAATATTTTTAATTTTAAGCTTAAAAAGAAATGAAAGAGTTAATTTAGTTTTGTATACCAATCCTTTATTGTTTTCACGTTTTTCTGCTGAACATCAAATTTCTAAAATTCTTACACCATATGCTGCAAAGTTTGTCATTGATCAACTTGATTTGTCATCAGAAATACACATGGATTGCACTGTTATGTCAGATAATTATTTTTTTGATAATTTTGGTTCTCCTGTTAATGCTTCTGCTTCTATGTGCTCATGCCACTTCTTTTTGTATACATTTCTGCCTTGCCGTCATATTTTTGCTGTGAGAAAAACTCTTTCCATCTGCATCTTTGATGAAACATCTATCGATTATTCATGGAGTATGAAATATTATCAGAGTACTTTATTAACTCTTCAAGACTGTTTAAATCAATTTCCAGAAAATAACAAACAGGATCCAGCTGTTTCAAAAAATAAAAGGGCTACACACTCCTTAGAATCAGCATTACTACTACTTCTTGAATCGTCTGAATCAATGTTTGAATCCTGTATGGGAAATCTGAATCAACTTGTCAATTTATGGAAAAATAACCAGGATGCTTACCTTCAGTTTACTGGAATGGAATATGAAATTTCATGTGAGAAAACAATTGATTCAGAAAACAATTTTCAGAAAGTTCCATTTTCTGCATTAAATACAGCAGAATCCTTCCATACTGCAATTTATCCACATATACCTATAATGTCTGAGAACCTTTGTAAGTGCATTCTTTTTTAATCTGAAAAAAGGTTATTTTTTTCATAAATATAAATAATGCATTTTAATTATACATGCAAAATATATTTATATAAATATAATTTTACATAAATATAAATAATGCATATATAGTTACATGACTGAAGTTGAAGTTGATTGAAATTTCTGTTTGTTTTGCACATATATTAAATTTGAAGGAAAAATTCTTTTTAAAAAGGGAGTCTCTAAATTATTCTGTTTGGAGTATTTCTTCTAATTATAGTTATCTAAGCTATCATTTTTATAATAGCATATTTGAAAAATTTGTTTATATATTTAGCTGTATTTATTTTAATTTTTAAAAAATACTTTTTTCATTGATAACTGGGTAAACCTGGAGTTTAGGGTGCATACTATTTTCTCGCCAATTTTTTTTGGCGCAATTTTATTTGCCGTCGGCAAACACTATTTAGGATGTGCAGTGAGTTTTTTATAGATATCCTGTGCATTCGATGTCTACGACATCTCAAAACGAGACATTGAGCATGTGTATACCAATTAAATTTTTTTAATGTAAAAAAAAAACCGGCTTTGCTTTCAGCAAAGCGGGCCCTTTGTAGCTTCGCTTTTTCAATGCGAAACGAACACACAGGGAAAGCACGAACGCAGGAAAAACGCGACGTCTGAAGATGATGAAACGTAGCAAGGGAAACAATGTTTCCAGAAAAACATTCCTTGTTCGATATTTGGAGGCGCAACACAGAGAAAGAGAATCAGCAAATTCGATGAACGAAAATCTTTAGAAAAGAAGTGAACGGTTATTGAAAAAAATCATTTGGTAAATGATCAAAAATTCCAAATGAAGTATTCGAATTCATATGCCGACCAATCAAATCGAAGAGAGCAAACAGTGGACCATTGAAAATTAGGTGAAATTAAGGGCATCCACCGTAAATGGGTAAACAAATCACTGTCCACGCATGCGCAAACGACACCGAAAAAATTTCCAACTCGCATCCAAAACAAATGTTCTGGCACTCTCTCTTGGCAACAAACAATTGGCGAAATTCTTAAAATTTTTTATAAAAATATTCACTTCTAGAACCCAACTTCGTAAAATGAATATCTTCACTTTTGATAAACTTCTCGGGTAACATCAGCATTTGAGCCAATACTTGAGTCTTTGTTTAAAGTGTATGTAGGTAAATTGACATTGACAATCATATAGTTGGAAAAGCATTTCTAAATACATATTTTTACTATTATAATAATAATTTGATGAGAAAATTCTGAGATGATTCTCATAATCTCTTTTATGTAAAATTATGAAGCTTTACAAACCAAAATATTAATTTTTTATGTAGACTTTATTTTGTCAACAAATTAATTTTTACAATTTTGTGTTTTTAGGTGAAAAAGGCATTATTGATCCAAAACAAAATATATGGAATTTTAAAAGTCGAATTTTAGATGGAAAATATATCAACTATGCTTATTTATGCAGAATTATTTGTCAGACTAAAGAAAGCTGTTTATATTGGCTCAGACAGATGGAGTTGATTCCCAGTTCTGTCATGTGCCCATCATGCAATTGTGAGATGGTCGTCAAGTCTGTACCTCGACTTTCTGATGGAGCTGTTTGGGTCTGCTCAAATATGATGGTATGGAGTTTTAATTATTCAGTAATTCTACCAGTGATTCTATTTTTAACAAATTTTTATAAGAGATATTTACTGAGATTACTTTAAACTTTCAATGGAAATGGAAAAAATAAAACAACAAATACAGAACAAAGACAAAATGCAGACTTATTTAAAGAATGTTACAATAAATCTTGCAGAAAGAAGTCATTAACAGTAGGAAAACGTTGAAGAACAAATAAAATGATTTCCATACATCACAGACAGGATATTTTCTATCTTTCAAGCTAGGTGCTTCTACTTATCAACTGACAGAATATTTTTACAAATCCCATTAGATTAAAAAAAAAAAAAAAATGAGTATATGTTATATGCAAAGAGAAAATTTTTTTTTTTCTTAACCACCTTTCTGCATAACTATTAGTAATATTTAATTTCCATATCATTTTTCTTTTTTATTTTAAATACAGTTGCAAAACTATTTCTCAAACAACTAATGTTCTCTATAAAATAATTTTTATGCAATTCTCATTTGAATCTAGGACGAGATTCTGTATTCACAAACAGCTGTCAACTAACATATGGAAGGTGCTCAATTTTAAATGTGCTGCCAGAGTTAGAAAATCTCATATATGTGTTGTATGGAAATAATTTCATTTGTTTATTCTATGATGTCTTTGTTAGAAAAATCCTGTCTTTGCTTAGATCATTGTGAATGCCATTACATCAGTGCAATTTTCTTGTAAATCTGAGTTGCATTTTAGCCAGAATTTCAGTTTATAGTTGGTATTTTAAAAAAAATTTCAATTATAATGATGCATTTTGTAAGTTTTCTACTTAAAAAGCAAGCAAAGGTTTTAGAATGCCATACATATTTTTAAAAAGTTGAGCATTGTTTGCTTTTATCTGATATGTTATTGAATATTGAAAGAAAAATAATTATATGGATGAATAAGGGAAGTTATATCTCCTATTTGTTAGATTCATTTCCATGATTTTGAAAATTTTCACTTCTTTAATTTCTGTGTATTTCTTTTTATGTTTTATCTTTTATAAACTTTTTATCTTTGTAAAATAACTATCAATAACTGTCTAAATTGGTTCTAATACTGTAAGTTTACTTAATAAGTAAATTAAATATATATTAGTAGTATTGAAAATGTTTCTTTGTTTCATTTAGATTAGAAAATGATTATTAAAATTATGATTTTCTGCATATTTTCAAATCATTTATAAGAATAAACTAGGCATTTAGTCTGTAATATAATTTTAAAACTTTTTCCTATTTTAGTTAAATGACTGGCTGACAATGCATAACACTTTACAACTTATAAAAATTGTAAGCAAATCTTTTGCTGTTTGCACGAATTTTGAAGAAATATTTCTTGAATCATTTTGTTAGGAAATATTTTTGGTATTATTTCATTCAATGATTTGGAATGCCTTTTAAGAGACCAAAAGATTGCTCCACTCCATTTCTCAACAATGCTTATTACAAAAGTCCCCCCTCTCCTTCCAAAATCTAAGCATTTATTACTGTATACTCGTGTATCTTGCTTTAGCAGAAAAAAAATTCTGTAATTTGAATCTCTTAGTTTTAAGTGGTATCAGACTGCATTAGGCTTAAAAAGGAAGAGTGTAATCAAAATTCATTTTCTAAAATACAGTTCTTGTCCTTTAAAGTTGAAATGTAAAATGTCGTGCTTGAGAACAATAGTACTTCTTAGTAATAATTCACTAACAATCATTTATTAAATGAGTCGATATATTGGGTCAAAAGAAGATTTTTAATCATATACCTTAAAGTACATGATTCTTTTGACACATTTTGAAAATTGTTGCTATTTAGCCCATTAAAAATTCTGGTATTTGTGATTTGAACATCAATATGGCATTTATCTGTGTAAATTCATTTGTGCAATAAAAATATGTATGTTTACCGAAATATGAATTTCCAAGATCAAGCTTCCTTAAACTTTATCTCTTATCTCAGTAACAATATAAACTACTAGTAAATTATCAGGTAAGAACAATAAAATTTGCTTGAAGTTTATTTTTTTATTGAGCATTAGTCTTATTCTAGCAGAGTGTAGTTATTTTTTATGAAATTTTTTTACCTCATTCATATGGCAAAAGTGTTTACTTTAAAAACTTTGTGATTTTTTTTTCTTTCCTTTTTTTCATTTCCATGTTTCTCATAGTTAGGTACTTTTAATTCTCCTTCCCCTTTTTTGTATTAATATTTTAGCTTGTCTAATTTCTTAATAATCTCTTTTTTTTTTTTAGTAGTTTCTTTTTAAAATTAGACTTGAACAGACAAAACCGAATTTTATTTTTTTATTAAAACCATAATGTTTTATCTAAATTCTGAAGCTAGCTGTTTCATTGAAAATATTATAAATGTTTTTTCATGCTTTTAAAAATTCCTTGGTTCACGGGCGCGCCGGCGGAGGGGGGGGAATTTAAGCTGGGGCTACAGTTAAAATGATGCCATACTAAAGTTATGGTGAATGGTGTATAATTTTGGTGAATGTTTTCTGTCATTTTCAACTATAAAATAGTAGGAAAATCCAATAAATAACTTTATTAATAGTGAATTTCGTATAAAATCTTAAAGGCTAGAATAAAATGTAAAGATTATGGATATATTTAAAATCAGAAAATATAAATTGTATTTTAATGCTAATTATAAAATTGACATACTAATAAAAATGTCTAGAAAATTTATCTGCAAGTGTTTCAAAGCAAATATAAAGCAATCATATAAAAAACTGTTTTAATCTGATTTCTTGAAACTTTAAGGTTATCAAAATAAAAACAGAAAAAAATGTTTTTAGTGACCTAAAATACTTGAGCCTTTTATGGATAATAATTTTTGATGCAGTTCAAGAAATAGTTTTGTATTATTCATCTTCAATTATAGATCACAGTTCCGCAGCAAGGAAAAATACTTCCTGTTTTAATAAACTTGTATTTTACACATTAGGCTTGTAAACTTGAAAAATATTTTTTATGAACTTCACATTTTATTTTTTTATTTCAGGCAAGTAAGAGGAACTGTTCTAGACGTTGTTCAGTTCGTCAAGGCTCTTGGTTTGAATTAACCAATATGACTTTTGAACAAATTTTAGCCTTTAGCTACATGTGGATAAATCGATTCAGCCAAAGTCAAATTCTTTCAGAGACTGGTATTTCTTCTGCTACTTACATTTCTTGGAACAAGCTTAACAGAAGAGTTTGTGAGGAAGTTTTGTTAGAAGAAGGCAGTTTTTCAAACATTACTAAGGTGAACAAGGGTGATACATTTAAGCTTTAGTAAATTATTGCATTGTTTGTAATTAGTTATATTAAAAACTATTCCTTTACTCAATATTTTGAAGTATCTCATTTGTTTTTTTAAGGCTGCCATTTTAAAGATAGTATTTTCAGTTTTTCAAGAATGATTAGCAGAGCCAAGCAAATTCATTCTGGCATTCTCTTTGTTTCGCTGGAGTTATTTGTCTGTCATATGGGTGACATGTCAGATAAGTGAAAACAAATTAGAATAATCTTATTGGCCTAAACAAATGAAAAAAAAATGAATTTTTGATGTGCTGATTAATGTGACTGTTAGAAATGATATAAAGTTATTGGAAAAGGAAAATATTTTCAGATCAATTGATGATTCATAGCATTTAATATTGAAATAATTTTTTAATTTCATATTTTATCTGTTTGAAGTGTTAATTTTATAAGGTCTTTTCAGATTACACTGTATCATTATCACTTACTTGCAATTCCTTTTTTCCAAGTTTAAGTTCTCAATCATTGCATAAATTTTGAAGTATCTGTTTTAAAAAATTATTTAATCCTTCTGCTTGAAAACTTTTTTTTACCATTCTTTTTATTTCATATTGATACTGGAATATATACTAGATTATTCATTAGCTAGTACTGCATAAAACAGCACAGTTATTACATTAGAATATTTTTTTTCAAGCACATGGTGATTCATTACCACTTTTCCGCAGGCAATGCATTTTCTTTTATTATTAAAGTTTATTTCAAATTCTATGAATCAATTTTAAGTTTCTTGCCTGTATCACTTTTTAGGTATGATTTTTTCTCCTTATAAATTATTTATTCTCTTGCTGACTTTCTGTCCATATGTTACAATTCTTATTTTAAAAGATCTGCTCCAGTTTTAACAACTTAAGAAGTCAGTTTATCTTTTCAATACATTTTTTCATTTCTTTTGTAGAAATTAAATGTATTAAATCATTATTCACTGCATTTTATTTTATTTTTTTTTTAGATTCAAAATTTTCTTATATGTTTAAATTACTATTCAGGTGTCTTCCCCATACTTTATTAAGTAAAAATTTTCATTTTTTGAAAACTCTATTTTATTTGTGTTTTTATAGTATTGTAACAACAGTCCTCAATCAGAAGCGTAATCAATTTAACCCCTTCAGGACGAGTGCCGCATATGTGCGTTTGCTCTAGATTCTCATCAGGGCTGAGCGCTGCATATATGTGTTGGGCTTTTGGAACAAATGTTTTCAATTATATGGCGTTACTATTCCATGTTTATTTCAAAAGATTGGTCCCGTACATTAATATTTCTTTCTCTGAGGTCAGATTGTAGTTGATCACGTGTTTGTGAATCATTGGATTAGAATTATTGGATTTTTGGGAGTATAAACAGAAACACGTTTTAGCAAGTGCAAAGAGAAGCACATGTTAAAGAGCTCTTTAATTCATTTTGGATTGCTTGTTTATAATTTCGCATCTCGCTTGGGTTGGGACTTTATGGAAGATATTCTGTCAAGGGTTTTATGCCTCTCAGTTTTATTTCTGAAGTTATGGGTAAAAGAATGCATTATCTTTCCGAGGAGGGAATATGCAAGTTTTTAAATGACCCTTCTATGGATTTTTACGATTATAATGATCAAACAATAAATTATTCGAGTTCTTCAGATAGTTCTCAATATTCAGATTTTCAATTAGAAAAGGATAGTACTAATATATCGGTTCCAATTCCATCATATCAGTGAAGTACTAAAATAGAAGATTTTTTTATAAGGCTTTGAAATGTTAATTATTAAAATTTTCTTGAAGTATTTTATAATATTAAATGTAAATATTTATTTTTTCCTATTTTTCCATATTTTGCATCAATAATCTGATGTTAATTTAGGCACTTTCAATTATAGTGAAATACACTATATTGTTATTTTTTATTATTAAAAATCAAGTATTTTAATTAAACTTTTTTATTATGAATAGAATATATCTTTTACCACATATTTAAAAATGGTTTCATTTCTATGTAAAGGACACTTTTTATGCATTATTATGTAACGCATACTTTTGACGAAATTTAATGCGTGCTAGGCTTAGTGGGAGAAAATGCTTTGGCCGGTGGGCATGCTTCCTTCAGCGGGCGTTCGTCCTGAAGGGGTTAACATTTTTGTGTGATTTTACTAAGTCGTTCATTAGAAACCTTTCAGTCTGTTAATATGTGTTGCAGAATTTTATTTTTAATTTTCTTGTAATTTTTCAGTTACATACAAGCTTAAAAATAAATTAGGGAATTAATTTCATCATTAACCAAACTAATATATCTTAACTACAAAAATAAATATTGTAATTGTTTTTTACTTATCTTTGTTTGCTGAATGCTCACTTAAAAATAAAACTAGTATAATAATGTTTGATATTTTCTCTGCAAGGTAAACTTGTATTATGTAAATGTTAAATTTCATTGCGAGGGCAGAGTTTGCAGCCGAGGCAAAATTTGACTTTTTCACCAGCTATTGGTCATTAGTGACATAGCACGGGTAAATGGTCATTGAGGTATTATACCCTCCATCAGTGAGACATCCAAAAAAACTATTTACAATGAGTAAATATATTTAGCTTTTAAAAGCTTCATGATTTAAATGAGACATGAAATGTGAGAAATATATTTTTTTCCATCAAATATAAGCACTTTAATAAAATTTATGGCTTTTTAGAAATAAAAAATGTTTTGAATATTAAACTAGTATACCAAGTATGAATCACATTGAAAAAACTGCTTGGATTGATATCATTTTTTAAATATAATATTCCTTTTATCCTCATGTATTTTTGAAGGTGATAGTGGTTCACATCTACATCAGAATCCCAGTAGTTGCATGTATGAATCATTTGTCATTGATAGAAACAGCAATTTAATTGCAAAGATTTTATTTTGAAACTGTCATTTTTAAAAAACTTAAAAGGAAAATTTTATAAATTAAAATTTTTTCATTGTCTACACACTGAAAGACATTAAGCTGTCTAGCACTTTCAGCTTTTGATAAGCTCTTTTCCATATATTCATATTCTCTTTATCTTTAACGAATCAGATAAATGGCATCTACTTGACATAATAAAAAGTACTTTGAGTTTGAAAGTTGAAGGATAATGATTTTTTTTTTTTTGAAAAACTACAAATTTCAAAAGACTTTCTTAGAGGAAGTCTTGCTTTTCATGTTTAAGGCAATTTTTTCCAAGTATCAAGTTTCGATACAAAATTTTTATATCATTATTATGATGCATAATCTTTCATAAAAGCTATTTTTATCAATAGTTTTCTAAAACATGTTGTACCTTAACTCTGAAAGGCCTGCATATGTAATGACTGCCACGCCTGTAGTTGTCAATACTTCTCTTAAAGTTGACTTGGCCCTTTCCTCTGTATGCCGATATGAAATTTCCTTCATGAATTGTTCACTTAAGTCTTGAAAAAATTTCATTTTTTTAATGACCATAAATTTTTTCTCTAACATTTTAAATTGGGAAAAAATCCATTTTTTTAAACCTTTGATTAATACTTGACTTGCATTTTTCATTGTTGTAATTACATTTACTTTTATTTTCTCTTTGTTCTTCAATGGTATGTTTTGATTCCGAATAGTCTTATGAATTTTTTAATGGAAAATTTATAATATTGATTAGTTATCATTGTTTAGTGGCTTGTTCATGCATCCCTTTAATCTAAATGTTTCATTTTAATTTAGATGGATTCATCTACTTCTTCTGAAGTCTTGGATATGTGGTTAAAAAGTTGTCGAGATGAAGATGCTTTCTTGAAATTTCTGCAGGATGCAAATATGATGCATCGTAAAGATTCTCTGAAGCGCATCATGCGTTAAATATATTTACTTTTACAATTGCACATGATTTTTGCATCAGTATATTTTATTTTTTGAATTTTTTTTGGTTATGAAGATCACATCCTTCAATTAATATCATTGTAGATTATCTTTCTAAGTCTACCTCTTGTTTAATATGACTTTATTAATATATCTTTCACAGTTATGTGTTTCGTCAGCTTAAATTCCAAACTGGAAAATGCAGGTTTTGTATAGTAGAGAGAAAAATAAAATGAAGGTAAACAGTGATTACCTAGTCATTTTCATTTCATATTGAGGTTGTTTTTTTTACATTCACATTGTTTCAGTTAATGTATTCTAAATGTATATAACAGTTTTTGTATAGTATAGAGAAAAAAAAAAATAACATACTCAGGGTAAACAGTGATTACCTAGTCATTTTTATTTCATATTGAGGTTTTTTTTTTGTACATTCACATTGTTTCAGTTATTGTATTCCAAATGTATACTATAAAGTTGTTATTCATTAAACATATGTCTAATTTCAATGCATAAGAAGTAATTTTTGTTATATTATTATTTTTGATGCCTTGTTTATTAAGATAATATAACATTTTCATTCCTACTTGCATTGTTTAATACAGGTAGTAATGTTAATTTACAGGTAGAAATTGTAGTCATTTTAATAGTATTTTAATTTATTTCTATCAAAACTTTTCCAATAATTTAATTCATTTATATAGTTTCAGATTTATTTTATTGTTCTTTTACTTTGATATTAAAGTGTTTAATTTATTAACTGTTTCCTGTGTTGCACTTGCTTTAATGTACATTTGAAAAATAAATTATTGAAACTACTGATAACAATTTTCAATTGCCTTTTTTGCATTTAATCTTGTTTATTTTTGGTTACTATTATTTTTTATTTTTGTTACTGATAAAGTAATTTATTTAAAATTGTTTGCAAAATCCATAATTTTGCTATTTATTTTATTTGTAATGGTTTTGAAAAGATGTGATATTTTTCTAATAAAATTGTTATTATTGATAAAACTTTGACAGTTTCTTTTATGTAAGACAGCATCTCTCTTGTAATTTAGCATTGTGTTTGCTTTGATACAAATAACAAACAAACGAATAGCATACCTTTGTTTTAGAAACAATTTGCATTGTCCTCTGAACTATGTCTGGTCTAATTCGCTATGGACTATTTTACTTTCACATTCACTCGCATTAGGAAGTCACTTTTTTTTTTTTTAAGTAATGATATTTGAGCTGAAAACTTTCAAAATTTATTTTGAAAAAGGGTTTTTTTATATGTAACTAATGTAATATATATATATATATATATATAACATATTTGATTATACTGTAAAACCTTAGGGAATTCAAAATCGGCGTCACATGTCATACGTGCCCATTTGCTATTTAAATCCATAACTCTCCTGGTCATGCTTAAATGTCTCGAGTATCCTTTACCCATCTTGGCTGTTTAAGACTGGAAATATTTTCATCTTCAAATTTAATTTCTTTTTAGTTCATAGGTTGTCTTGGATCTTACTAATACTGTAAAAATAATTTTACAAATTTAGCACCTCACTCAAATGCAGGAGCACACCCGTACAATCGTGCAGGTTAGGTATTTTCTGTGTAAACAGGAACCTGTACGATCATTCGGGTTATGTATTATCTATGTAAGCACGACACAATTTTTTTCTTGTGTGTTTCCTTCTTCTAGACATCTTAATAATATGAGATAAATGTATAAACTTTTAATGAGAAGAAGACAAATATATTTTTTTAAATGTGCAACACAAAACAAAGTTACCTGAAAAAAAACCCATAAGGCAAGGGGTTAAGAATGAATACAGCATCTTAATTAGTAGAAATGAACTCGGTATCTTTCTTTTACCCTCAACTTGTTTGCCACTGTACCGTGTGAATTGCCGCATGCTTTTTCCATTCACCTTCATAAAGCACCCAGAGTCGATACTTTACTGCATTTGGTATATCAAGAGTATTTTACCAAATTTCCTGGATAATTCGAATTCCCCAGAATCCGAACAAAGGTCAGCCCTAATCTCAATAAGTAATGGTCATAGAAATAGTTTGAAATTTAAAGTGTTTTCTAAACTGGCTGGCAAATATTAGTAAAATTTAGGCATCCCAACTTCATCAGGATGTCAAGAAATTTTCCATAAGGGACCCCCTTCGCCCACAAGCGATCTAATAGGCCAAATGGCTCCACACCGATGCGAAACTCACTGGGGGCTGGTATTGACTGGATTCTCGACAGATAAGAAATCCACGACACAGAGCATTTTATAAAAATTATTAAATTCTTATAATATTCTTTATTTGTTTCTCAAACTCTAGACACGATATTGGAAAAAAGGTGACTTCTGAATTGTGCTTAAATTTTCACAGAATGTAGTTTATTTCTACTGATAAATAAGTTTTTATAGCTACTTAAATACATAGTTAGATTTCTCACTGAAGTGTGAGCTCTATCCAGTTCACCATGAAGAAGTAAACACGAATCCTGAGAATACAACACATGTCTAATGTGACTAAAAGTACCACATTTGCTTCCCTATTTTTGATTCTTTTGCATTTTGTTCTATCTTGAAAACATTTCTTGTTTTTTACTTGTTAGTAAATAGTTCATATATAAATAAAGTTTAATGAAAATTTAAATAGCTTTCATTTTTAAAAGAATGGCTTCCTTTATCCCAAATTTAAATTCACATGAAAAATGGGCACTCCAATTTTACAAGTATAGATGAGTCTACACTGAAGTACCAAAAGTCGTGGGATACCTCCTAATATCGTGGGACCTCCTTTTTCCGGGCGAAGTGCAGCAACTCGCTATGGCATTGACTCGACAAGACGTGGGAAGTACAATAGTTAAAACTCGCATTTTGCAATGAAAATGTGGTCACAAGCAGGGGTGTAGTGGAGCCGGCACGCAATGGAATGCTGTTCCGACCTTGCTTTTTTTATACGAGAAATAAATATAAAAAAAATTGTGAGAACGTCCTTAAAACAGTGTATTTTTTGTCACCCAGGTTAGAGCATTCCGGTACTGCTTTTAAAGAGTCCCGTCAGTGCTTATTTTGTGACTGCACCACTGGTCACAAGAGGATCGACGAGAAAGTGATGAAAATGATTTGGGCTCACCCCTTATCGCAGAAAACTGATAATGATTTGCAACTTTTGTCAATGGATTTGCTTGCTGTGCGCGATACTTACATGCATTTTCGTAAAAATAGCACGTATATTTGGGAAGATATAAAGGTTTTCTTAAAAAATACCAAATTTTCTTATAATATCCAAATTTTTCAATCAAATCATACGAAAATTACAGAATACATGATAATATGCCAGTGAAGCATTATCTTAAAATTCAAAGCGAATACTTTGTATATTTGAGGAAGTATGAGTATTTGTAGTAAATATTTTTTAATTGCGCATTTGCGAAATATAACGTAATATTTCTTTCATAATTTCAAACTAAGATATTCCAATTCAATACCATTAAGATTTAGAAAGATAGTGGCATTTCTGTTGCTCTTTAAGAGAAACAAAATGATGAGGGGTTTTACACAAATTTGATAGTTTTTGAACTTGAACCCCCGAAAAGTAATGGTCGAACTGCAATTTAAATTATGTATTTTATTTATGTGTATGCGTGGGTATTCAGCATATTCAACCTACAGCATATTCAATAAAATTCAATGGAACTCTTTCAAGATGCAAGTTTAAAAAACTGCAGTTTGTGGAAACCCCCTCGTCATTTTGTTTCTCTTGCTGCAAGGCCGATGTCTTTCTAAATCTTAATGGTATTATTCAATTGGAATTTTTATATGAGCTGTCCTATATATCTGTCTTCAAAATTATAAAAAAAAAGTTATACTAGGTTTCGCAAATGCGCGGTAAAAAATTATTTACTACAAAAACTCGTACTTCCTCTAATTTTCAAAGTATTTACTTCAGATTTTAATATAATGTTTCGCTAATAGATTGTCAGTATGCATGTGTGTCTATAAGTTTTGTGTAATTTGGTTGAAAACGCTGCATGTTATAAGCAGAAAACATATGGAAACATTTGGGAATTTTTGAGAAAACCTTTATATGTTCGCGAAAACTCGTGTTATTTTCACGAAAATGCATGTAAATATTGCGCTCAGCAAACAAACCATTGATGGCAATTGCAAATCATTGTAAGCTTTCTGTGAAATGGCCGTGCGCCCAAATCATTTTCTTTTTCATCACTTTCTGGTCGGTTGCCTAGATGCCCTTGCGACAGAAACTTCACTGTAAAATGTGAGTTCCCACGATTCTCCATAACTGATTGTGAAACACTGTATCCATATTAATTCCAAATAGTTCGCATTTCACAAATTATGCAATACTTTTGGCCAACTGTGCATACAGATTGTCCCCCAAAAGTGGAAAAAAGTGTTTATTTTCTTAAATATTGCTCCTAGACATATACTTCCAATTACAAATCTTCATCAAATAAGGTGGAATTTGTATGAAGACACTTCAGCTTCTGTGGGGATTGATAATAAAAAGTTTAAAAAATTAAATTGTGATACGGCTCCCATAGTGTGAAAATGTTAGTCGGTAAAATTTTCCACTTACATTTATCTATGACCATACGAAGTTGCACGCTTCTATCTTCAAAACTTACAGAGATATTAGAAGACAAATTTATACTAAGTTAGGCTACTGTTTTATACCCCTAACTGCTGTTTGAACGAGAAATTCGATGTGCGATTCAGGGATAATACACATATTTCAGTAAGTTATTAAAAGCGCAGGATCAGGAAATAATAATGCATTTATTAACTCTTATTAAATTTTGAAAATGGTCAAATAATACATCAACTGAAGTATTCACAAAATTAGTTCAAATTGTGAAACTTCAACAACTCTCCAAAGAAGTGGCGGCTCCTCTGCTCAGAAGCAAGCAGTGCTACAAAAATATTAATGGAATTCAACTGAAATGCAGTTTTTCAAAAATAGTTTTAGCTTTAAATAGCCTAAATATGTAATTGCAATTTTATGAATTGCATTTTCTTAAATTACCGCCGTATCTTTTCTCGGTGAGTATTTTCTAACGAAAGTAAATGAATGCGTAGTAAATCAGCCAAACTCCCGTTGAGGCAACATGAAAATGAATCCGAAACCTTATTTGGAAGAAATCCGGAGCATTTGTTCGCCGAGTGCCAAACAGGAATATCCGAAAATCCATTTCTGGTTAAGTTCAAAGCCAGAAAGAATAAATTTTTGCATTCGTCCTTTATATCACTTTTGTGCGCAATGAACGGATTTTGTGCTATTTGGTATGCAGCCACCGTGTCTGACTGGCCAGGTTGACAGTTTGCCCGATGGCACCCTTTACACATGAGACAATATGGGCTCCCAGGATGTGTGTGTGAGTGAGAGAGAGGAAAGGAAGAACTCTTGCTCTAGTAAAAATTTCCCGCTCTTTTTCTAAAATAAATAAACAAAATAACATGTAATTTTATATTAATAACAAATAGTGTCTTTGGTGCAAGGTTGGGCCACGATGTGCCTCAGATTTTTATTGACAAGACGGTACGGATGACCACTCTCTGTAGGAAGGGTACTGTCCTTGCACACACACCAGCGATGAGCGATTTTAACGGAGCACACGAACTCGACGGTTCACAATCTCCGAAACATAATAGGTAGCAACTATAGCCCTGGCTGAAAAATTGAGGTTAACATAGTTAATTAATATTACCTGGAAGGAAGATTAAGATTAGTGCTGAAAGGGAAGTTATTATTTATTAAGTCCAATTAGATGTCTCATTTATTCGTCTCCATTCGTTACATTCATTCCACCTTCCATTCTCACATGCATACAACAAGATATGGTAAAATAAAGAAAAGAGAGAAAAAATAACAAGAAAAATTGGAATTAATTGAGTTTGGTTAATAGTTGGGGCAACCCGTTACCTGATTGTGGCACTGGTGTAAGCGACTTCTGTTCTTCGTCACATCTGGTCTGGGTCTTTGGCTTAGGTCCAGGGAGGGGGTTAGCCTTCCACGTAAGCCCTGAGAAGGGCTAGTTGGCTCATTTCCTTTTATGGTGCATCTTCATGAGTGGGGTATTCAGTAATCTTGTTTAATCTGGAAGAAAAGTGCCCTTGGGAGCCGTTCTCCTTCCAGATTAAACAAAATTGCTGAATACCCCACTCATGAAGATGCACGAAAGTTGCCTAAACGGCGTGTTTTTTTTTCTTTTTGCACCTGCATTTTACTGTTGTAAAATTGATAGACAAGCGAACTTACATATCTTCAAAAGTAAGAGAAAAAAAGTCTTCTAGCTACTAGGAGGACATAAAAATCATGTTATTTGATAACCAAAGGACTTTTGTGAAAGGGGGGGGGCACTCTCGCTTTTCTTAGGTTTATAGGACGTGCGTACCTTGCAAAAATTGTGAGAAAAATTTTTTCGAGAGGTGAACTCAAATTATTATTTTTCTATTTATATCATAAGTTGTTTGATTTTCTAGCACTAAATACTAGTCGCCCCGGCGGCCAGCTGATTCTTCCATGTGATTGACGGTGTTAAATTTATTATGTCAACCAATTTTGCATTCATCAACTTTTTTTTTGGTAAGCTGAAAGTATTATCTATTACAAAAGACCAAGAAATTAAGTAGTTTTACATACAACCCCAGTGGACAGGAAATTTGTTAGCATTTCAACTAAATTTTGATGCAGTATGCTTTGTATCTAATGAAATTAATGATTTAGGTCTTAATTGTTAAAAAAAGAAAGTCTTAGAAATATGAGATTCAATGAAGATTATTCTTTTCTTTTGGTCATGCATAATTCTAATTTAAGTTACAATTATTACACATTATTAAGCTAATTATAAAGTGAATATTTAATCTAATTATAACAAATAAATGAATAACATAATCTCTTGGGAAGATTATATTGCCATAATTGGAAAAACGGTTTAAGAACAATGCTAAAAAGTAAATCTATCAAAATAATATAATAAATCTATTTGAAAAAAGGAAGAAAGAAAAGAGAAAGGGCAAAAAAAAAAAAAAAAAAAAAAACTGGTGAAACAACAAAAATGGACTGCATTTTCTTACAATAAAAGAAGGTTTCATATCCTCGAATCAAAATAAATTTTTATATTATGATTTTTAACAGAAGAGTAAAACATTAGTTTAATTTTTGATGAAACTATGAAATTGGTTTGACTTTCAATACAACATGGCTAAGTCTCGTTAAAAATTATACTTTAAAATCTTTTTTTAATAATTGCACATCAAATAACCCTGTATCATTTGAAAGATAATTTTTTTTTTAAATTTAAGATTGCGTGAAAATTTTTATTTGATGTGTTAATAGTTTTGAAAGTTATCACTGAAAAATACGAAATCCCTAATATTAATTAATTAATGTTTAATATTTAATTACTTAGAATTTTAAAAAAATTCACCAAGGTGCCCATTCTCACCCTCCGTAGTATGTTTGTGCCAAATTTGGTAACTCTATTCTCAACGGTCGGTCATGTAGAGCATATCATCAACAGACTTACACATATATTTGCTTTCATTATTTGTAGAAATTTACAAACAAATGCATTATTAGAGGTAAAACACATCAGCACTATGGTATTTTGTGCTAGATTTCATTCCATAAAATAAAATCAAATGCAGCTATACTACACAAAACTCATAATCTCCTTGTTTTCACCTGTCTTATTTGTAACTTTTTTAGTATAAAATTTTAGTTCTATACAGAGTGTTCGTTCTAATCGTGGCCCAATAGCTAATTTCTAAACCTTTAGAGATAGGCATATACTGCCAATCAGAAATATGCTCTGAATGCCGTAAAGAATTATATTTTATGTTTGAGTCAATGAATATACTACTGAAAAAAGTTCGAAGCCTAAATTTTTATACAGTACCTTGGACCTTTTAGCCATATTTAGCGAAATAGTTTTAACACACTAACATTTCAAACAAAAAAAAGTTTCACTCTTCTGGGACTAAAAACTGATCGAGTTAGGGAGTTTTCAATTTCATAATTTTCCACCAATCAGTGACCGCGTCGAGCAAGCGCTACATTTTGATTGGAAGATCTTCCTCGAGGACGCCAACTCGGTCAGTTTTAGACACAGTTTTTTGTTTAAAATATTAGCCTGTAAAGATTATTTTACTAACTGTGACTTATAGGACCGGGTGACTGTATAAAAACTTAGACTTCGTCATTTTTTCAGCAGCATATTTATTGATTAAAACAACATAAAATATAATTATGTACACCATTTAAAGCATTTTTGTAAATGGAAGTAAATGCCTATTTAACGATTTAGAAATCAGTTATTGGGCCACGTTTAGTGGACACCTAGTATATGATAACATTGTAGATGTGAGTGGACCCTCTTTGACTCTTGTCAACCACTATTCTCATACCCAGTCCGCCACTGTTATCCTATGTCTATCTTACTTGTTGATTAATTTTCTGTCTTCTCTTCTCGTTTTCATTACTTTTCCATTTTCGCTGATCATCGAACTCCCAGAGTGAAAAAGTAAGCAGAAAAAAAATAAAAAAAAAACCCCGCTTTTACTAATGCATTAAAAAAAAAGAAATAATCATTTTTCTCAAAAATCTGGAGGTCAGAACAAAAATCGTAAAAACGCGAGGCGCAGGTAGAAAAGCTGTAAGTAAATTAGAATTGTAATCACATTTATAATATATTTTATGTGATTAATGTTTAATAACATTTCGTTTCTTATGATAATCATTGTGGTTTTATATCTTTCTCCTATTATTTCCAGCGCCTCACGCTTTTACGATTTTTGTTTTGACCTCCAGATTTTTGAGAAAAATTATTATTTTCTTTTTTAATGCATTGGTAAAAGCGTTTTCTTAAAAGTTTTTTTATATTTATTATTTTCTAGTTTTTAGTCTTTAATTTATGTCATAATTCAGTATTATAAATATTTTATACATCAACTAACTAAAGCAATTATTTTATTGAAAAAGGTCTGACAGGATGTACGTAATGAACCCTATGTTTTGTTTAATTCCAGCAATAATTTCTTTAAAAAGATCTATAATAGGACATACTTATTTTTATTGAAACATTTAAATTACTGTGTCCAGAATTTTAGTTCTCAAAAATACTATAAATGGCGCCACTGAAATCTACCAAGTGCAAACGCAATTTTTCGAATTTTTTTAAAATTGATAATTGCGAGCTCTAAAATTATTAAAATATTGCATTGTCATCAAGACCCAATAAATATATAAAATTTCAGAACTCTAGTACATTAAAAAGTGAGTGGAAAATCGATCACAAAATTCCAACCTTACATACATACAAACATGAAACATTTTGAACTTGGTAAAAGCGTTTAATAAGAATAAAAATTAAAATACGAAATTTTAAAATAATTTTAGTGGATTTTGCAACTCTACAGACTTAAAGGACGAGCCACCACTGCCTTTAGGTAAAGCTAAATAATGCTCACACTACTGAGAGAAAATAGTTTAATATTCTCTTATTCGGTAGGGTCTGTTGGGCTAATTGAGGACGAATTTTGTAGACTCTGTCATTTTTTCTCTTTTAAAGGATAGTATGCGATGGAGAAGAGTCTATATTTTTTGTGAGTGAATAAACATATTCTGCAGGGTTCATTAAACAATTCCTCCTTTCAAAAATAATTTGTTAATTTACCATCCTCACTTCTAGGAGCGTTCTTATTTTACCCCGAAGTGTTCCCAATTACCCCAGATACTACGGGGTAATTGGGAACACGTATTTCGGCTTCTGATCACAATAACGAATTGATTTGAAGATAATATATTTTAAATGATTAGAGATTACTGAATTTTGCCTCAAAATACATTTAACTGCTTTTTCCCAACTATCACAAAATATTGTTGTCTGAATCTTTTTCAGCAAAAATATTTTCTATTTCATGGAATTCCACATATAAACTATTACAACTATTTACTACCTTCAATTTAGTGTAATTTATAATCATTCTAAAACAAATTTTGTCGGGAAAAGTTCGGAAATGAATCTTTATAGAAACTGAATATTTTGACACACTAGAAGGAAATAGGTAAAACTTAAAAATCACACATAAACATTAGTTGAAACAAACAGGTCAATTTAGTAGTAGAAAATAGATTTTCCACTTGAAATTGAATGTTCTATTCACTATTCAACTAATTTTTCTTTCACATTTACATTACCTGAAAACCAAATACTTCTTTCCTACAATCTTCTTCAAAGATACGTTCTGGGAGTAGAGCTTTCAACTGACTTTCGGAAATTTCAAACTCGTCATTTACCAGCTAAACAAATTTTGATTTTTCCAAATTGGTGCTCCTTAAAACCGGTTATATCTAGTTCACCATTGCCAATCCTTGAATCCCACAGATGTACGAATAATGAGCCTTCATTATGGCATCTCCAACGTTATCGATCAAAACAAATATATTTGTTGAAAAATTCAGCCATGTATGGTTCCAGATAAATTATTTCCTCCATCTTTGCAGCATCTGTTTCTTGTTGAAAAGAGAAAAAATCCACATCTTCAGATTCCTCCATCAGTATCACGTTTACTTCTTTCTCGTCATCAGTTTCTTGTTTTCTTCTAAACTTAAAGTCGAACGGCTTCATATCATTATTAACAAACAACTTTCATAGGTAAAAAAGTAATATGTATGAAGATCATATGGTAAATTGTTTTTAAATGTCAGTTGCTAATTTGACATAAAACAGGGAACTTTACTGACGGGACAGAACGCAACAACGTTTCTAGATTTAAAATTGCTTCCTATCAAACAATAAATTAGTCTAAATACATAAAAATATAGGTTTTTGTTACATTAGAAGCCCGTACCCAATTTCCCCGTAGTAAAAATTCTCAGGGGTAATTAAGAACATGAACCTGTTCCTCAAGATGAAATACAAAAACGAAAATTCAAGTTTCCTTGAAATCTTTATTTCCTACAGATCTAAGAAAAATATAAATTAACAATTTAGCCTGCTTATAACTGGCGTAAAGAACGAAAAGTGAAACTTCAGAAATTTGGATTTCACTTTTCTTAACACGGTTGCAACTAAAGGTAACAAACGTTAAAAAATAACATTGAAAAAAGTATGAAAGTGTTTTTCTTCTTCCTCTAGAGTGTCTTAACGAAAGCACATGCTTTTCAGTTCGCTAGGGCCTCATCAGTGCGCTCTGTAGTCACCGTTCCCAATTATTACTTGTTCCCAATTTCCCCACCTGACCCTATAAATATGAAATATTTTTTAAAAAATTTTAATAATTCATTTATTATTTTTAGTAATATAGTGTCCCCTAAAAATGTCTCCCCAAACGAAAAGAAGACACATTTTTGTGGTAGACAGCATAATTTTTCAAATAATGAAGTATCCACTTTCAAATTTCCGATTTCGAAGTTGAAATGAAAAATGACAATAAATTAAACGTACCTTCAGCATCCTAGAGTCAGTCTCTGATCTTGAACACCTCGCAATCAAAGGGTTAAGAAAAATTTATAGAGTTGTAGACACTCCGCTTTAGTGTATATGTTGCAGTTATTCAACTTAATAAGGCTTTGCTAGATTATTAACTTTCGTAATTTACCTATTTATGCAGAGAAATATCTCTAGTGTATACCACATTCTTGTTTCTCCTAGTCAAGTGAGTGAAAAAAATTTTAGTGATTTTGATCAAATGGCAGATCATTTCCTCACACTCGCAAGAATCAAGCATTCACCAGAGTCAAAAACACTAAAAATAAAAAAAATAACCAGTAATTAGTAGGAGAATATTGAGTTATGAAGAATAGGGTGGGGCGAAAAAGCTCCCGAAAAAAAGTTTAGCACAATTTATTAGCCTATATGCGTAAAAGTTGTTGCCTTTAAGTGTAATGATCTGTGTGGAATTTGAACTTCCTACGTCGTAATCTTTGACTGCCAAATTGCCATAAAAATCTCTGACATTTTAAGATTTACAAATTTTTCATGCACCTCTTTACTTCTTTTATCTGTGTGATAAAAACCCAGAACTCACCGCATGGAAGTCTCTGCACACGGAGTTCCACCACCCTCCCACCCTTTGTTTGTTCCCTAACAGTTAGAATAATTGCCTTATAGAACTTGGAGATCTAGAATTTTAATTTAAAATTCAGGTAATGCAATTCTAGATGCTATTCCTGATCTTATGAATTAATCTCGTGCAGCACTGCCACACATGGCAGTTAATGAATGCTTCAGTAACTAATTTGAGGCAGCTCTCTACTGCTAGGAAATATTAAAATAACATTTTCAGCAGGAACGTCCAAAATCATCACCTTAAGTTCATTATCAGAAATAGATACTATGCATGGTAGTTCAGTAAGTGTAACTGAACGCCAGTCAATTAAATCTATGTAGTCATCTGCCTTGAAATTTATGGTATGAATTTTAAATTCACGAATAGTTCGTTCTACTTCAGCTATTTGTCCACATTTTAATACGAAGGCGGAACTCTCTCATCTGCTTTCGGCTATCTGTCAACATTGCCATCAAAATATTTTCTGAGTGGCCAAAATATGGAGTTTCCTATTATTGTTCGATCTATTATGCTCATTAATTCTACAGGTAAAAATCGAGATATTTTTTATTTTGCTGTGAAAGTGTTGAGACTCCCATACTGACAATATGACCGAGTATTAATACCAAATAATGCGCAAGGGTACTCTGATAACATACTTCTGTTAAAACTTTCAAGCTCCCTGATGGGTATCTCGTTGAAACATATAGCCTCAAAATTCGATTTGCTATCGTTGACCATCTGACATTATTCAATTTCCCCGAATCATTTCGTGGCAAGCTTAATGAAATATTTCCTTTTTAATGATAAATTCCAGTACGTAAGATAACGTTTATCTGTATTAAGTTCATCAAGAGCAACTTCAGGCGAAGATATTAATATTTTTTCAAAGCTTATTACAGGCATTTTTTATAAGATTTTTTTCCCAATTTTCCCCCAGTACCCTTTTCACTCAGTAATTTTTCCGTCCAAATTTTGCAATAGATCAGGTAATGGCAATTCACTTGCATGTAAGAAACAACCCATTGCAGAGGATGTCCCATAGAAAGCTCTAGTTGTCTTATGATACCAGTTTTAGAACCTGTATTAATTACTGCTCTATCACAGCCAACAGCTTGCAACTTAGAAAGATCAACATTTTTCTCAAAAATGTTAATATGCTTATTTTCATATTATGAGAAGTGTCAGATATAGGAGTGACATGGCCAATATATATAGATCCTGGTTCTGAAATTGGAAAAACATGCTGTTCTGTTATGTTCTATCTAGCTTCTATTTCTCCTTCCTTACCCATAATCAAAGTTTTATCTTTTCGGCCGTCAAAGCAGATGCCATCCTACGATACAAAGTGTTTTATCTCATTTTTCCTTTTCAAGTCATCATGGGTTTTCATCCTCTCCCTTCTAATTGTGACCACTTCAGAAGAATCATCTTTGTTAATAATCCTCATATCTTTTAAAGCTGCTTTTATACGAATTGTTTCTGATCTATCTGAAATGCCAGCTCTGTCGCAAGGTTGTGCAACATTTGGAAGTGTAGTTCTCATTTGCGATGTTAAATATTTAATTTTATCTTAATTTATGGTAGTGTTTTCCGTTTCACATCGTTTATACTCAATATCATCATATTCAACAGATGATCTTGAAGAATTTAAAATGTGTCCCATAATAGAAGGAGAAAGTATATAGCTGTTTTTCATCACTGTCTTACAACTGAATGTTTTGACTTCTTTCTGCAGTCTTTTCTTTGCGCTGCGATCTTTTTCACGCATTTTGCTTGCTTTAATGTCAAACCTATTAGCACAAGATGCTCAATATTGCTATGATATCTTTACGATATTGTGCGACATTCAGAATTTCAGACAACATCGTGAAGATAACGTACAATATTTTGTGGTAATAGAGAATATTTCCACTTACCATTCTTATAACTGTCTTTTGATTTCTTTGAGAGTTTAATTTCAAACACCCACGGTTTGAAATAAGAGCTATGATAATTTATAAATGTGTTTTTCTTAGTTTTGTGACAAATTAGGCAAAATAGCTGAATGTTAAAGTTATTTGGGCAGCCTAAAATTTAATTTTATTTATCCGAGATTTCGTACAGAAAAAGGTTTTGTAATAGGCAACTTTTCCACATATAGGCGTTGCAAATTCGCGACTTTCCTTTTTTCACTCCGCCCTAATGCAGAAGGTCAAGAAGATATAACTCACATAACTGGAGAATATTGAAAAAAAAAATAATTTTCTTCTCATTGTAAACTAAAAACTTTATATTCATCGTCCTCGAAATGTTATTTTTAAAATAAATTTTCAGTTTTCAAGGATGATAACTACCTATTTAACATATCTGCATGAAAGTAGGTGTATTTGTTATTCAGGCAGATACTTTTTTATGTGATGCAACAGCAGAGATTTAAAGGAGAGACAAAATAACTAAAATCACTGATTTTTCACTGAAAGTCATACAATTAAGAATTACTTCGCGCAATTGCTATGCAAATTTCAAATGCCATGGTTTGGTTTCTTCTTTCTTTTCTTTCTGTTCTACCAATCCCAAGCGATTATATACACCAAAGGCTATATCATTTTGGTCGTTGATTTTGATAGAATAAATTTAATAAAAACAGTTGTTAAAACGCACTTTTTATTAGTATACTAAAAAGTAATTCTTTTAATTTTAAATATTTTCTACTTTTTAATATTTAATTTATAATTCATTATTAAAAATCTTATAAACAATTCTTCTGAAATTCACTTCAAGGTGGCGCCACGGGTTGGAAATCAAAGTTTCAGAAATAACAGGAAGTGAGTGAAAAATGGATTGCAAAATTCCATCTTTACAAACATGAAATAGTCAAGTTAGCGGAAGATATTTTTTCATATTACAGTAACTTTCCTTTTCAAAAACCGATTGAAAACTTTCGAAAGAGTAAATAGCAAGACATCCTGGGAGACCTTCCCTCCATTTTATCCCTTGCGTCATGGCTAAAAAATAGACGTGAGGACATCATTATTACTCGCATTTTCACCAGAATGATTATCACCCCAGCTCTCTTGCATAAATTTGGACTTCACAATAATCCCTTATGCTCCGTGTTCAATCAAGAAAACACTATCGAACATATTCTTTTATACTGCAAGAACTTCTGCTTGAAACACAATTTGGATCTTCAAATTTTTTCCTGACACAAAGTCTCTTTCTTCATTCGATTCGCTCTTCTAAGCACCATCTTCAGGTTTTTCTTCAGACGATGAAACTTTTTGACATCTATTAACTGTGACTCCTGGATACTAGGGGATGACAGCCTTTGCCGCTATATATCCCAAACAAAACCTCAACTCAACAACAACTAGTCAAGTTAAATACAAGTGTTTAATAAGCCAATTTTTCTGTTTTTCTAAAGCTTCACATGATTTATCAAGTTTAACGTAAATTTTATTTAAAAACTAAAAAAATATTGGTTCAAATATCTTTAAAAACAGGTATCTGAAAGTAGTCAGATACCTTAAGTAATTTCAAAAGCAGCCTCTTATGACTTCGGTGAAAGAATGATTTAACAGGTGCGTTAGAATGATGAATTGAAGTATTAATTCTGAAAGTATTGGGTCATCCGGAAAGTTCTGTGTTTTTTTTTGATGATAAATTTCAATAAAGCAGTACAAAAACATAAGAAAATTCTATTGAATTATACAAGTACCATTTTGTTCTCTAACTTATTGTCATCGTTTCGGCAGTTTAAAAATCTCTTTTTAAAAAAAGTCATTAGGTTTATTAGTAAAGAAGTTATAGAGATTCTGTTTCCGGTCTCCAAAGTAGTGAGCTCCAGGCTGTTAAGAGAATTTTGATCTGAAGAGTTTAAAATCTTAAGGGGCAAGGTATGGTGAATACGGGGTGTGACACAAAACATCCCAGTTACATTTTGTCTGAAATTCATTACAATGTGGGGTCGAACATTGTCATGCTGGAAGATAAAACCTTGATGATTGGTCAATTCTGGCCACTTTTCTTCTATTTCAGCTTTTAAAACTGCCATTTGGGAAGATTATTTTCCAGAATTTATTGTCTGATTTGGAACTGTCAATTCAGAACAAACAATTCTTTTGTAGTCCTACCATACACAAAGCATTAATTTTTTGCGTTGCAGCACCCCTCGCGATTAGGGATGGCGGTTATTGCGAAAATAACCGGTTTTCGTTTTTTTAAATAAAAAAATAAACGCCGTTTGTAGACAAATTTTTTTATTAATATTGTTTTCACAGGAAATAAATCCATTGACTAATATTCATCTGTTCATAAAGACTCTTTCAGTAATTAATTCACCAACCAACAGACGCATCGAAGAAGCGGTTGTCGTTGATTGGCCTAAGATGATTAAATTCAAAGCTTCATAACTTGGTAAATTTTAGTCTAATCGAACCTAAAATCGATCCTATCTTCCGATCCGGTTTTTTTACCTGGTTATTGGATTCAAAAAAATAACCGGGACAAAAAATAACTGAAGAAACCGGTTAACCGAAACAAAAAAATCTGGTTTTCGGTTAAAACTGGTAGGTTTTTCCCATCCGTACTCGCGATGTTACTTGGGGGAATTCAGTTAGTCTACTCCAAGATCCTTTTCTTGTAACATTATTGAACAGCATTCACTTCTCATATCCAGGAAATGAGACATTTCAAAAAATGAGTTTCTTCAATTCGTTTCAGCAAAGAATCACATGCCGAAATTCGAGCAAGCATATTCCGCTGTGTTAAAGTAGGAGATACCCATACATCGTAGCGGTTTACATACCTAATCTTCTTCAAATAATCATGTACTGTACTTTTTAGAATATTTAGTTTGTGTGATAATTCTTGAACTGCGTAACGTGGATTTTCAAAGATAACTTCTTTTAATAGGTCCACATTTACTTAGGATGGTCGTCCAAAATGGGCATTATCTTCGAGGATGAAATTTTCGGGCTTAAACTTCTCAAACCACCTTCGGACTCTGCCATCAGAAACAGCACTTTGTCCATATACAGCACAAATTTTACGAGTTGCCTGACTGGTATTTTTCCTTTCTTAAAATAAAAGAGCAAAACTTTCTGGTTTTCCATTCTGAGAACTGCATTGAAACAAAAATTATGCCGCAACATATGCTAAAATTATGCAATGAAAGCATAAAAAACAGAATTTACATATCTGTTTCAATCAAGGTCATTCCTTAAGAGCAGTAGCAATATAACTAGAAGAAAACGCGCCTCGTTTGAAAAACCGCAGAACTTTCCGGATGACTCAATAAGTACTATTGCTGGTTCCAATTTCTTGCACGTCTGAAATCTTACCTTATATTGGCATTATGAGCCCTCTTTGAGAAAAAAGTAACTATCATTCTTTCTCGCCATTCGCCATTTTTTGTTCTTTCAACTTTGTCTTGTCATTCATTAGTTTAGAAAGCCCACACTGCTGACTGATGCTTAGTTTCTGGAATAAACTAGTAGATCCACATTTTATTCTCCCATAATGCTTCCAAATACAAACAGTACTTTACCGGAAATTTCCTTGGTACTAAGCATTACAGACATTCGCTTCCATACATCTCAGTCATTTATAGATTATTGTAAATTTCTGTGATACGTATAATGACATCGTTCTATTCTATATTCTTAAATAATTATGCAATACTTTTTTAAGTAACTACGAGCAAATGAACCAGAAATCTTCGTCCTCGATATTAGCCACGGAACCATCATTCTGTAGAGTAGTATGAAAATACCGAGTTCGCTTCTTTATGACTGTTTTTACTAATTATCCAGTTAAATCTTTAATCCTCGCCTAATTGAAATTTTTAAATTCTGAACTCAATTTAAAACAACAGGAGTCAATTGCTTACTATATGCAGTGCTGTTCATAATATTAGAATGGACTGTTAAGATTTATTGTTTTGTTTATAAAATTTTAAAAATTTGATAATTCGCTATTTTGTTTTGATTTTCTAGTACCTTATTTCATCCTCTATAAATGCCTACAACTTTTAATTATTTCTTAAAATACCTACATTTTTTTTAATAAAACACTATTGTTTTAAACAATATATTCTAGCTGTTCATAATTATTCGAACGGCTGATGACGAAGGTTATATTTAAGTGAGTACGAATGGAATTTGTTTCAATTTTGGCAAATTTTAAAAATTTGAATAGATTAATTTACTTGGTAATTATTTTTGACCTGTGAAGTGGTCAAGCCAACAGTAATGCCCAAGAGTTTAGAGATTTCTGTTGAACTTCTCCAATGCGTCAGTGAAGATCGAAAGGATGGGATATCATACGAAAACCTAGCAAAAATGTATAAATTGTGAAAGTCCAGTATGCACTATTTGTGCAAGAAGTATGAGAATATCGAATCCACCGAAACCAAGAGAGGGCGAGGCAGAAAACCGAAAACAAGTGCAGGAGAAGACTCTATGATTCTAAGATTGGTACAGGAAAAGAATGATATATCGTCAAAGATTTGAAATTGAATGTATCAGCTCTAACAGTTCGCCTTAGAATCAAGAACTCAGGGTTGATAAGCTGTATCTAAAGAAACAGACCATACATCTCAAAACAAAACATGGCAACCCACTTGGCCTTTGCAAAAGAGCATTTTTCGAAGGATTTACAATTCTGGAACAGTGTTTTATGGTTAGACGAAAGCAAATATGAGCTTTTTGGGTAAAAAAAAAGCGTAAAAAAGCATGGCGGCGATCAGGTGAAGCGTTTTAAAAGATGAATATCCTACAGACAGTAAAACATGGAGGCGCAGATGTGACGGTATGGGGATGTATTTCCTCTAAAGGTCTTAGTGAAATTGTGATGATCAGCGATAAAATGACTGGAAGTGTGTACGTCGGTATATCCTTTCTCAAAATCTGAAGAAATCCATCACAAATTTGAAGTTGGGTCGACGATATATCCTTCAATGAGATAATGACCTAAAACATACGTCAAAGATTATCATAGATTATTTCACAAAAACAAGATTAAGGTACTGGATTGGCCACCAGAAAGCTCATAACTTATCCCCATCTAAAATCTATGGTCAGTTTTGAATCAGAAACTGTCTTTTGAAGAGAGAAAAATATAAAGCAATTTTTTGAGACTATCATAGATGAATGGCGTAATATCAACGAAGAGACAACAAAGAAATTGGTTGATAGGCATGAATGAAAGACTGAAAGCAGCGATTGAAGGCCAAAGGAGGGTTCAGCTAAAGATTAAACACTAATATTTAATTTTAAAAAATCACGTTAACTTTTTTGGTGAAAGTTTTTGATCGTTAGAATAATTTTGAAAACACATACTTAAGAGTTATATGAAAATGTTCCTATTCTAACATATTCTGCGAAAAAGTTCGTGTTATTTGAAGATTTTTTAATGAATAAGATCGAATTAATAATAAAATTAATGCATTTGAGATATAAATAAATGAATTTATATTTTATAATGAAAAATATAAATTTTTCTTGGCGTTCTAATAATTTTGAACAGCACTGTATAAGAAATGGCCTCCGTCAGCATTTTGAATCATTACTTGGTTTGTTATAACAATTATTTGTAATTCTATCCTTAAGAAATCATGATTCAAAAATGGTTTTTTACTTTCTGTTAACTTTTGGGATACATGATACTATCCTAATCTCTGCGTTAGCAAATAATTGTGCAGTGATTCTAAAAGTGGCAACGGATGAATATCAGATGCAATTTTATTTTTTGAGGCAAATCATCCGAATGTCATCATATAGTGTAACTTGAAATCAATAAGTTCCTTTCTTGCGGCTGCTTGTAATAAGCTTTCAGATCAATCCTCATCTTCTTACAAGTTTCAACCACCTCTGAGTTAAAAAAAATGCATAAAAATGAATGGCAAATGCTTACATTGGATGGGGGAAAATCTCAGATAACTGAATTTTTTTTCATTTCTTCTTGCTTTTTTTTTGTCTTATCTTAAAATAAGATAGGTTGCGGAAGGAAAAAAAACTTCCTCCCATCCCCAAATAAAAAATTTACAACGAATTTGCGTCAAATTTTTCATTGGTCTTAGATTACAAAATATTTTTTTATTGTAATCCAAGTACATGAAAAATTGCCAAAATTTCATATTTGGTCTAGACGCTGAAACTTGTCGTTATTCATGTAAGGCTTCAGCTCTGAGACGAAAGAATTGTTTCAAGATTAAAAATTCGTAAAAACTGAGAACATCCAGGAAGTCAATATTTGAACGAGAATTATTTTTAGTTACAGAAGAAGTAAAATATATGGAAAAAATTAAGTTATATAACATTTTAGGCGTTAAGAAATTAGTCAAGTATAAAAAAGGTGAATAAATATAATTTTCCAAGAAAAAAAACCAATTTTTTTTTAAATACAGAAGGTGTTCTTTACTTATTAGAGATGAATTTTATTCAGATTTCTAAGTTTAATTTATTTCGTAATTTAATCAACTCTTATTTTTCCTTTAATGATAAAATTCAGAAAATATTTTGGCATATTTCCTTAATTTAATGATGGTAAAACTGAAACTTTCAAGCACGTGAGCTATAGAAAAGACAACGAGAATGAGCCTTTGTTATCTTTAGTTATGATAGCAATTTTATCACTTGTTTTTTACTGCACCATCAGTAAAGGAGTTTTCATATAATTTTTTATGTAAAAAATATTTAATTATGGGTGATAAATATAAAAAGAAAAATGAAGTGGCAAGTATTCATTGTTAAACTTATTATGCAAACAAAATCCTATTCAATATTCCTGACCGGAATTCTTTTGTTAAGTATTATACATAGATGGCAGCACGAGCATAAGAATGCGAAATTCGTCGTAAAACGGTGGAAATGCATGACATAGTAAAAGCCTATTTATAACGATATCGTAGGGATCTAGAAAAATATTGTTATAGACAAATTATTGTTGTAGACAGTTTGAGCATTTGCGCAGCCAATGCTTATGTACTTATGTATGTACTAATATAGTAGCTAATTTTATTGTTCTTACTGATTCATCTTACAAATATTCGCTGATATGAAATTCTATTTTATAAACTTTAAATTATGTTGGAAGGATACAAGTTTCAAATGTAAGGCCGAATATTCCCAAACTTTTGCAGAGCCACGGTGACTTCGAGGCGGCCTCAGGACTATAAGATCGGAGGTTCAAGACTAGGTTTTAAGGAAGATCCGCCGTGTATGCCAGTTGCACGCTGTATCCATCCAGGGCCAAACTTCCTCCCGACAGTGCGGCTTCGAGAAAGGGTGCCGACTCGAGTGTCGTCTTTGTTATCGGGCCCTGGTTCAAAACTACAAGGATAGACCCAATAGTATTTGTGTAGCTTGAAAGCGTATCGTTAAACAAACCGAAGAAACCTAGTTCTTGAATATGAAATGCAACACACTCCTTCTTATTTAAGTTTTTAATTTGGTGAAATAGAATCTTAAATTTAAAAGCATTCTTCTTCTTGTGGTGCAGAAGTCTAGGGAGGGAGGTGCCACCTCACGCGTGACTGAGGCTCAAATGACGAGGTCGGTCCCAAAATAGCCCTCCAGTTGCTTCATAACGGGACGTTAACATAACTAAACTAAAACCATTATTTTGTTGTTAAGTTTATTTAAAACATCAAATGTACTGTAGAAAAATTAAAGTAAACCAGTCTAAGGATTTATTCCATCTCATTTACTGGGAATTACAGAGGTAACCCATAATAGCCAAAATACTTTCATTTTTTCAACAAAAACACATTAATATGATGACATGAATGAAATATGAAAGAAAACACTATTTCTAAATTTTTAAAAAAATTAAACTGTTTAGTGAACTAGGATTAATTACTTTTTAATTTGAAAAATGATTATTTATTGGATTTGTACCTTTCATAGCAGTCAGTTCAACATTCAGATATAACAATCAAAGCTAAAAATTGCATTGTTTAGGTAAAAATAAAAAGACATGAATGAAATATGAAAGAAAACGCTATTTCTAAATTTTTAAAAAAAATTAAACTGATTAATGAACTTTTAATTAGGATTAATTATTTTTTAATTTGAAAAATGATTATTTATTGGATTTGTACCTTTCATAGCAGTCAGTTCAACATTCAGATGTAACAACCAAAGCTAAAAATTGCATTGTTCAGGTAAAAATAAAAATAAAACAAGCATCCTCCAAAAGGGATAATAGCGGGTAATGAGTCAAGGGGATTGTCGTAAGTTAAAGAATAGGAACCACTTATATGATTGACAGCAGCATAAGTCATCATTTTGAAATGATTCTTTTATATAAAACAAAGGTCTACCAAGAGGCAGCTATTGCTGATACACACCGCTGAAAACACATACACTCGAATAAGAAGATGACGCTGTTATTGGGGCTGATGAAGACAGCTCTCTACTCTAGTTGGCAACACACACACATAAAGGGTGCTTCGGTTGAGCGAAATTTGTAGGACAGCATGTGGGAGGGACACTTGAAAGGCTTCCAGATGGGAAGATTCTTTGATTATTTTTACGTTTTCAAATGAATTTTCAGCCAACAATAATATGTTTGCTTGAATGAAAACCTAAATGCATGTGTCGGCGCCTAATTGACTCAAACTTGAAAGCAAAATGCAGAACCTTCCTTTTAATACAAAACTGTCACTGAAACAATTTTGCCAACCCAATTAACTGAAAAGTCCGATTTTTTAAAAATTGATTTAAAAATGTTTTTTGACTTTTATTTCTTGAATAAAACATGGGAGAAATACTTTTAAAAATCCTATTTTGTTTTAAGCATGGTTTAGAGCTAAAAACAGTTTGTTACCAACTGACAACACTGGGCTTTATCTCAGAAAAAAATTCCCTTCATAAAATTCTATAATGTCAAACATAGATGAATTTTAGTAACTAATAATGCGGATATAAGGAATTTCCGTCAACATTGTAGAATAAAATATGGTGTTCTCAAGCGCACAAACAAAGGAAAAAAGCTACAGCCTCAAGCGGAAAATACAAATTTATTTATAGTTTTTTTTATCAGCACTCAGGCTGATATCTATGTGTTGTAAATTGATTTAATAAAATTTTCAATATGTATCCTATTAGCCACAATAGGCATTAGAGTTTCAGTTTTATTCTTAAGATTTTAGAAGACAAAATTGGATATGTTGCTTAAAGGCAACACTGGGCCTTTAAGGGTTAAAATAATCTAATGGTGGTTTTCAATAACTCACAGGAGCACTGAAATGACTTTCTCAAGTATAATTTTCCAATTCAAGTTTAAAAAGGTGTTATCACATAAAGCTGCATTCGGTTAGACGGTCTAAATAGCTAGTTGCAAGAGATGAAAAGATTTACTCAATTTGAATAAAGTGGTTTGAATATGAAGAAAATATACAAAATTAGTGAAGGGTATCAGACCATTGAAGCAATTTTGTTGCACTGTCCATGTTTTAGGAAATACACAATTCAATGTTTTCCTTAGCTACTTGATAAGTACAAAAATAAATTGAATAAAACAGTTTTTAAAAAAGGAATTTGATGAGTGTACTAAAAAGTAGAATTTTTTAAAAAATTTAATTACTTTCTGCTTCTTAGTCTGTAATTTGTAACTCATTATTATAAATATTACGGAATCTTAACCCTTTGGACTCGGAAAAGTAATTAGATGCATAATTATTTACTGATTTACATAAGCTCATATTATTGCTTTGGACGTAAAAAATATGTTTGTGTAAGTTTATTTTTCCTGAAAAATTATTCTACAACTTCTTACAACTTTGTAGGTAGTTTTATAACCATCGAAATCAAGAAACGTCAAAATGATGCACCGTCTAGAATGGTGACTGAGAGTCACCCCTCGGGTGCAAAAGGTTAAATTAATGTTTCTCAAATGTATAACCGATTGGTGATACTCGTATGGAATCAAAGTTTAATTAAATTAATATATTAACTGATATTAAGTTCTGAAAATATTAAAATAGTGTATTTACATCGAAAATACACAAGCGCACACATTTTTAAAACTCTAGCACATTGGAAGGTGAATGAAATATCGATTAAAAAATTTCGTCCTGACAGACGTGAAACAAATCAAGTTAAATAAAGAAATGGTAGATTTATAAGAATTGAAGATTTATTCATAGAAATGGAGCGTAAATGCAATCAGCATGGAATGGACTGGATTCATATGACTTCTCAGTTACATCAAAAAGGTAACTCGACAGGTCATCTAAGATCTAGAGAGGCTGTTCGCATATTTTTTGAGCACATTTTATAGAATATACAGGGTGAACCAAAAGTCCTTGACACATTTCAAAATTTAATAAAAAATCAAAAAGTTGTGATATCAGTGTGCGGTTTTCACTAAACTGCATTACGCGGCATAAAACTTTTTTGACATAGAGAAATTGCTAATAAATCATAAATTTAATTTTAATGAAGGTCTGTACTGAAAAACAGTATCGACCTACTGTTGTTCGTGCAATTCCTAACTACTGTGAAGCATTTCGTGTTGACCATGTATGACTACGAACAAACATTTGGTGGATTCGTTCAACATCATCATGATGACGTGCGTGGCCTAAACACTTCTTTGTCTGTCCAACACGCTTCCAGTTTCTAAAAATGACCGGAAACCATGAGAAATTGCTGTTTCGACAAGGAGCAACGTTATGAAATGTAGTACGAAACTTTCTTTGAACTTGAATAATCGACTTTGTTTCAAAGTACCAACCGACGCAGTTTGCTCTTTCCGTTGAAGTCGTTATACTTACATACAATGACGGATTGGAGCTAACCTTACTAAGCTAATGCTGTACCACTAGCGCTATCTAAATGCATGCAATTAAACCATTCTTTATGGCAAAAAAAAAACTTTATGCCGCATAATGCAATTTAGCGAAAACCGCACACTGATATCACAATTTTTTGATTTTTTTATTAAATTTTGAAATGTGTCAAGGACTTTTGGTTCACCCTGTACATGCAATCACTGAGTTGAATATAGTTTTATTTTTTCGGTAATTATTTGCTAAGACTTTAAATTACAATATGATATTACAAAGTTTTCTTTAATTAAAAAATAGGGTTTGCAAATAAACAATGGATATATGGCTATGTTATCGTTTTTCCCGAAAAGAAACATTCATATTCTTTTACTCAAGAAGGCTGCATATGCCATGGAATCAGCACACATAAAGGTAGAATCAGTATAATTGTTAATAAAGAAAAAAACACGTAAAAAGAAGTGCACTTCTGTATGTATTTCTAAGGTAAGATCTTTGATTTTTAAACAAAATCTGGCAACGGAAAAACTGTTGTCAGTACCTCAGTTTCAACTGTAAGTAAAATAATAAAAATTACTTGAATCATAATATATATATATATATATATATAATAATCTCACTTAATTTTATTTCAAATTCTAATATTATATATTTTAAAATCTTAATGTATTTCAAAATCACTTTTCTAAAACTACAGTTTCGTTCTTTTCCCGCGCTGGAGGTATATTAAATATCTAATTTTGGCATATTTATTACCAAAAGAATATTTTAATCGTTTCCACGCGCACACAACTCGCGAAATCAGCGACTTATTGTTGCCATGCATCTTCCCTAAAACACTTACGTAATATACTAAAAATAGCTATTATTCCCTTTACTTTGATCACATGTCTATCTGTTAAATCCATACCTGAGAAAAAACAGGGATCTTCTGTTCACTTTTGGCTTGAAGCCTTATACTAAGATGTACGTACATTCCGTCACTCTCCGATAATAAAAAGAAATTAGTTAATAACTCGGCCTGTTTGTTATGCAACGACTACAACAACGGAAACATTTTATATATATATCTTCATAATCAACTTTCTTTTCGAGTCACGAGTCTTTACAGGGGAAATTCCCTTTTCTGGGTACTTAAACTTTGCGCGCATTCCTATCTGCGTTTTTTTCACTCCAACATGTAAACGAATAACAACATCGCGCTGCTTGCGCGTTCCCTTTTCCAATCTGGTCATGGATACTCGTATAATATGATTATTTTAACTATTGAAAAGTAACATACTATTGTCTACGATGGAATAAATGAGGATTTAACAACTGCTTTCTTTTCCTTAACAACATGGATTACTTCACCTTTAAAACCTGATGTTACATATATATATATACACAACAGACGCAACGCACGAGGCACGAACATCGTTTAAAAGTGCTGCGGGCGTTGCGTCTGTTTCCTTTGTCTCTTCTCTAGAGGATTATTGGGTGAGTTTTGACACTTTTTTCTTCATTTTTGTTTTGCTTTGTTGGTTATGAGGTTGGGTTTCATGTGTTTTATTTCAAATGGACCTGAGCTTTTTATTTTATTTCTACTTTTTTCAATTGGACTCTTATATCTTAGCTTTGTTTCCTTATTTCAAACTATGGTTTTTGTTCGGTGTTCCGGGGAAACAAACTCTTTTTAGCATTATTGCTAGAGTTTGTGATTAGAAAACACCGAATTTATTTATATTTACTCCCGTTCGGGATTTCCCTTGCTGATGACGCGTCCCGGACGTTGGCGTTTTGTTTCTTTTTTTATTGTTTTGGTTTTTCTTTTATGGCATGGTTTTAATTCTTTTGTTAATATATATATATATATATCTATATATAATATAATATAATATAATATAATATAATATAATATAATATAATATAATATAATATAATATAATATAATATAATATAATATAATATAATATAATATAATATAATATATCATATTTATATATATATATATAAATTTGTTAATAATATTAAAATATATATAAATTTGCAAACTTAGTTCAAGAAATCTAAAGAAGCTTTTAGTAAGGAATATATTGTTGTTTCTTGTCTTGCATATAATGGAAAATTAAAAATATCGAGAGATAAAAAAAATGTAAAAATCAATTCGTATCAAAAATTATATTTTATTTCCAATATTTAAGGAAGAAATGCTATTTCTCTACCCATTCACCCATCGAGCAGTAGAAACCCATCTAGATAAAGAAAGTAACCGTAAATCTAAATCTTTTATTAAATTCTTAGAAAGTATGAAACTAGAAACTGGTTTGAATGCAATAATTTTTACTCACAGTCCTGCTCAATCACCAAATGTATCACTCGGGGACTTTAGCGCATTTGGACTATTGAAAATAGCAATGAACAGTCGTAGAGCTAAACTATAATCGGTTTAGGGGAAAATGTGGAAGAGTAGTGGGAAAAGTTACCTGTGCTCACTTTATACAAACCATTATTAATATAGAATTAAGATGTAGAAAGAAAGTTAAGAGCAATCAGTTTAGTTTAGTTTAGTCATATTAACGTCCCATTTTGAAGCAACACGAGGGCTTTTTGGGATGAACCTCGTGATTCTGAACATCGGTCAGATGACGAGGACGACACCTGAACTGGCACCCCTCTCCAAACTTCTGCACCTCACCAACAGGAGGACGTTTGGCCACTACGTATGATTTAACATGCAACAGGCCCACATGCACTTTTAACACCAAAAAATATGGCAAAAAATATGTGATAATGATCTGTGATATTTACACAAATGATAAGAGGAGTCACAATAGTATCAGATTCAATACACTGGAAATTTAAAAAAACTAAAAAAATCATTATAATATCCAAAAGTAACTTTAGTCACATGACAAGTGTGTCTCGTCATTAAATGGTACGGCGTGAAAAACCAATGATGAGCTAGATTCGTCATTTTACCGCAAAGAGTTCTAGTTTAGCTTAGTTATATTAGCGTTCCATTTTGAAGCAACATGAAGGCTACTTTGGGACGGACCTCGTGATTTTGAACCTCGGTCAGATGACAAGGACGACACCAGGGCTGCCACCCCCTCTCCAAACTTTGCACCACACCAGCGGGAGGACGTTTGGACCCTACGTATGATTTAACGTGCAACAGGCCCAATGCACGACGGATCTTTAGTGGAATCGGCTTTTTATTCTGGAGCACTCCGGACCCGAAGTCGAGATCTTACCACTAGGCCAATCAAGGTCACAAGAGAAATCAGACCAACCGTATAAAAACAAGAATTTGATGTAAAAACCTGTTAATTTGCTCAAAAATCGTTCAGAAATGCCTGAACAGCCCCTGTTTTTGAGCATTGTCTTAGATGTGGCGTCTGTTTTCCTCCCAGAGATGAGGAATGGATTTCAAACTTAAATTGGCTTTGCTCATGTGAGAATGAGTCGACTCCTTTGGATGGATTTAATGTATCATTTACAGTTTTCTTTCTAAGAGAACATCCAAAATAGTGAAAAAATGTTAAAAATATGTCAAATTTCTTTTAAAATATTCGGAAAGCTACATGCTATTCGTCAATTTCAATTTAGCCTTTAATTTCAAACTTTTCGGTTGCTTAGCGTTCTGAATGCTGGACTAAATAAATGAAGAAGGATTGATCACTTGAAGCTGTCAACTGATTTCATTTTGACAGTTGTAATTAATTGATGGAGAAGATAAACTCTGACTCTTTTTAACAGTTCTTTGTAAATGAATAAAGGAATCTTTGAAGCAAAATTAAATCTAGATTTCTCGAAATGCCCACGAGCTTAGTATCTCTTAGGAAATTCGGCAATTAAGTTATGAACTAACTTACTTTCATTTCCAAATTCGTATTGTCTCTCGTACGTTACTATATAATGCGAAGCATTTAGTTCTCAGATATGGGAGTGTAAAAAATCTTATTCACTTTTGTCTTGCGTCATTACTTTGAGCTAATCACTTCACTTGACACATAAATACACAGCTGTTTAATCGAAATCGTATGTGACTTTGTCTATACGATAACCGCAATTGATATGTAAATCTACTAATGTTAGCAGGGTATATATACCTGTCTTTATTGTGTGTAATCAGTTATCTTCTGTCCTAGTAGGTATGCTAGTAGCAGGTAGTAGTAGGTAGTGGTAAATCTAACTGACGATGTAATCTGCTACTAAGCAGATCAATTCACCGACTGCATGTGAGTCGTCAGTCATAATAGTGAATCATTGTTTTTGAAATGTTGTAGTGTAGTGCTATAAATGCATATATGTTTTAAAATACACTTCTTCTCAAAAAATAAGCAACAAAGGCAAAACTCGGAATAAAACAAAGACTATTTAATGGATATGCGTGAAAGTTGTACACGAGGTAGGTGTGGCATTACTAGACCACATATCAAACAATAAAGCAAAGACAAACAAAAACACATATATTACGGCCGTCGCGGCGCGACAGCCCAAATTGGTAGGCAGAATGTGCAATGGGAACAACAAGCTAATAACGGGTATGATATCCTCTAGCTTAAATGCATGCTTGACAACAGCGAGACATGCTGGCAATAGTGTCGTCGATCGCTTGTTGTGGTAGTAATGCCCATTCTTGTAGTAAGGTTTGTTGGAGCTTGTGGAGGGTCCCTGGAGGCACACTGCGACCTACAATTCGTCTTTCCAACATGTCGCACACATGCTCTATGGGATTCAGGTCCGGTGATCTAGCAGGCCGCTTCATCTGTGGAATGGTTTCACTCTCCAGATAACTCCGCACCAATCGTGCTCTATGCGGGAGGGCGTTATCGTCCATAAATATCGTGTCGGTAGCCATTATAACGATAAAAGACCGCACAAGAGGATCTAGGATTTCGTCGTGATATCGGACAGCTGTGACGGAACCCCCAGCTAACAGATGTCTGTTCGACCGTTCGTTGCTATCCCTGCCATACAAGTAACCCGCCACCTCTGTAATGGTCTCTTTCGACAATGTTTGGCGCCCGATAGCGTGACCCTGGCTCTCGCCATATCATTGCCCTTCGGGAATCGTTCTGTTTGTTAAATCGAGACTCATCCGTAAAGAGTACGTGGCCCCATTGCTCTAGTGTCCAACTGCGATGTTCACGGGCCCAATGCAACCATGCTCTGACGTGCGCTGGGGACAAAGGTACACAAACTGCAGGTCGTCGTGCGAACAGTCCTCCTTCATGCTGTCTGCGCGTCACAGTTTGGCGGGATATGGACCTTCCTACAGCATCAGAGAACTGCGACTCCAGCTGTCACGCTGTTAGTGTCCTCCGGCGTCTGTCACATTGCAACAGGTAGCGATCGTCTGTCGTTGTGGCGATTCTCCGGCGTCCAGACCCACGTCTTCTACTGGCGTTTTGATCCTTTTGGTAATGGTTTCACAGCCTATGATGACACTACGATGCACATTCAGCTCTCTGCCAACAGCAAATTGTCTTGCACCAGCTTGCAACATACCGACAGCCCTCCAACGCATCTCATCGTGCAAATGGTTTCTTTTACTCATGCTTCCCGCTTTGGCTATATCGGATTCCGCGGAACTATCGCTGCTTGCGAACTGAAGAATAGGTCTGGCAAGCCCCTTTTTAAGGCGTTGCGGTGTCACCGTGGGATTACGTTTTATGCTAATTTTGGTTTCCTATTTGCATTCGGAGATGCAACCTCTACCTCATATGTAAATTGTGTGTTTTAATTCACTGTTTTGCATGTGTACAGCATCTTTTCGAGTTTGTTGCTTATTTTTTGAGCAGGAGTGTATGTTGGCCTTCAAAATAAAAGGTTTTTTTTTATCATATTCTTTCCGTCGAAACCATTATTTAGTCTGTTCTATCATCTTCAATAATAATGGGCCTAAAATTTTCTACCTAAAATTTCTAAACATGATTATGAGTTAAACAAAAAGATGATCGTTCCAGAAATTTGCAACAGTATCTACGCGAATTCAAATATTTCTTGAAAACGAGGCTAAATGTTTTCACTCCTCGGCGTGATGAAGTGAAACTTCTAAAAGAAAAAGAAATCTATAAAATTTTGAATGGTCTGGAGTGCTAGCCTGTGTAATCATTGATGATTTTTTGTCTTTTTCCTTTTATGAGAGCAATTATTCGTGTTCTTAGGGATATGTTGATTGTGAGAACATACGTCAAGCCTGTAGATAGGAGCCATAAAATGGACGTATTTGGTGATATACTGATTGAATCATGAATCAAAAGATATCTGCGTACTACAGACTTTAGGTCTAGAAGGTATGTTGTGCTTTATGACACAAAAACAAGATCTTGAAATGAACTTAAAACTGGGGAGACATATCGGAAACTTTTTGTTGATATATTTAAGCCATATTTTTTGCGGGTGGGCGGTCTATCAATAAGGTAATCACTATACATAAAAAACTAGATTAGCTAGCCATTTGGGACGGTTGAAATTCATCCAATGTTTCCGGTAAAGCGTAGAATCAAATTTAGGTCCCCAAGAGCATTTTTGTATTTGTTACATTCACACTCGTGTCCAAAAGTTAAGCATAGTTCGTAAGATACAGAAAATTTGGATTTAATACGGATAGAATGGTTCACAATCAGTTGTGAAAAATCGCGGGAGCTCACATTTTACAGTGAAGATTTGGTCACGGGAGCATTTAGGGAACCAACCAGAAAGTGATGAAGAAGAAAATGAATTGGCCTCACCTCGTTCCACAGAGAAGTGAAAATGATTTTCAACTTTCATCAACGGTTTTTTTTTCAGGGTGCAATATTTACATGCATTTTCGTAAAATAGCACGAATAATCTGGAAGATATAAAGGTTTTCTTTAAAAAAATCCAAAATGTTCCCGCATTTTTTTGCTTATAATATGCAGAATTTTCCAACTAAAATTACATGTTCTATTACCCATTTTGTCTTCTATTTATAAATATGTTTGGGATCGTAAAATTTCTATTGCAGCTCAAAATAGGTTAACGATAAAAAAAAAACAGTCTTAGTACCTTAATATAGATAATTCTATAAATTTTAATTACAAATAAAACTCACATAAATGCTAATAATGACAGTAATGTAAGGAAGCATCAATTTAATTCAAACTTAAAAATAATATGATACGTTTTCATTTTTTTGCATTTTTAGGCAGTTAATACGATGAAAATAATTGTAATAAAAGTAGTCAAAAAGGAAAGCAAAAATAGATTTATCAATAAGATCACATGCTTTATGATTGGATTTTAAGAAATCACGTCTTAATTTTTTAAAAATAATTCAAGTAATTCGACCAAAACAAGTCAAAGGCATTTACGGCTTAGGATTCAATGAAGTAATTCTATTTATAAATTTTTTCAAAATTATCCAAGTAATTCGACCGAAACAAGTCAAAGGAATTGACGGCTCAAGATTCAAAGAAGTAATAATATTTATAAATTTTTTCAAAATTATCCAAGTAATTCGACCGAAACAAGTCAAAGGCTTTAGTTTAGTTTTATTTATGTTAAAGACCCGTTTTGAAGCAACACGAGGGCTATTTAGGTTGAGACCTCGTAATTTTGAACCGCAGTCAGATGACGAGGTTTTTTGTAGCTCAAGATTCACAGAGGTTATTCCGTTTATAAATAACTTTTTTAATAATGATTGTATGAATTTGTACTAAGAAAAGAAAAATAATCAAATTAAACATTTGCTATATATTTTACGTTAAGTAACCCACGATTTGAATTTTAATATGCCCTTTCAAAACAATGATATCAAATTAACACAATCTAAAATAAATATAATTTCAAATGCTCTCATTCTTCTGAATTAATTAAAGACATATTCTTATTGTTTTAATTGCAAATGATTGTTAAACGAGATAAAAATGTAAAATGAAATGATTGTTACTGAACAACAATGAACATTTATATGAATATCTAAATGAAGAGGAAGCATTGATTAGATGATGATTTCTTAAACTTTTTCTACCCTCTTTGGGTGAGATCCTATTTTTATCAGAAAACTCTGTCTCCATCGAAATTAAATTCAGAAACGAAGTATTGATTTGTGCTAAATAAAAATGTATTTTAATTAAAACAGTCATCCAGCAAATTTTGCGAAAACTTTTCAAGTCAAATTTGCTATCTTAACAATTTTCGCTTATAGATAATGAAAGACGAAAGCACAGCGAAAGTTATCTCGAAACTAATATATTTTTTACACGTCCTCACTTTATATTGAAATTCACAGTTTAAGAAGGATTAAATTCACATGTAAGCATTTGAAATCATTTTTGTTATTGAATAAGAGAGAGCAAGAATTGAATTAAATTTTTTCTTGACCTGAGAAAATGCATTGCTAATTCATTGTAAAGTGCTATATTAAAATGGTTTCTTTTACAATCTTTTATTAATGGTTAAATTTTTAAAATGGTTTTTTCTTTAACAATCGTTTTATTCTACAACATGGATAATACCTCATTTTCCCGAAAATAAAACCTAGCTAATAGCAAAGCCCCAATCAAATTTTTCAGGATGCTCGTGACATAAACCTCATTTGAGATCGTCAGCCAGACAGTGGAATAGGATTATATAATAATAATAAGTAATAAAATACAAATAAATAATAATATTGACACTTAGATCAAATGATAATATAAATTTTAATTAAGTATTTTTAGGTACGCAAGCGAGAATAGAGTCGTCAGAAATTCAGGCTGGTATTTGGGATTGGAGGAGTTACGACAATGTTCTAGAAAAGAATGGTATAGTCATCTATACTTATAAAAGGAAGTGTTTGTGTGTGTGTCTGTGTACGATGTCCAGACGAATCTATTGCACTTACAGTCATGAAATGTGGCACACAGATAGTCGCAATGGTGACTCAATGCACCTCGAAGCCGGAATTTTAAAATTTTATCTAGAAAATTTTTTAATATTTTGTGTTGTTTTGAGTGATTTTTCGCACTAATTTCTCAATAGCATGGTTTCGGATAAATGTATGAAAAAAATAGGTACACAATAGGAAAGAGCAAACGATTTCTGTTCCAATGAAGTTAGTTTTCAATTTCTAACACGTAATTTACTGATTTTTGAGAAATTTTTTAAAAAATAGTCAGTTAACCCTAAAAAACTTTGTTTGGAATTTCAATTTCTTGCATTCGCCGTTTTAATTTTATTATCAATCTGAAATTTGTTGAAGTAATAAATATAACGTTTCTCCGTAATTTAAATCAAGAACGGTTAAAATTGAACATTTGGTTGAATTTTAATTAATTTTTTTCTGAAGTGTTAAAAAATTTTCGTTTCAAAATTCCGTTCATGTTTCTTCGTAATCAAGGTCGCGTGACGTATTTTCTCAGCATCATTTTGTTGAAACCAAGTGACGTCATAATCCCTTTTCTTCGAGTTGACAGATCATTCTTTTAATTTGTTTGTTTTTATACATTTTGATAGTCAAGCATATGGCTGATATCTTTAGTTACAGAAGACTGGAAAAAATGAAATATGATTTCAAGGAGCTATTTACATAATGAGGCTTCAACGTTTTAAACCTGAAGTGGAAGATTTCATCTCTCTCTCTCTCTTTTTTTTCCCTTCTTCTCTGGCCCCTTTTTTATATATTTAAATACCATAGAAATCATGTTTGTCTGTATCTTTCGAGGCGTATTGTTCTATTTTAAATCGTTTAAAATTTCATTCAGTTTTCATTCTTTAACATTTTACCTGGTTTATAGGAATCAATCTTTTAAATCCTAAATTTCCCCCCCGAAAATATCGGTTTATTTGGTACTCTGTACTGTTTTCCTACAGTTCAAATGTCATTATCGCGAAGAAAAATAAGCGGTCAAATCAATAATTTGTATCTTTTGTTTCGATTTCGTTTTCAAAACTTTTTTGTGTCATTGTGGGCGATTTTTTTATTTTTTATTTTTTGAAGTCCTGATTCCACGGGCAACGCCGTGCGCGTACTGCTAGTATTTGATAAAATGTAGATTGTTCTATTTGGGAAAAAATACACAAACTACCTTGAAAATAAAGCCCAATGCATCTTTTGGAGCAAAAATTAATAAGCGAGTCGTCATATTTTCGGGAACTGCTTTATTCAGAAATACGTTTACATTCGAAGATCTTATCGGAATACTTCAAAAGATTGGAAAATAAGAACACCTAAATGAAACGAAATCGTATTACACAGATAAGTGAACACAAGATGCCGTATTAAACTGGTAATTACAAAGCTTTAATTTTCCTGTGTGACGGGAAACGATTTCGCTGTGAGGAAGCGGAAGTTCCATCAGTGGTTTCCGAGAACTGATCTCTGCTCGTTTCCATTTGAATCGAAATTCACAGGCCCCAATAAATGGACAGGAGACAATCATCACCCAATTAGAACTGGATTATTCTTACAACCTAACATTAACATTCCGGCGTGCTCGATGGATATTGGCAGCGGAATTCTCCAATCAGGCCTTTCGCGGGATATTAAAATTCAATAGATTGTGGCGACGATTCTGTTATTGAGTAATTGAGGGATTCGTCAGTGATTCTGTCCTTCCTCCACAATGTTATTGAATATGTCCCTCCAGATGAAAGCGAAAATTTCTCAATCAAAGCTATCACTGGGATTATATGCTTATGCGCAATTTATTGCGGCCTCGCTTGATTTCAGAAGATATTCGTCACCTTTCCACAGAATTTTAATACCTTCTTCTTAGAAATAAATTTGAACTGGTGGAATGTGATACTTTTCAAGAGACGGGGATATTATGTACGGTGCTGTTCAAAATTATTAGAATGCTACAGACAATTTTAAACTTTTTTATAGAAAATAAATTTATTTATCTATATCTCAAATATATTAATCGTATTATTAATTCAATCGTATTCATTAGAAAAAACTTCAAATAACTCAAAATTTATCGCAAAATAAGTCAGAACTGGAACATTTTCATACAACTCTAAATTATGTGTTGTTCAAAATTATTCGAACGGTCAAAAACTTACAACGAAAAAATAACATAGCAATTTTTTAAAATAAAATATCGGTGTTTAATGTCTATATGGGCCTTCTTTGGCCTCAATCACTGCTTTCAGTCTTTGATCCAAGCTATCAACCAATTTCTGCGTTGTGTCCTGGTTGATACTGCGCCATTCATCTTTGATCGTTTCAAAAAAATTTATTTTCATTTCTTCTCTCTACAAAATGGAATTTCTGATTCAAAACTGACTATAAATTTTAGATGGGATTGAGGTCTGGTATTTGTGGTGGCCACTTCAGTATCTTAATCTTGTTTTTTGAGAAAAAAAATCTTTGGAAATCTTTGACGTGTGTTTTAGGTCATTATCTCATTGAAAGATATACCTTCGACCAACAGTCACATTTCTAATTGATTTCTTCAGAATTTAAGACATGATATCGACGTCGATACTTACAGTTATTTTACCGTTGAAACAACCCCATATCATCACATTTCCGCTTCAGTGTTTTCCTTTCTGTAGGATACTCATCATTTTAAGAGCCTCACCTGATCGTCCTCACACTCTTTTTCGTTTTCTTTTTATCCAAAAAGATAATATTTACTTTTTTTATTATCATAAAACACATTTCCAAAATTGTGAAACCTTCGAAATATGCTCTTTTGCCACATTGTCATGTTTTGTTTTGAGATGTATTCAGATGTATGGTCTATTTCTTTGGATACAGCTTATCAACCCTGAGTTTTTGAATATAAGGCAAACTGTTAGAGCTGACACATTCAATTTCAAGTCTTTCACAATCTCTCTTGACGATGTACCGGTCTTTTCCTGTGTAAATTTTACATTCATAGACTCTTCTCTTGTGCTCGTTTTCGGTTTTCTGTCTCGCTCTCTCTTGTTTTCCATGGATCCTGTCGTCTTATACTTCTTGCACAAATAGCAGATACCCAATATCAACAATTTGTACTTTTTTCTAGGTTTTATATGATGCCCCATCCTTTCTATTTTCATTCTTGCGATGGCGAAGACTAAAAGAAATCTTTTAGCTCTTGAACTGAACAGCTCTTTGAGCTGTTAGCTCGACTGCTTCATAGACCAAAAAAGAAATTAACAAATAAATTAATCTGTTAAAATTTTTTAAATTTACAAAATTAAAATAAAATCCAATTTGTACTCACTTAAATATAACCTTCGTCATCAGTCGTTCGAATAATTTTGAACAGCTAGAATATACTGTTTAAAACAATAATTCTTTCTATTAAGTATTGATATTTCATGAAATAACTAAAACTTGTAAGTATTTATGGAGGATGAAATAAGGTACTAAAAAATCAAAACAAAATAGCAAATTATCAAGTTTTTAAAATTTTATGAACAAAATATGAACTCTTAACAGTCCGTTCTAATAATTTTGAACAGCACTGTATTTGTCGAGAATTTTTCCAATCAAAGATATCATCTTAAGAATTGTATCATATGTGCAATTTATTTCGGAGATTTTTAGAGTGAATTAAAGATATTAGACAGTCTTTTAAAATTTGAATTCGCCTACGAACAACACTTATGCAATATTGGAATACATTACCTGTAAGAAGTAAGTATACTCTTTGGGGTTGCGACTGCTTTGGGGTCCTACGCTTCATAAGAAATAGACATCGAAGCGCTAAGTAAAGTTCATAGTGTTGCAAGAAATCGCCGTAGAGAATTTGATTGGGTTTTTTAGAACAGGAATTCTTAATTTTTTCTCCATTCTCGATAAAAAATAATCACACCAAAAATTTTGTCTCGACTTCAAAACTGGAAAATAAGTCAGGAAATTAAGCATTAATTAGTAAGAAATGGAAAGAATTTCGAATGAAAGATGCGATCCAGCGAGTTTAAATGAAACGTTTTAAGCCATACTTATCTTCGTCGCTTTGTTTGCATACTAATTCCCGTTTTGCCATTAGACTTATCTGATGTTTCAATAATGAAATTTTCAAACATAAAATTTCGTAAGTCATCCATTAACACCTATCACAATCTGTGATGAATGCAAAACACCATTCAATTAATGAAGTCTCATTTTTTTCTTTTAAAGAAAATATTTTTCGATTCAGCAGAACTTCTGTAAGGACGAGTGAAAAAGCAGTGAATTACATCTATTGAAAAAGGAGAGAGCAGTGCGAAATAAAAGACGCCTCTTTGATTTCATCCGGCGCATACAGAAGCCAACTGAAATATCATCTTCTCATCTCTAATCGGAAGGCGGATGATAAAAAGTATATTTTATCCCATTAGTTCCGTGTTCGCGCGATGTCAGATTTAATAGAAAACGCTCGAACGAGAAAAACGAAGCCCCAAAGTCTCTATCAAATTTGATTTATCAGGTCTTAAAAAAGGCGGGCGAAAGAAAAGCAAACCTTTTGAGATTTGCTCGTGGAAGAAACAAACAAACGATTCCGAGAAAAACGGGTTGCTGGTCCGTTTAGTCGACGACCAAATAAGCAAGTTGTGGCAGAGTAAGTTGAGAAGGCTCTCTTGGAAGACAAGCTTAAATCTCCATGGCTACAGGATAAAAAATAATGCTCCAATAAGTAGAGCCATCTGTCTTGATATCTGTCGGCTTCGAAACCAGAGCCCCCCCTGCCGTAGATCCCGGCTGGTGATGGAGTCGCCTTTTGGATTGGTTGGAGCAAAGGAGCGGACTAGAGACCAGCGCCGATAACAACATGATTAAGATGCTGACTCCCGTGATGTACGGCGACTTCACATTTGATTTCACCGATCATTTCTCCTCCGATATCGCTGATCCGCTCTCCTTCCCGCTCCAAAGGGACTGGAAACAATTAAAGAATTCTCTTCTGCATTTAAGCAGTCCGATTCCGCTCATTTTTAACCTCCTGCTTCAAGGGGAACGATTAATGAATGCTCTCCTTTCCACAATTATGATCTAATTCGAATGGGGTGCAATTTCGTTTCAATCGAGGCTTTTTAGTCATGTTTTGTAATTTGTAGTCAAATAATGCATTCCATTTTTAGTTGGATCATCTTCCTGTACCAAAGAGAATGTATTC
>BGPR01000194.1:475415-502193 GCA_013235015.1 Araneus ventricosus | reverse complement strand
TGAATGTTGCAAATATCCCCTATTATCACTTTATAACTTCGCGTTACTGGGGACGAGAAACACTTCTTTTTTAACTTATCTTCTCACGTGGAAAATTCGTTTCAGGAAAATAAAAAGGTACTGAAGTGTGAGACCATTAAAGTTAAAATATAAAAAGAAGAACGCACTTTCAGAATTTACTTAACTAATTGGATCAAAAGTAATTCCCTCTTCAATACCGGCGGAAAGTGAAGTTTTGTGAAGTAAATGGCGCTTCGTCGTTTAGGCGAGCAATCATTAGCAGCCATAAAATCCTTTCTTGGTTGGAAAGTGACAATAGTTTGAGCTGTTGGGGTCGGGAAAATAGCTCCTCGAAACGATTCGCACGCGTCAATGGTAACAAGCGTTTCTGCTTTAGAGGCGTCTTTGATGGGGCCACCAGAATGCCGACTCAGCGGAAGAGATAGCAAATCATTGAAGGTTATGGGAAGCGCCGCAGTCGAGGGTCATAAGCTTACAAATGCTGCTCAAGTAGCACCAGGAGAGGGTGATTTGTTCAAACTTGAGAGAAATTTCTTTGCTTTGTTCTTCACGACAAGCACTAAAGAAACGTGCCGTCGATAGATGCCGGCCTCTGAATATGGATCGGGTTCATTCAGTGGCACTCTTTCAGATTTTCTAACGACACTGTACCGGCTGCTTTACAGACATTAAACACCCCTTTAAGGGAAGCGCGGCGATTTTTAAAAATCGTTCGTTGGGAACTTTTGTCGCCTAATTTGAGCACTTAAAGCAAAAGTGAGCAATTATTCCTCCAAGCAGAGAGCTATAAAATTCCTAAAGAAGACTAATTTCGCTCGGGTAATTTGTTAATTAGCTAAGGCTTTGATTCTTTTCAATTTAGTACTCATTTTTACGACGCCGTAACGGTCGGGTTATGTATCTGCAGGATCATACCTTAAAGAACGACCACGATAGGGACTGATGATAAATGGATCGTTTGCCAAATAATAGAAGAGATAGTGGCCGACGCAAATGTCACACGAACAAACACTATCACTCACACCCTTCGATTCACAATTACTGTCTGGCCTCACAGATGCCTGCCTCGTGTAACCTAGTTCCGTTTCTGTCTCTGAGCACACTTCGTGATATAAAATACTTTCCTTAAAGCATAGTTTTAAGCTTCAGGACAATGGCAAATGAAGATGAACTTAGCGAATTTATTGTAAACTTTCAACTAAGTGGAGCATTTTAGCATTTTTTTTTCTTTTTCAACTCAAATACTAACTTCCTTTTCTACTGAAAAACTGCAGATGTATATTTCCTAAGTAAATTTCTAAATGTAATCACATCTATAATGAATTTTTATACAATGGATTTATAAAAATATTTTGTTTCCAGTGATATTCCATTGTGACTTTATATCTTTCTATTGTTCTCTGCGCCTCTTACTTTACGAATTTTGTTTTGACCACCAGATTGCTGACAAAAAATAAAAATTATTTTTCTTTTTAATATACTGATAAAAGCTTTTTTAAAATTTTTTCATGTTTATTATTTTCTAGTTTTTAGTCTTCAATATATTTACCAAATCATAATCACCAAAGGTGGCGCCCCATTCCTTTTTCGAGCTACTTGACGATAGCAATCGAACTTTTATAAAGCATGTGATGAAAAGTAGACCGATAAATGCATATGAATATAATATACAGTCCCTCAAAAAGTGGGCTTTGCCTGTCAATATTGGGAATTTGCAGTTTTTTGTAAATATTTCGGAAACTATTATAGATATGCACTTGATTTTTGGGATACCAGCTTTATAACGTCTCAGATTCGCTCTCATACAAAAATTTTACAACATTACAATTCACTTTTTTTCACAGTCATGTTTAAAATTTTTTAAAAAAATTATTTTTTTTTATTTATGAATTTTTTCATGGCTTTATGTAAAAAAATAGTGTTCTTTTAGTGAGTGAAAAAATTTTTTAGAAATATATAATACTTCCCGAGATATCGTCAAAAGTTCCTAAAATTCATTTAACATGAGAAACGCCATTTTTCAAAACCCTATAATTCTCGAAAAACTCTATAAAAATTTTTGGGGAGGCTAATTTCATGACGGGGAGTCGATTCAGCAAAAAAAATTGATGGTCATAATGGGAAAATTCCAAGATAGCTGTTAATTAACTATGTCGGTTAATCAGTTTTTTGATCTGAATAAACCTGTCCTCTTGAGCCATTAACATCTACACTAGTTTTGTGAAGATTCAATAATATATATCAGAGTTACAGATGTGTCCCATTCATTTGGTTGACGACTGTACAGCCATTGAATCTAGAATAAATATATTAACAATATATATACGGGGAAAACATTTACAGTTTCCGATTAAAGGGTTAATTATATATAGAGACTACAGAAGTACAGAATATCTCGCAGCTGACTGCCCATTGGACACACGTCTCTACCCACATTCAACTCCGTTCTCAAGGCCCAGTCACACAGTTATTGTTTGAAACAAATCTCCAACAACCCCAGAATTCCCTCGCACACTTTCATAGAGCGTCACTAACCACATTCGGTCCTTTGACCACCAGTGTCCATTTGCACATCTGGAACGCATTGGTAAAACATCTGCGAAGGTTTCAGTTAGCTATATGATTTGTCCAATCTTGAACTACAATTTTTCACCGTTGCTAACACTTTGGTATCAATTCCGTATCAAAGAAACACACTGTGACTTAATACAAAACAAACAATTCAATTAGTTAAATAAGTAATTTACTCGTTAAATATAATCATAATCTGAAGTCTAGGGGTGCAGTGGAGCCGGAACGCCGTTCCGGCACTGCATTTCATTTTATGAGAAATAACTAAAAAAAATTGTGAAAACGTCCTTAAAACAGAGGGATTTTTGACACCCAGGTTAGAGCGTTCCGGCACTGCTTTTAGAACGTCCCGGCACTGCTTATTTTGCGACTACACTACTGTAGAGTATGTTTACTCTGTAGTGGGATTTCTGGTAAGGGATTGCACACATAAATATCACATAAAACGCAGCTAGTTTTCATTAAAATAGTATTAAATCAGTTTGATTTAAATACTTTATGGCTTCTCTCTCCATAATTATCATGAACATGTTTATCAAGAGACAAAAATTTTCATTTGGCAATATACGTAAATCAACTTGATAAATTCCATATGTCCTATTATTTTTATGATCAGTTTGACCAAAATACCGAAAAATTTCCATCGAAAATATATTTAGTATACAGAGATATAAATCATTCATTCAGATTAAATGTCATATGTTTCATATTTACTACGATCAGTTTGGTCAATGCACAGAAAAATTTTATTACAAAAATATATTTGAGATTCAGAAAAATCAGTTTGATTAAATTCCATGTTTCGTAATTACCATGATCAGTTCAATGATGATCGATTCTCACCGGATATGACACACATATATAGTATATCCATTCCTAAATAACAACTCATTGCTATGTTTTATCTAATTTTACAATTCTAATTCGTGACACTCATAATTACCAATACCAATAAATATCAGACATTAAAAATACCAATGCAAAAACGTAAATAATAAGGTAAGCAATTTATATTTCTCTAGAAATAGTTGTGCAACATTAGCACCAATTTCAATTGCCAGGCAGATATTCAACCCGCACGTACCTTCAATAATCATATATAAGAAAATAATAATTCATAATAACTTATTTTCTGAAATTCTTTCTTGATAGAAATACTAACTTTTAGCAAAGAAACACGATAATTACACAAAATTTGGCGCGCACAATTAAATCCAAAAGTTTATTCATGGCATTAAATAGAATAGGTTAATAATTAACCAGAAAATAAATTAGGACAAGCTCAACTTATGATCCTAAAACCCACAACTTATTAGAGTTAATACGATTATTTTGCTCTCCTGGATCAAGAGAGTGTTCATACAGAAATCTCATATTTACGTCAAACATCAAGTAACCAGGACGTAGTATCGTCTAACAAAAGGCAAAAAGCCACAAATTTTAAACACAGATGGGTCACGTTTTCAACTTGAAAAAAATGACCTTCTATTAATATTCTACGAATAATAGTATAATTCTATATAATCTATATATATAATATTCTACCATAATATTAAATATTCTAGTTCGTATTGGTAATAGTCTTATTCCAAGAATAAATATTTTAGCTTTTATCTTCTTATAATAATTTTAAGTTTGTGTAGTCGAGGAAAAAAGAAAAAGAAAAAGAAGAAGAAGAAGAAGAAGAAGAAGAAAAAGAAAAAAAAAAAATCAAACCACCTCATCATTATTCTGTCATCCTTCATCGTATATTAAAACAAAAGGTATAAATTTTAAGGAAATAATGTATACTAAAGGATTTTAGGGTTAAAAATTTCATAAGGGGTCATTTACATATTTAAAATTGCACTAATTTCAAAATTTTCAATGGTAACTCCTGTTTTTGATGACATTAATAAATTCCTCATCACAAAATACCCCAAGATACCAATTTTAGTTAATTTAGTTAATTTTAGCACTTTAATTATTTATCAAAAGTATAAATGTCGAAATAAAACTATGGAGGTGTGAGATTCTGATCGAAGCACTTTAAGTAAATTAAAATTTTAACCACATTGATAATATATTTCAGCTTTTAATGTATGTCCGTGAAGTTCTTTCTTATGATATTAATTGTGTCTTAATTTCTTTATAATATTGCTTTATTTCCGATGAAAAATAATGTTTCCTACTTTCCGCTACACTAAGAAAAGCGTTTTTAAAAACATTTTATTTTTATTATTTTCCTAATTTAATATATTTCACAATTCACGACTAAAAATATTATAGGTCTAAAAATTAATATTCCGCAAACTAATAGATGGCATCATCTCTAGGAAACCAATAATGAGTTAAATTAGTTCAAAAAGAGTTGAGTTCAAAAAACATTAAAATATTTTGTTACCACCTGGAACAAATAAATAACTGTACAAAAGTCAGAAATCTCATACATAAAGAAGTGAGTTAAAAATCGAAACAGAATTCAATATTTACACACATGAAACAAGTTAATTAAAAGCCTTCAAAAAGGCATAAACCAAAGAAATGAACAGAAATAGAATTTGCAATAAAAAGTTGAGTGTGTTGGACATGAATTTACATAAAATATCTTTTCTTCATTTATTCTCTTTTTTTTTTCTTAAACTGTGACAGTTCCTTACCAAAGGCTTTCCCGTTTCTAATAAATGGTATAAGTAATATCATTTACAGGGTGACAATTATTGAGCTATATGAAATAAAAAACAAAATTTTCAAAAAATACTGAGTTCAGAAATTTTATTCAAATTTTAAAAGTAGCTACAGATAATCGTATTTAGTTTATGACATGTTCGATATGCTTGCCACCAATGGCTATGACGTGGCTCAGACGAAGAGCAAAATTCTGCAAAAATCGATGACGTATCGAGACATCGACACTAGCAGTTCTCTTGAACTTTTCAATCACATTTTTTATTGTTATAACACTTGGACCGATTGTCTTCAGCTTGTACTCGGTCGCAAATTTCCTTTGAGCGGCAATCGGGCTGTTATTGCTCGAATAGTAGGCCTTGACGATCGATACACGCTGAGGAACGCTGTATTTCGACATTTTCAACGAAAAATGAACAACAACAACAATAAGAGTTCGCATGCTAAAAAATATTCCCAACATGCCCTGCATTCAACCGCCTAGTTTTAACTGAATCTCACCAACGGTTCAAAAGTTATCAAGGTTTTTTTCATATAGCTCAATCATTGTCAACCTGTAAATATTATTTTGTGTGTTTATTCACAAGTGTTACCTTCGAAACAACTAAGACGCATATTTTGTATTCAAATTTTAGATCAACTTTAAACGCTCAATTAGAAAATGGTAGTATTTGCAAATATGGTGTGGTAAGGACCATTCCGATATTCGCATCATTTGGGAAGAGAAGTTAGAGGAAAAAAATTTTTTCTCAAACTTCAAAGTTCGATTTCCATCGAGTCTTTCTGAGATGAGATATGAATAGATCAAAGAAATATGCTTTTTCATGAGTGACACAAAACGGGAAGACATAATCGGATATTGCTTGTCCATGGTCACTTCAGACAAATGAAATATTTTGTGCTATTAGTTTCAATGAGCATTTCAAATAATTTTAAGGGAGAGGTCAGTTGTTGTTTCTTTGTGTTTATTGGTGCAAGAGCCATTTTATGACTATGGTACACAAAACATATGATTAAAAAAAACCTCTAAAATGCAGAGAGGCTTGTAAAACTAAAGTTAAAGCCCAAATTAATTTTAAAAATGCATACAATTTAATCAAAGGACGTGTATCTTCAATTCATGTTAAAGGTTTGGCCAAATCACAATGGTATTTTAAACGAAAAACATTGTAAGGGAGAGGCAGTAACTAGTTATTTTGGATTTACTTATTGATATTATAAAAGAGTATAAATAATTTCGATTTTGAAATTATATAAAACACTTTAAGTTTTCAATTTTGATGACAACAGATATGCAAGTACATGTTTATATATATTATTATAGGAAATGTCTTATTCCATAAGAATATTTAATTGGTATCAATCAAATAATCAATACAAATAATTACATTTAATGAGCAAATAAGAGAACTGAAATAAAGTATGGGATAAAAATTCTCTATAACACTTTGGATAAATAGTATTAAACCAAATTTTAAAATAAAAGATGACTCTTTTGAACTTAAAATAATATTCAAACAAAAAGTGAACGATTCAAGTAACGAAAGTTGATGATAGAAATAGAGTAAATTAGTTCTTATTATAATTCAATGCTAAATACCTGTAAAACATAATGTTTTTAAAATATTAATAAAATGTGATATAATGGGTGAAAGAAGAAATATTTGATGAATAGGATGCAAAATTTACTCGCATTAAGAACTGCATCCAATTTCAAGTTTTGCTGTAAAATTTTTGTTTAAAACGCGGTTGTTTGCTTTTTGGTTTGGAGATTGTTAATTGCTTAATGGATTTTGTAAATCATCCTAGTTAAAATTTGCTCGGAGGGCAAATGAAGAACGTCAACAAAGTATTTTTTCTTCCTCGTAAAACTCATTTTTCTTTCTTTTTAACTGTTCATTATGATGATCTCATCATAATGCAGCAGAATTTAATAAAGAAATAAGAATTAAATAAAATTAATTAAAATTTTCTGTATGAAATAATTAGGTATTTTGTACCAAGAATTGAAGAGTTAAAAAATGTTTATTTTGAATCTAAAGATGTAGTCAATGGATTTCACAAATTTTTCTGGTTAAAATTTGATCTAATAGTGTTCTTTATATCCTGTGGCTGACAAAGGAACAGATCAACAAAGACACACAAAGGCAATACAAAACTCTGAATTCCTTTTTCATCCTTCTCTCTAAATGTTAATTTTGTACCCGCGAATAGGGAAGGGAGGAGAATTTTTTCAGAAAGAAACTCATTTAAAAAAATATTACCTATGAGTAAACTGAGTCTTTTATACACTGAGCTGATGGCGAAAAGAGTTGAGTTCTCCTGGAGAATGCTTTTCCAAAACTAAAACTTTTTCCTCTCAACTTTTACCTCTTGAGCCATTTTCAAAAACGCAATGGTAGGGGGAGAAAAAGTCTGGAGAGTGGAGAGTTTGGATAGAAGTTGGGAACAGAAAAATGGGAGCGCGAGCGCAGCAATCTGTCTCAAAGGAAGTGCTATTGACAGGGCGGCCCATCCGGCCTGAGTCGCAGTCCCGGACACGCCTTTTCCTTGTCCGGGACAAAACAGGATTCCGAGTCCGTACTCGCCATTAATGAATCGGCAGCGCGCGCTCCCCAAATAATTTTCGCTCCACTGCTCAAAATTTACCGCTTTCAATTTACTAAGCTTTCCTACAGGTTGAAAGAAAGAAGATTAGTAGCAAAAAAAAAGAGAACTATTTATTCTCTTTTCACTCAACTGGCCAGCGTGCTTAACTTAACGTGAGACACATACAGCTTATGTTCTAGGAGCTAAGCTGATGGCAAAAGGAGTCGACAGTATTTATTCTTTCATTTTTCAAATAAAGTAACTATTTATTCTCTATTCATTGAATATTTTTACTGCCTATAGTGATTTCTAAGTACGTGAATAAAGCGAGACATACTAAGCTTGTGTTCTAGAAGGTAGCAACAATATTTTATGTTCCGACTTAATATTCTCTAGGTTTTTAAATATGCCGAGAAGTTTGCTGAAGATGGTAATTAACCCAGTTCAATTGATGCGCCGTTTTCGTAACTGTACAAGAGTTGAAACATACTGTACCTCTTTAGCGTTGAATTGCCTTATAACCTGGGCAGTGAGTATTAAATTATCCTTATTCAAAGCACCCTGGAGGGGAAAAAGAGAAACTGTCATAAGAATGCCAAATCGGCATAGTATGCATTTCAGAATATGGGGAAATGAAGGACGTCAAAATGTTCCATAAATGATCATTAGAGGAAGAGATGGCACGGCGAATGATTTTCAGTGAAAACAATAATTGAATGAAACTGATTTGCAATTGTGCTGCAAACTAATTACGAATTTAAGTAGCCTACGCTTGCGTTTGATACTGACAACAGTCGTATTCAACCAACTATCAATGGATCTCGAACATGTTCTACATAGAATACAGATGAGAATGAGGCTGTGAAAAATAAGACATTGTACAGTATATCCCAACATGTTGAAAAAGCAACAATTGGTAGTGTGCAACAGTGTTCGGCAGCTGCAACTAATTGATCTGTTGTGATGTTGCGCATGTCTAAGATGATTGTGTTAGGGGCGGTTTTTCGTACAGGTGTTAGAGGTGCTCGCCTCGCACTTCGAGACCTTAAGGGGGCCTCAAAATCTATTTGATGTATATTGCAGTGCTAAGCCGACGCCGAATTTGCGACATTGGGGAGAAGGGCCTCAAAACAATTTTGCGCCTGTGGCCTCATATTCCCAAAATCCGCCACTGGATTCTGTACTTCAAATTTGTAAAGTTACGAATACACCCCTCTCATGATTATTTAATTTACTTTTATACTATTATCCGCTCTACTTCTTTGCCCTAACAGATTTTAAGCATTTTATATATGTGGTAGTTTTTGTTTTTACTTGTGGTTTTATATATTAAGTGAGGACATTTCCATTGTAATCAAGTACTCCCCACACTAGGTGGGTTGAGCATTTGTGACCAGTCTTTCTCCCCACTTGTGTGGGTGAACAACTGTATTTTATAACTCAATCTGTTTTAAATTACTGCCCCTGTTCAGGGCATAGTGAGGCCGTGGTGGCCTAGTGGTAAGGTCTCGGTTTCGATGCCGGAGTGTTCCACGATCGAAACCCGACTCCACCGAAGATCCTCCGTGTATGGGGCCTGTTGCACGTTAAATCATACGTAGTGACGAAACGCCCTCCCGTTGGTGTGGTGCTGAAGTTTACATAGGGGATGCCAGCTCAGGTGCCGTCCTCGTCATTTGCCCGCTGTTCAAAATTACGAGGTCCGTTCCAACATAGCCCTCGTAAATCAGGGCATAGTGTGTAAAATAAATTTAACTTGGTGTCTCCCCGCCAACCATTGTAGGCCTTACATCCGTTTGTGTAGGATGATTGGTGGAGACAAAAAATAAAACAAAATTCCCCTCAAGATAAACCATGCCTTTCCACAGGGACGGCCCGAAAAAACGACGACCAGCCCCGAAGGGCCTGTTTCGAATTTGACTTGTGGGGCCTTGGAACAAATTTCGTACAATAAAATAATTTAATATATTTGGCTATTTCTTACATTGCACAATATGTTATAGTAAGGACTAAAGAAATACACGAAAGTGATAAGTAATTAAATTTTTATGAATTAAATATTTCAATCCCGCAAAAAATCGTTAATAAATCAAATAACAAAAGTAATTGCTTCATAAATACAATTTGGTATGCGACTTACTAGAATAAGTTTGCAAGTTGTGATTTCTGTTTCATTTTCTTACATACGAGTATTTTTTTTAACAAATTCGCTGATAAAATCATCATAATTTAGTTTTTTTTAGTTAGTTCGGATTCGATAGATAAAATGGATAAGGAGGTAAATCGTCCTCGACTAATGTTATATATCAAGTAATTTTGTATTATTTTCGAACTTGAGAAATATACTTTTGCAGATGCGACGGTAATTGGTAAGGTAAATAAAATTTTCAGAACAGTAACAAAATTTGGAAACAAATCAAATAATTTATATTTAAAAATACACTGGTGTGCAACAATTAAGAATTCGCAATCTTTGAGAAAACTATGGTTCAAAATCATTTGTGGAGAATCGTGTAACATACAATCGAGTATCATACACATTTTACACTGGCGATTCAGTCACGAGGGCATTTAGGGGACCAACAAGGAATTGATAAAGACGAAAAGGGATTGTGGCTCACCCCGTTTCACAGATAATGATTTGAAACATTCATTAATGGTTTTGTTTGTTGTGCACATTGCTAATATGTATTTTCGTAAACATAGCATGGATATTCGGGAAGATATAAAGGTTTCTTTATAAACTCTCAAGTTTTCCTGCATATTGTTTGGTTATAACATGCAGAGTTTTCATCCAAATATACGAAACTTACAGAAAACTCGTCAGTATTTTACAAAAGTATTGTAGTAAAATTTGTAATAAATACTTTGAATATTAAAGAAAATATGAGTATTTGCACTAAATAATTTTTTATTTCGCACGAGACGTAAAGTAACTTTTCTTTTATAATTTAAAAACCAGATATATAGAGCAACATGTCGGCATTCCAACGAGGTGGATTTTAGTACACTCTAAGAGAAGCTAAATGATAAGGGTTCATGCACAAACTGAAATTTTTTAAACTTGAGTCTTCGAACAGTAATATTGAATTTTATGGTAGTTAAATATCCTGAATACTCATGCTTATTAAAAAATAAATACATAATTTAAATTGCATTTCTATTATAACTATTCAGTGATTCAAGTTTAATAAATAAATTTCAGTTTGTGCATGGACCCTCACCATTTAACTTCTCTTAGAGCGTACTGAAATTCACCTCGTTGCAACGATATCTTTCTGAATATTAACAGTATTGAACTGGAATTTTTATATATGTTGTCCAATATGTCTGGCTTTGAAGTTATGAAAGATAAATTTTGCTACGTTTCGCACATGCGTAGTAAAATTATTTACTACAAATACTCTTATTTCTTTAATATGCAAATTATGTGATTCAAATTTTAATATAATACTTCTGTAACATATTGTCGAGTGTTTAGTAAGTTTCGTATGTTTGGATGAAAACTCTGCATGTTATAACCAAAAATATGCAGGAAAATTTGAGAATTTATAAAGAAACCTTTTTATCTTCCCGAATATCCATGCTATGTTGACGAAAATACATATAATCAATGTGCACAACAAACAAAACCATTAATGAATGTTTCAAATCATTATCTGCTTCTTATGAAACGAGGTGAGCTGAAATCCCTTTTCGTCTTCATCAATTTCTGTTTGATTCCCTAAATGCCTTAATAATTGAATCTCCAGTGTAAAATGTGTACGATACTCGATTGTATGTTACACGATTCTCCACAAATGGTTTCAAACCATAGTTTTCGTATCAATTGTAAATTTCTCGCATTTTACGAAACGGTCCAGTGTATATTGTAACATTGTGATTCTGGAAGGGAAAACTCGACGACAAATTTGGATTTTGTTAAATAAATCAATGCACCCAATTTTCGTTTTGCAAACTGAGTCAACCGCGCGGGACCTTGTGCTCTCGCATCATTTGCAATTCCTTCGGGTCGGCCCTGCTTTAAGGCCATGCCTCTGTGTTTCCGAGGGAAGTCTACTTTATTTTTGTTCTGCGCGTACACGACTCTGTGCGTAAAAACTCGGCTTATGTCTCTCCGCAAGGAACTCCACGTTCATTCAGTGCTGTCTGATATCGATCACATCTAGGGGTGGCCTAGACTTCCGTGTTTTATGGCACCTATCTATTCTCTAACTCTCTGAGTGTTTCGGCTCCATTCAAATGCCTTACTAAAGCTGTCATTACCCGAGGAGGGTAGTTTACTTTATTTCCGTGTATTACATGTGTTTCTGCCGCAATAATATGTGGATATCTTCTCAATTGACTTCTGCACCATATATTGCTTACATGTAAAGTTTGTCATATCTTTATATAAAAGCAAATCGATTACCTCTGGGTCTGTGCAACATACTCACCTATAGTGATTTAATTACCAAGCAATACAGACAGTGCTACCTGTTTACATCAACGGCTGGTTTCCGTGGAATATCAGGTAAGAATAAAAGCCGAAGAATGGACTTAAATTTCAGGAATTAAAAAAATAAGTTCACACCTCATTTTAATGGCAAAAAATAATAAGTTATAAATAGATTTTCGTGTCTTTGTAATTGATTGTCGTCTTATGGGTTTTCAGGGGTATCTTGTTTCTCCTCATTTTCGAAGAAACAAATGAGATAAAATTAGTTCTTCTACGCGTACAAAAAGTTTCTCAATACAGGGTAGTCACAAATTATTGGGCCCATTTCAAAAATTAATAATGCCCAAATTTTAATTCCCAACGTTTACATTATTTTAGAACTCGTACAATAGAGGTTTATAGTTTATTGGACAAAACCCCACATGCAAATCTTTTAGAATTTTTAAAGTCAATAGGTTTTCATCCACATATTTAAGCATTACTTCGGTTTTTTGCAAAGTTTTCCCATTGTTTTTATATAGCTGAAGCTTTTAAATTTTTACGTAGATAACTTAATATAGTTTGGCGCAGTATAGCCAAATATGGCTCTTGTGCCAGGAAATCAAAACAAACTCAAACTCAAACATCAAAAATTAATAAAAAAGAAACTAATTACGTTACAACTATGGTTTTTTAAAAATGAGAGTGCATTTTAAAAAGTTTTTTTTTCTCCTTCAGATAGGTAAACCGCTGTTACGGCGGTTTAGGTTGTCGTAAATTATTGGACATTTCCCATTTTTGAGAGCCATTGTCTGCGAAACTCTTAAAGCTAGAAGAAAAATAAAAGCATGTATTTGTAGGGAATTTTACGCTCTTTAATTTGATAAATCAATTGTAATTCGGAAACTGAATAGTTTTCGAGATATTCAAGAAAAATTAAAAAAGGAAACCAGAAAACGTGCATCGGTTTCTGCTGATCCGTTGCGTATGGAAATCTCTCTCTGTAACAAATTTAGAATGTCGTAATGGTACACCAACTATCTGAAAAAAATTTTATTTGCTCTCTCGTTTAAAAAAAGCGCAGTTGTAACATTATTAGATTTCGTTATTAATTTTTGAAATGGGTCCAATAATTTATGATCACCCTATATGGACGAGTTTTCTGGTTTGTTTACTTATATTAAAAACCTTGACTTTATCTGCTTGTATGTTGGAGTTCCGCGTTGAAGATCCATTGACTTAGCATTACACCGGAAATACGTATGACAGGCATGTAAACAAACCAGAAAACTCGTCCATAAGAAATCAGATATATCGCGTAACCGGCACGCAGTTTGAATGCGAATTTTATTTAGTATTGCCAGTTACTAAGCATCTCGTCATATTTTTTTTTCAAGTATCACAATTGCCTCTCAAAGACCGTTCCTACAACTAAACAATATTAACTTAAAAAATATTTCGTTTGAAGTACATTTTTAGCCTTAAGGGAAGATATTTTAAATGCCTCCGGAGGAAATGCATAAAATTTTCTTCATCAGTTTTAGATCGGAAATCTAAATTTTTTTTCAGATGCAGAAGCTAACACTGATATCTATCTTAAATATAGAAAAGGAAATATCTCAAAATTCAAGAGGCGAAAAATTTCTAACGTTTAGCATAAGTAAACCCAGAGTCCAGTACTTGTAGGAATGCGTTTTTGTTCCGAAATTCATCCGAAAAGTTGCGCAATATAATTTCTCTTTGACGTTCTCTAAAAAAGTTCTTTGGAAAGGGCAAAACAGTTTTCTTTTCCCTTACGATATCCAAATTTGGTTTCGAATTTGGTGCTTATATATTTTAACTCTTTTCAGCTTCTCTTTGCTAATAAATGATTTTTTTGTTCAATTGTATAATTCTTTTTCATAATATTCTCTTTTATCACACAATATTTGAAATTATTTTCTTATTTCCTCATTAAAATGTGTATTATGCTTATTTTCGATCATGGTAAAAAAAAAAAAATGTTACATTTTATATTTAATTTCTCAGCGCTAATATTCTGCTTTAATTAATGAACACAAGGGTTGACTTATAAGATTAACTTTCCGTTCTGAATCTGCTGTATTGCTACTGGAGACGGAGCTCGCAGCTTTGAGCTGTAATGCTACGCTCAGCCTGACACCCAGGAACGTCGCTAGAGTTTGCCGACGGGGGCCTGATTTGCCCGACAGGTGGCACGACCTGTTGAACGGGGGGGCGGGCCCCCCCCCGAGTGTAATGAAATTGGTCTGAAATTTTCGCCAGATTATTATTTATCCACTACTGTTCAATACCCTGTACAAAAATTTTCCCCGACGGGATACAAAACTTTTCCCCGATGGGGAGGGGCACAGCATCCCCGGTCCCCTCTCTGGCGCCGCCCCTGCTGACACCAGCGTCAGCATTCCACTCTCTAAACTTGCACACCTCACTCATGTAAAGATGTTTCATGTTAGATTAAACGTTCCCCAGACTCATATGCAGAGGATCTATGATATTCAACATTACTGAGTTTCGAGCCCATGACCCTCAGCTTCCAAAGACCCAAACTTTCCCACCATGCCAGAACAGGTCTCTCTGCTCTTTAAGAAATTATTTTAATGCTAAAATGTTTACATTTTCCTTTAGTTTTGCTTAGTTTAGCTATATTAAAGTCCCATTTTGAGGCAATACGAAATTTTTCATTAGGTTATAAGCATTTTTTGAAAAAAACATTTTATGGTTCGATTGGCTTTTTTCTTCAATGTGCATATTTGATGTATCGTTTAATGCTTAAACATGTTTCCAGGAAGGTTCTAAAAATTCTGTCTTTTCATTTCTTTTTCACAATTACTTATTACTTCAAAAATGAAATTCCAAGATTTTTCTATTGGATGACTATTTGAGTGATGTTTCAGATTGCATTATTTCTCTTCCTCCAAAATATTGACACTTTCAAGGAAAAGTATTTTCTGTAAGATATCTGTGGGTATCACTTCTTTTAAGATCTTTCTAAACACTCCTAAGTATTTAATTCTGCTATTATGTTTTACATGTATTTTAGCACGAAAGATGGAAAAAAAATCATCATGCATCTCATTAAAATCTAGGAGAGCAGACAGATCGTTTTTAGACAGATTGAAACAGACGTTATAAAAAAATCAAAGCAATCCTAATGACGATTTCATCTCGAATTCAATGCCATTAGCTGTCACAGAAAAGTAGTTTCAAGGAAGTTATCTGTGGGTATCATTTCTTTTAAGAGCTTTCTAAACACTTCTAAGTATTTAATTTTGCCATTATGTTTTACATGTATTTAGGAAAGAAAGATGGGGAAAAATCATCAAACATCTCATTAAAATCTAAGAGAGCAGACAGATCGTTTTTAGACAGATTTAAACAGACGTTATAAAAAATCAAAGCAATCCTAATGACGATTTCATCTCGAATTCAATGCCATTAGCTCTCACAGAAAAGTAGTTTCCGATCTTCATTTGTAGACTGTTTAGTGTTGTATCGCTACGCGAGGAACTGCGTTTTAGAACCGTTTAACTTCCTTTCTGCGTGTGACTCCCGCCACCGCGTCATCTATTCGAACCTCGGTTGCTATGCGATTCGACCCCTTTATGAAACGTTGTCATGCAGGGACAATTGGACTAGTAATAAAGTCTGATGGCGTTCAGGTACCCTAACATTATGAGGAGGATTAATGAGGTAGTGCCACATTTGGCGGCTCATCGACTTCAGCGATAGGAAAGGCATTGATAATGAAAGCGCAGTGAAGCATTATCTAGCGAAGTTCATTAAATAACTTGACAATCTAACTTGTGATTTCATTTCCTTTCATAGAGTATCTTTCCAGAATTCAGTATCTTCATATCATAAGTATAGACATTCTAACAATTCCTTTTGAATTTTAACTTTATCCTCTAATTAACAATTTGAATTTTTAATTGCTAATTAGAGGATAAAAGAATTAAGCGCTATAGAATAAGTAAGTTGAACTTGTGACTTGTGGCATAGCGAGGATAAGCGGAGCCAGGGGCATAATATGATTTTTTTCGCCTCCTGTTTCAATTAGTAGCACAGCATGCGTAAACCGCGGCTGGAGCACGGTATCAGTTTCTGTCAAATATTTGGCTTATATTTTATTGTCATATTTGGCTTGAAAAAATGACATAAGAGCACTGGCATTTTTCTCCTTGTGGCTAAGGCTCCCTAAGGCTTTCGCCCGAGGTATCATGATCCCTTTACTTGTCACTACTAGGGACGGGAAAAACCTACCGGTTTAAACCTAAAATTTTTTTTTGTTTCGGTTAACCGGTTTTTTTCGATTATTTTTTTTTGTCCTGGTTTTTTTGTCCTAGTCATTTTTTTAAAATCCAAAAACCGGGTCGGAAGATAGGCTCGATTTTATGTTTGACTAGACTAAAATTTACCAAGTTAAAAAGCTTTGAATTCCGTCATCTTAGGCCAATCACCGACAACCGCTTCCTCGAGGCGTTTGTTGGTTGGCAGATTACTGAAAGAGTCTTTATGAACAGATAAATATTGGCCAATGGATTGATTTCCTTCAAAAACAATACTAATTAAAAATTTTGTCTGCAAACGGCGTCTGTTTTTTGTAGCCAAAAAATATTTATCTTTAGTCGGAAGTTCTGTGGCGTCCGAAAGATTAGTATCTATGTTGAATGATGTTGTTTCAGATGAGAGGTGTCGACTCATTAATCAACACATGGCTGAAAGAGTCTTTATGAGCAGATTAGATGATTAATATTGGCCAATGACTTAATTTCTTGTGAAAACAATGTTAATAACAAATTTTGTCTATAATACTTACTTATTGCAATAATTACTCATTTATTATTATTAAATACTGTATTAATTACTTATTTATAACCATTACTTATTACATTAATTAAATATTGTATTAATACTTACTTATTGTATATTATTATGAATAAAAAATTCTGCCCACAAACGTTGCTTTAAAAAAACAAACCAAAAACCGATTTTTTTCAAAAACGGGTTATTTTTAGCGGTTTTAACCGTCAGGTTAAACAGGAGGTGAAGAAAACCGGTTTAACCGAAAACCGTTTTCTTTGCAATAATCGCCATCCCTAGTCACTACGCCACTGCTGGCGGCTCACAACTAATATCTCTCAGCTAATATAAGGTGTTCCGAAAAGGCTCCTACAAGCTTTAAATATTGGTCATGCAACATATAAAACCGAATCAATTCTACATAGAAGTAGAAAGTTCATGTGTGCATGCAAGAGAGCATTGTTTGGTCAAGACGGAATTAAATCATTCCAACCATCATAACTCCGGTCAAAAACACAACGAAATTTAGGAGGGAGTTTTACATCATTGCTTAGATATGGGGTAGCCGAGGGAAACAGACAAGCAGAGGCGCGTCTATACGTTGAAAGATTTCCAAACGTATGCTTGACACACTCTGAACTATTTATGTGTTTGCATCGAAGGTTTTGTGAAACAGAATCTCTTTCACAATCATCATGGTGGTCGTTAACAGACAACTTCACAAAATCTTCCGTGCAGACGGAGGTTTTGTGAAAATGCTTTTTTTGTAAAACTGATTTGTTTTGATATTCATGGTCTAACTTCAAAGTTTATCGGAAGCCTTTTGAAGAACTCTATATAAAGAAAACGTTAGGGAAATGCCATTCCTTAAGCTTGAAAGAACTGTTTTAGAAACCCACAGTAGGGGAAACTAGGGATACTTGACCCTAATTTTAATTTTTCTTATATTTCTCGAACATTTTGATTGTTAACATCACAAAAGTATATATTTTAAGAATGAGAAATGTACTTATGCTAAATTGATATCTAATTTAATCATAAAATAAATATATTTCATGAAATCACATAGGGCAAGTATCTCTAAAGTATCCCTAAGGAGGGATGCTTGACCCTAAGCTAGGGATACCTGACCGTAGGGGTATATATTGCATATAGGTATATTGGCATATACCTATATGCAAAGAGTACTTAAATTCTTTCGATAATTTACATGCACATGAGATTCAGATATTAATTTAAAACTACTGAATTGAAAGGGTCTTAATTATCAAATATATTAATGAAATTAAAAATTAAATAATATGGCAACTATAAAACGCAGTTGATATCAATAAAAATCTACTTAATAAATTAAATTAGTCTAGTAATTAAATTAAATCTAGGTATAAAATTAAATTAGTTCAGAATTAAAAAACAATTCAAATAATGAAATGGTAAAATTTATAGCAATGAAACTCAGAACTTAGTAAAGTCATTAGCGCATTGAAGAATTGCCTGTTTTGGAAAAATAGAATAGAACAGAATAGCACCAAACTGAAAAAGAAGAATCTAAAAAATGTCGTATAAAGCAAGAAACTGGAAGAGCTTAAGAAACTCTCCTAAAATTTTAATGAAAACAGAAGCAAAAGGAATATATATATATATATATATATTGCAAGATAAAATTCAAACCAAGAAAGAGACAAACTCAACCGAAATGGCGAAATTTTAAATGAAACCAAACGATGACAAACAGTTCGAACAAAAATTTTTTATCAAAATAATAAATTGATAAAAACCGTTTATTTGCAAGCGAGGGGAAAAAATGGAATGAACAAATTTCAAATCCTTTTAAGATTCTTACTAAAATAATTCCTAATTTTATAGAAATTATCGTATAGAAACGAAATTTTATCCTTTAAATAATTATTTACAAAATATTTTTAAATAATTATTCCCATATAAAATTCAATTATCAAAAAACATTTGCCATTATGCTGATAATCAAGGCGAGGAGTTGCTAATACAACCGTCTAGCTTGATTATTTGAGTTACCACATTCGCGAAAAACTCCACTGCAACAGAAAGTTGATCCCAACCACATAATATACTTTAGTCGACTGCGAACATGTCAAAAGGTACCTATTAAATGTCAATATCAATGTACTGTGCTACTACCTACTCAAGCTACCTACCTATATATGTTTTGTGACGGTTTTTAGGTAGGGTCAAGTATCCCTAATTTGACTTCCTTCAAACAATCTACAGATTAATCCACGTAGAATTAAGATATTGCACAACTCATATATCAAATTAGAGCTTGAAGTATGCTTAAAACTCAGAAATATTATAATTCATCATATCTTCAAATAGGGATGGCAGACACTAATTATCAATTATCTTACAATCTGAGAAAATCATGTAGGGTCAAGTATCCCTCGTTTTTCCTACTATAGACATTGTTGGCCTTTGAGTGTGACATGCTTGCTGTTGAATTAATTGTTTATTGTACTTAATTGAGTTAAACTTAATTTGAGTTTTTCAGATTGATTGTTTGCTGTAAAAAAGAATATGTGAAAGATACCAGGAGAAAGCATATTCACATTTTCAACAAATCTTACTCAAATGTAGATATGTCAAACTCTAAAACTAAAGAAGTCCGATTAAACGATATATAAATATAAGTGGGTAGCAAAAAATTATAGATGGCTAGATATTCACAAGGTGATTCATAAGTAAGGAAAAAAAATTATAAATGAATGAAGATGAAAGGATGCTGCTTGCACAGAAATGATGAAAAAAATCCAGATGTTTGGTCACGATACCAAAACTTATTGGTCGCCAAGTATACTCATTATATCACTACATGACATTGCAGTTGGTAGAGCGATGTGGCGTATAGAAACGACGTTTGATGCAGTATCAGATTAGAAATGTTCATTGTGTCGTTCTTCATTTAGGAGCCCACCTGCCTAAAGAGGGGAAACTCTACTCAAAGCATTTGACAAAATTTCTGTTAGTATGGCAGACAAAAATTGCCGTATGGCATTAAAACTCCCTCTGCTTCTAGATGGCTACTGGACACTTTTGAATTCCAGTATTCAAACTGTCAAAAATCTCAAGGTATAAGATCGGGAGTCATAAGTGGCCATGCGTGCGGGAAAGATAAACTGAGGACACTGATCTCCCCGAATATTGAGTGCCCAGCTTGTTGCATATTCGCAGAAGTCTGCAGAGACATTTTATCTTGTTTAAAAATGACTATGAGCAGTGCTAGTCGAGCATTCCGGAATAATGCTGTTTGGTAGAAATGCTACAAAACACTTACCATTTTCACACCAGAATCTGTAATGGACAGATTAAGTAATCAGCCGTATAGTCACACCTGACTAACTTTTGGCTGAAGCCAGTATTGTTGAACAAAGGCACTGGGGTTTCTTGCACTCCACACGCAACAGCTGTGTGATGTAACCAGTACGATCATCATTCAATAGAAGGCTAGAAAAATTTTTAAAGAATTTAAGAATTGAATTAAAACTGCAGTAATAAAAACCATTTGAAGAAGTCGATGACGATTACTACCGGAATGTATTTAACATCACTGACTGGAATTGAGTTTATAACTATCGTTAATCGTAATTATGGATCCCAACCTTATTTTTTTCATTACAATAATTTGAACTTCTAAATTTACTAATATGTTCGGATAAAATTAAACAAAAATCCTCTTTTAGGCACATTATTAAATTATTAGGTTAGATATGCAATACCACCTAACTTTTATATCAGCAAAAACAATGGAAGGGAGATTGCAAGCCATTTAGCCCAGGATCTCTGAAACAATAATTCCCAACGAATAGACGTCTTTTTGTAATAAATTGTTTCGCTGTGGGTAAACCATTCGTTTGGTCAGGTTCTAGACGAAAGAAAACTGTAAAGCATGTTATATTCGTGTTCGTAACTAACCTTCATTTGCTAATGGAAATCAATATCTTTCCAAGAAAGCCAAAAAACAAAGATAAACTCAGAGGGAATCGAAAACCCCCCAAACAAACAAGGAATCCATTTTAGTCCATTTTTTCAAAGGCTAAGGACTTTATTCGAAATGGCTACAAACTAATAATTGCGAAATTTTTCTGTAAGAAGCCTGCATTACGCCAAATATAGCTTCTCTTAGCCCGAAATTTTCCAACAAAAGACAAAGGAGATTTGTACATCTAAAAAGCATTATTTTAAAAGAGGAAAACCAAACACAAACATAAAAACTCTAATAAGATTGATTTTAAAATATATGCCATCTGGCTGTTAATAGCAGCTATCATAAAAATAAACTTACTCCATGCACAGAATAGAGAAAAAAAGAGAAAAAAATGTCCTCACGCTATCACAATCCCACGCTAACTTTCTGTTAAAATAAATAATCAGCAAATTTTTTAAAGCGACACTAGAACCATGGCGCCATCTATATTCGAAAAGACAAAACAGAAGGAGTACAAACAGGAATTTTTGGGAATGGAATTATTTAGACTTATTATGTCTAATTTCCCAATTATTAGTTTGAACCCATTTCGAATAAAGTCCTTAGCGCTTGAAAAAATGGACTAGAATGGATTCCGTGTTTGTTTTTCTCGATTCCCTCTGAGTTTTTCTTTGTTTTTTGGCTTTCTTTGAAAGATATTTATTTCCATTGTTCTTTGTCTATTGTATGCAGCTGCAATTGCGCGCTACTTAAACATTGTTTAAATTTTATATCTAAATTTTATTGTTTAAAAATGTTTTTGTTGTTTTTGTTTAAAGTTTAAGTTAATTTTTTTATTTTTTAAATTTATTCTAAGTTTCTAGTTGATTGTTTTTAAGCTTCATTTGCTAAAATGCTTTTCACAAAATTCTTTGGAATTATTTAACCACAGGAACTTCTAATGAGTATCCAGAAACTGCAGTAATTGATATATTTTTGAATTCTTTTTCACGCTGCATCTTGATAGAACTGGAACAACTATTATTTCATTTATATTTTCTGTATGCAGGATCATTAAAAAGAGATGGGCCCGATGTGAAGAGGCGGTAGTACCCACCAAACCGAGCAAGTTTCGCAATAGTTTGCCGGGTCGGAGATGGAAACTACAGGCAGTAGAGGGCGCATAATGATGAACATGATGGGGCAAACGAAAATACAAAAATAATGCAGAAATAATAAATTCACATTGATTAGGCCATGCCTATTACTAGAAGGGCTCAATGACACGAATTTCAATGCACGCCTTGAAGCGGCAATGGACGAACCCTCTCGGACGCTTCCTCGTGCACATCGACAACAATTCTGGCGACGAGAACTTCTGTAGTTTCCAGATAAGCTTCATACACGAGGTAACCCTACAAAAACGATAATAAATACTAATTAATTACTTCTGTGTCATTCTTGTGTTTTCACTCTCTACTGACTATAATTTTCATTTCCGACTTGGCGAGTGATTCCAAACTTGCTTGGCGAGGCCACAAGTTCTTGCCCCATCATGTTCAGCATTATGCGCCCTGTACTGCGTGTGGTTTCCATCTCCTACCGGCCTAGTGGTAAGGTTTCGGCCTTAGGGTAGGAGGGTTCCAGGTTCGAAACCCGATTCCATTGAAGACCCGTCGTATATTGGGCCTGTTGCACGCTAAATCATACGTAGGGGGCAAACGCCCTCTCGTTGGTGCGGTACGGAAGTTTGAAGACGTACCAGCTCAAGCGTCGTCCTCGTCATCCGACCAAGGTTCAAAATTACAAGGTCCGTCTCAAAAGTAGCCATCGTGTTACTTCAAAGTGGGACGTTAATATGACTAAACTGCACCGAAACTTGCTTGGTTTGGTGTGTCTTCACGTTTGGCACATCGTTGTTGACTCCTTTTCCATTTGGAAATGTGTTGGGATATTTATTAAGTGAGTGTTATATAAAAAGTCTGCACTAACATGTAAAAAAAATCTACCCTATGTTTTAAACAATGAATACCTAAATAGAAAATATATATTTGTGAGATCGTGAAACTTAGTTACTGTATTACAGTTCTGCGAATTCAGTGTTTAAGGTTTCATCCCGAGAATAATCAAAATGCAGAAATTACGAAAACACCCTGCAAAAAGGATTTTCTTTCGATATAGTTGGTATTTATTGGTCAAAGTAAGTATTTTTTGGTCATATTGTGACAACACGCTTGCATTTCGACTGCTACATGAAACGAAATAAGGCTAATATTTTATTCTTATTTGCCCTATAGTCATCAAATTCTTTCGAATTAGAAAACTTTAGTTTTATTCGTTGTGTAAACATATAGGGTGAATATAAAATCAGGTAAAACTGTAAAGGTAAGTCGAAGATTCCGAAGTGAGCAGATTTTGTAATGGCGTGTGGAACGAAACTATGAACATAGGTAATCAAGGATAAATTTAATAAAACATTTTTTAAAAGAAACTTTCATTAGTATTCTAAAAACTAGGAAGTTTTTATTCTAATTATTTTCTCCTTTTTAGTCTCTAATTAATAATTCAGTTTTATAAATATTTTGGAATCTCAAATTCATTACCAGATGTCGGTAGTGAACTTGTATGGGATCAAAATTCATTTAAAACAGTCGATTAATCGACTGTTAAAGTCTAAAAAAAATTAAAATAGTGAATTGTTATTGAGAACGCACAACATTTCAAAAATCTTGCACAGAGTGAAAATTCGATTGCAAAATTCCATCTTTGCTAACATAAAACAAGTAAGGTGAGATAAAACAAATAATTTATATAGAAATCACCCCGAGCTGGAACGAAGGCGTCCAGTGCATCTGAATGACAGTCGCTGCAATTGCTCGAGTGCTGAGGCCGGAGTCCTAGTAGCCATCACCGGCCACGGTACGACCCTCCCTTAGGAGGCACTCACTATCACCGGCAGTGCGCAAGCTAAAACCATTATTGTACCCCCCATGGAAGCGAGACCCCTCTTACTTATCCGGTGGCTTCTCATCCACGTACTCGTAGCGCCCCAGTGGGACGATAAAACAGGTAACCTCAAGAACTGGGTCTAATCCCCGCCCTGCCTTAGCATCAGGGTCGTCTGAATGACAGCCACTGCAATAGCTTCGAGTACTGAGGCCGTAATCCTAGTATCCTATCACCGAGCCACGGCCCAACCCCTCCCGAAGGAGGTACGTACTATCACTGGTGGAGAGACCCAAAGCCCCATCATTACTATACCCACAGGAGAAGCGAGTTCTTGCTTACTTATCCGGCAGCAACTCATATCCGTGTACTCGAGGTGCCCTCTCCCCCTCGTGTGAGCGATAAAACAGGTGAAGTCAATAGAAGGAAATCATTTAACGATTCAGCTACACTCACTTCCAAAAGTTAAGCACAATTCTTACGATGCGAAAAAATTGGAGTTAATATGAATACTATGGTTCGAAATCAGTTGCGGAGAATCGTGGGACATACTATCATCATAACTCACATTTTACAGTGAAGATTCGGTCACAGGGCAATTAGGAGGGCCACCAGAAAGGGATGAAGGCGAAAATGGAGTTTGACTCATCCTGATTCACAGAAAGTTGATAACGAGATGTAACTTTTATCAATGGTTATGGTTTAATGTGCATAATATTTACATGCATTTCCGTAAACACAGCACAAATATTCGGGAAGATATAAAGGTTTTCTTAAAAAATCCCAAATTTTTCCACATGTTTTTTGTTATAACATGCAGAGTTTTCAACCAAATTGTATGAAACTTTCAGAATACTTGACAATATGTAAAAGAAGCATTGTATTCAAATTTCAATTAAAAATTTTAATATTACAGGAAATATAAGCATTTGTAGTAAATAATTTTTTAATGCACATGTGCGAAACGTAGCGTAATTTTTCTTTCATATCTTTAGAGCCAGAGATATAGGACAACTCATATAAAAATTCCAGTTAAATACCATTAGTATTCATAAAGATATCGGCATGGCAACTTGGGGAATTTCGGTACACTCTAAGAGAAGCTAAATGATGAGGGTTCATGCACAAACTGATATTTTTTTTAACTTGAATCTTCAAACAGTAATATTGAATTTTATGAAAGTTGAATATCCTGAATACTCATGTATAATTATAAGTTAAATACGTGATTTAAAGTACAGTTCGACGATTACTATTCGAAGATTCAAGTTTAAAAAATATCAATTTGTGCAAGAACCCTCATCAACTTTCTGAATACTAATGGTATTGAACTGGAATTTTTATATAAGTTGCCCTATATCTCTGGCTCTAAAGATATGAAAGATCGTAAACTATTGTCTTAATTGCCTCAGAAGAAGAAATCCATGCATGCTAAATCTGGTGAATGTGGTGGCACTTCATCCGATCCGTTGGAGGCGTTAAGTAAGATCGAGGTAATTTTGACTTTCCTGAAGTGATCCATCGTGCTGGAACTACATTCGCTCGTAAAATGCTGCAGGAACACGCAAGAGAAGTTCTGATTTTTTTAGAAAGATTTCTTGTATGCAGCCGACTAGGTAGAATGTCCTGTGTACCATACCACCTCAATCTTCTTGAGGGCGTGACTGTCATGCACCTGAAAGTGAAAATTCCGTCCAATCGTCAATGACCTCGCACCTTCCGCATACACATTCCATTTTAAAATCTGCTTATTTAGATCCCCTCTATCTGTTTTCATATTTTCCCCATGTATTTTAGAATCATCTGACATATTGACAGTATTTTACATTATTTATTTATTTACGAATGGTGTTTTTATATTTAGGCTCACGTATCTTCTGAATTACTCTGATAATATTGTAATTATAAGAATAAAACTGAACGACTTATGAAGCTTTGAATTTCATAATTTTAAACCGTTCAGCGGCCGTGTCAAGCAAGCGCCGCGCTTTGATTGGAGGATCTTCCTGGAGGCGGTCATTGGAATGATCCGAAATCGTTAAAAACAGGAATATTAAAAGCTTCATAAATTGGTTAGTTTTAGTCGCAAAAGAGTGAATATTTTTAAAAATCTAAAATTATGGTGTTTCGAGCATTGAATATCTAAAAAGACAAAAAGTATGAATAACTAAAAAGACAAAAATTAATAGAAGCAATTTGATTGGTATGCGCAAGTGCAGCATTATCCAGGAAAAAGTACAAAATTAATAAAAATATTAATAAAGGGAATGAATGTCTGGCCTCTGATGAAGTCATTCACCAGATTCTTACTTCTATGTCGTTGTCTGCTATTATTTTTTTACTCTTCCACGTTTATAAGTCCCTTTATTAATATTTTTATTTATTTATGGTGTTTCGAGAATATTTAACTAAATATGACTAATAGGACTTGGGGAAAGTATAAAAATTTAGACTTCTTAATTGTTTCAACAGTACATAAATGTACTCAAAAAGCACAAAATACAATTATTTACATCATTTGATGCATTTTTCCAATTGAAAATATACGCCTGTCTCCAACAATTCAGAAATTAGCAATTGGGACACGTTTAGAGTGGATCTTGTATATGATTCATTTTAAAGCTATGAGAGCATTGAGCAGAATACCTTTTTTCAAAGCTCACCGATGACGTTGCAAAATTATAATCAAAATTGTACAGTCCACAAATGAAGAAAACTCATTGAGACTGCATCCTCAAATAAGCGCCAAGATGTTGGTGTCCTTTGCTAAGTGGGTTTGGCTCAAATTGTTTCAGCAGTACATAAATGT
>BGPR01000194.1:341355-455384 GCA_013235015.1 Araneus ventricosus | reverse complement strand
ATCAAATACAGTGGAGTATTGACTCTGGGTGCTCTGTGAAGGCGTCGGTACAGTGGCAAACAAGTTGAGGGTAAAAAGAAAGATATCTGAGTCGCACTGTCAAGCAGGTTTAGTTCCATACGTCAAAAGAAGATAACAAATTTTGTTTCTACTAATAAAGGTGCTGTATTCATTTTTAAAGACCAATTCGAATACTTCTTTTAAGTTAGGAAAAAACATTAGCTTTGTTTCTGATTCGTTTTTATTCTGTTATTTTTCCTTCATTTTTCAGTAAGAATTTTCAAAAAATTAAAAAAGGATGTTCGAATTTTTCGAAATTTTGGATTCCTGGGTTTCGGATTCCCGAGGTTTTACAGAATAAAGGTTGTTAACGTATGTATTTTGATCAGAAAATTAAGTTTAACAACTAGTGTTCTATTAAGCTTCAACTATTTAGGATAAATTAGCTCTGAATTTTATTGTTTAATCGTCGAACATTAAGTATTTTGCTCTTGCGATAACACATTATTTTAGAAAACTCAACCTAATTTAATAATAAGTTATTTTAAATGTTTTGCTGTTTAATTTAGCTCGAGAAATTCTTTTGTTGATCGTTTGGTGAAAGTCACAGAAATCATTCTTTGACCACATCTGAAGTCTTTTAGCGCTTAATTTGGTCCCGGCACTAAATTTGGTCAAACCAAAGTTTGCTGCGATAGAAGGACAGGACACACACATTTTCTTATTCTTTAATTCAGGATTATTTAATCCATGGGTCGGACTTTTGAATAAAGTCGCACAGAGGACCTTCGGCGGTTACGAAATGTTTGATGTGACTAGTTTCAATCACGTTTTTGAATCATAGTGAAGATAAAATATGCAGAAAACTCATTCTAATTTTAAAAATTTCTTTAAAATTTATCAAATAACTGTGGTAAATTGAATTAATTTTTATTTAATTATTAATTAATGCTTCCTTTGCTTGATTCTCCCCAGTGGCGGCTATTGGGTGACAAAAGTGGGGGGGGGCACATAAAAATTACAGAAACCTATAGTTATATAGATTACCTACCTATTTATAGAATTAGCTAGATTTCCCGGAAACTATTGTTTTCATATAAGTCCTAGTTCTAGGCTGCTAAAATGAGATAAAAATTTAATTTTTTTCAGCAAATAGTGTGTGTATGGGGGGGATTACCACCCCCTCGCTCCCCCGAGCCGCCGCCACTGTGTCTCCGTATGTATGTGTCGCAAATACTTGGGAATGGCAAAATATATTGTGTAAAAATGACATCGCGAAGTATTCTTATGATCGTTAAGAGCTGGCGAGTGGCAAACAATTAACACATTCGCGGACAAGAATGCTATAGCATTCATTTTTATTGTGATGTAAAATGAAATGAATGGTATAGAATTCAATTTTTCAATCCAATTCAATTTAAAAATAAATCGCCTGTCTGTTTTTGTAGCTCATGAAAATGTTTACTATTCGTGAACGCATTAAAATGCCCGTCTAATGAGGATATTAAAAGCCTATTTTAAATAAGTAAGCAGTTATATTTGAAACAAAACCACCATTTTTTACAGGATTTAAGATAATACTAAACAAATTTGTATGATAACATCTTAAATTGTCTCTAGAAAGCTGATAGGTAATGATTAGTCATTTTAAATCCATGTAACGAAGTTCTAAAGCTACTTTCATGTCTGAAATAAATAACAATAGACAATGAACAATTACCAAATCGAATTTATTTTTTAAACAAAATTCTCCTTTGGGAACTGTCGTTTACAAATAAAATGAACATACTTGGGACACCTAATAGGCAACAATAACAGTGTATACAATATCTTTACTTTTTTATGACATCATAAACACTGAACACAGAAATAAAGAGGCCTTGTGACGGATATACATTACCCTGACCTTCAGTACAGCTTTCAAAGCAAAAAAAGCGACAGTGTTTTTAAGGCAGAAGACCCCTGGAAGGCGCTGCTAAAACTCAAATACTTCAGACAAGTTTTGGTCTTTTAAAAATGTAGAAATATATTCTATATCTATACAGTATCTGTTTTTATGCCATTGATGTGATATCGGAAAGAAAATGACACATTGATAAGAAAGCATGAAATCGTTCACTCGTTTGGCTTTTAAACTAGTAGCTTTCAATCTCCGAAGATCGAACTCCTTTCTAAGTTGCCTATCAAACAATGACTTCATAGGCATGCTGATCCTCAAGTTGCAAGCGATACTGTTTGGTAAGTGCTTCTGTCATCTAAAGTGACTTAATTTAAAATTTATTTTAAAAATGCTGTTGCAAAGGTGTGCCACTGTGCTTTTGCTATAATGGCTTAGTTTAAAATTTATTGCAAAAAACTTTAAAACAATTTAATACGTATTTAATGATAACTAGAGCATCATTAATTTGTTGATCATCTCTGAAAGAAAGATAATTTTAATAATTCCGGTTTTACGAATCGTTCCAGTCTCACATGGATAACAGAATTTTGATAATATTATTCTTTGACCTTTTGCTGGCATTTGGAGGTTGCTCATCGTCTATATTCTTTGCCCTAATGATAATTGCGGTAGTCTTCCATTTACACGTAATTAAGACTTCATTTAAATAAGAGAATATGATGGCTTACATTAGTATAAATTGGTGGCAACAGGCTATTAATTAAACTAAATCTCCTGTAAATTATGTGATAATTGCTATTCAAAAATATCATTAAGGAATAGAAATTATTAAATAATTGTGGATTATATAAATGCTATAATTGCTCAAACAAGCTGAAGATTTAATCATAATATCGATACCATCCATCAAGAATAAAATTATATGACATATCAGACTTTAAATTACAAATTATTCAGATGCTAGAAATTTTGTTTCTCGTCTTGATCAATATTTAATTGTTATTCAATTTGTTTCAAATTAGAAGAGAGCAACTTGTATTAAATGATGTATCAAACAGACCAAAAGCAAGAAAGTCGAGGAGCAGAATGCCTCCGAAAAGCACTCATGGTTCAAACGCTAAACAAGTGGACGAGTAGAAACAGAAAAGTATCACTGCTGGTTTGTCTCTTCTACCCTTTGGTCCGTACAATTGAGTTGCAAATGGGGTCCGTTGCACGGTGAGCTCGGTTCAGAGAAAGTGTCCTCTTTTGTTTGGAAGGTATAATCCGTTCTTCTTTCTTGACTAGGGCTACTCAAAGGCTTTTGCATAGATTCAGATGAGCTTCTGTCTGGCTCATGCTGGATCATGTCTATGGACATGGCTTCCGTTTGTCCTGTTATCGGAATATAACTGTTTTCAGATATTTCTCTGTTCGAACCAGGGCAGGCTTTGAGGTCCATTGCGTCTAGAGACAACCCGTTGCTTAATTCAGTGCTGGATGTTCGACCATTAGTCAAAGGAATCGGATGGGCATTATTCGCAATGCTTGTCGGAGTTGTACTGACTTCTGCATTCGGAAGTACGACTGTACTCGGGTTAGTTTTAGAGGAATTTTTAGAGGATTTGCTGCTTTTGCCTTTGCCTCCCGAACTAGATTTGTCTGGAGTGTGCTTGTGTTCAGCTGCTTCTGCATTTGATATGTTCTCCAACTTCTTCCACTTCGTCCTCCTGTTTTGGAACCAGATTTTAACCTGCAAAAAATATTAAAATTTTAGATCAAACAATCGCTAATACATCATAATTATAACGAATTAAGTCATTTTTTGTTCTATTAATAATACTGCAAATAAATCTGAAAAGGTATGCAAAATATGATTTCGTTCATGGATTTCAAAAAATTATGAAATTGGTTCTTAAGTCTAGACAAATATATATTATTTAATTTGAATTCTCTTCACGAGGTTTGGAATATTTTGAGTTATGCTTAAAATATCCGCTGCAATGCACTAAAGTATTCATCTCATTATTTTAAATTACTTTACGATTTAAATTTGTTCTCTTCTTAATCATGTATATTTCAAGCACTATTAACAGTAGTGTTGCCATACGTTCCGTATATACGGGACTGTCAGTACTCAGTCCCGTATTACTATTCGCCCCGTTTTCACCCTAAACTCTGCGTCATTATAATCTTAAATTGACTTGCGCTCAATTTTATAATTATGTGAAAGAAGGAAATGATATAATTTTACGAAAGTAAAGTCAACTTTAAAATATAACTGGGCTAAAAAGGATTAGCCTCGCATCATTTTTTTATTCTACGTATTCATTCTCTTAGATTGCCTAAACTTTATTGATTTTTTAGTTGATTATTAGTAAAATAAACCGTTACCTACCCACTTTTTTCATGTTTTATTTGCTTAGCACTTAAATTCCCCCTATCAATGCTTGGCAATTATGGCAACTCTAACTAACAGGAATAAATTTAATAATTATTTCCAAAATCTAATTTCAAACGAATTATTTATGAAATTTGCGCTTTTATTGCTTTAATTCACTTGTATGAATTTTTATCACAGATCAACAATGAATCTATACAGTTAGAATTGCTACACGTTACAGACTCACAAGTAAGCAGTTTTGCATGAAAATGATTTTATAGATACCCTTTACACTCCCTAGAGCAGCTACAACACCCAGGCAATTGAAGACTCCCACGGTCTGTGTCATTCCCACATTTTGACATTTACATTTCTAACGCTTTTAAGTGTTCCCCATCAGTGTCATAAGTTTTTTCTATGTTTTCTGTACTCTTAACCTGCGTGGATCACCTTCTAATCTAAAGTGTGTTTCAAAACGTTCTAGCTTACTTTAAAGAAGAACTAGCCAATCCAGTTTCTCTCTTTTTTGGCTTTGATCAGACTACGAATAATTTTTCTATCACACGTAAACGAAGGTGAGGAGGCGACCAGAATGCGAAGCTGCTTAGTGCCATGCAGTTCTTATGATATCAATCAAAATCTTAGGGATCAAAATAATATTTTGTTGCTGAAATCTTATTTCTGTAGCGAAGGCTGTGAATTAGAAAAAAAATGCTTGAATGAGCGAAACTCAAAGGGAAACATAGCTCTGCGAGAAAGGTGTGAATGGTGTATGCACATAAGGTTGATCTTGATATAGTTGAATTGACTAATAGCGAGTTATGATGTTGTGGGCTGACGGAGTTCTTGAACTGGAGGTTCTTCACCTCCGGAAATTGCTATTTCTGAGAAAAAAGCGGCATTGCAAATAAAATTACCTAATAAAACTCGAAAGTGCCATATTAATTTAATGAAGTTTATAGTAATTAGCAGCGAATTACACAGAGAAAGTTATACGGAAAGCGAGTATAAATTTATGTTAGCGTTTACGCATCAGCATGGTATAGCAATATATACGCGCATGTTATTTTATTATCCGTTTTATATACATTTTAGGTATAATAATTATTATTAAATAGTTTAAAATCCACGGAAAAACCGATAAAATAATGAAAAAGACTAAATACATCTTGGTTTATCAACTTACTCATTTTGAGAGATGACATAGTTGATCTCATCGATACATAATTAAATTTCCTCTGACACTTGTATTATCAGGAGGAAGATATTTCTATGCCATATTTAACAGTATAGTTAAATAAGAAAAAAAAAATATTGCTTAGCTTACAGCGTCTATTATAGATATTTTACTTAAGCAGTATGCTTAGAAGGAGAGGTGCATCCGTTTTCGTTAAAATCAAGAGGGGTTTAAACAGTAAAAACAAGCTATTATCCGAATTAAAGCACTTTCAAACAAATCTCTTTTTTGTTGTGTTTTGGATTTGGAAACTAGTGTTCCATTCGAAGCTGAACCGATTGATCTGTCGGAAGAAGGCAGCTGAGTTCCTTCGGCTGCACTGAGCGTCGATTGTTCTTCTGGACGATTATGTGTTATCCATCAGTCTGATGTAGGTCCCCGCTCTCTGATGATATAGATGTTTGGCTTCATATGTGTCCTATCGATCTTTTCAGGTACTATTGACGACGCATCTGGCAGAAGATTTGGGATTTACTTTTTTTATTCCATTTCTTTGTAAGGAGGAACTGCCTCCGATAGCTGGCAGAGATCCAATTGGCAGTGAGGCAAGACGAGCTGCTGCTTGTTTTTATAGTGTCCATTTACTGCCAAATGTTGCAAAAATGTAATTGATTTAGTTACTTTTTTCCTCTCACGGACAGTAAATTCTTGCGGTTGCTCGTGGCTTGATGGATGCTCCTTTTATTTTGACAGAATCCTTGCATTGTTTTTCTCTTTTGTAGATTGTTATTTGATGAGCCAAGGTATTGGTGGACTTAAGCTCCAAACCTAGGTCCGGGTGCCTCACGAGTCAAAGTAAAATTTCACTTTTTCTGAAAAAAATACACTGAAAGCCGTTTTATCTTTGGGTGACACGAGGTAGCAAGTACTCTTTTAGCATTCCTTTTCACTTATTGCACCGACCTTTCGCAATAATAGGTTCACTAACAGAAAGACTTTCTCGACCTGTCTACGTTAATTCTACAATTTTTGATGCTTTCCCATACTATATGTTTGTGTGAAAGAACTTTTTTTTCTATACTTCAGCTTAGAAGAAAAAGAACAGACTTCGTTTGGAAAAGGAAGAATGGCAATTAAGACTGCAAGCTTATTGCCTAAAATTTAAAAGTGTAACGCATGTTGAGCCTTCTCATTATATTTCTGATTTTCAGTTACTATTAAATTATTTGTTTATAAAACATAGCTTTACTTTTGAAAAACAAAAGCTATTTTCTCTGTAAAATATTTTTTCTTACATATTTCTAAATATACCATTTAGACATTTATGAAAACAATAAACTACAAATAAATTATATCGGAATCGAACATATTCATTTTATTTAAAATATCAGTATTAAATAATAAATGTAAAATAAGATTAATACCACTTTTGGTGTACTTAAAAGTAAAAAAAAGGGAAGAACAAAAATCTCAGAACAGCGATTCTCAACCTGTGGGGCCCACCCCCCCTAGGGGGCCGCGAGCATATCCAAAAAAATTATTATTAAAAAAATTGATTATTTTACTGAAAGGAAAGTAAAACAAAATACATTCTGACACAATAAAAAATAAAATAAACATTTATACTGATATCATACACTTATAAATAGGATTGCATCAGCACTGCACAATGTATTTAAAAATTAACTTATCAATCTATAGTTATAAAAGGCAATGTTTGTGTGTGTGCGTGCGTACGTGCAATGCACAGACGAATCTATCGCACTTATAGTCATGGAATTTGGCACACAGGTATTCGTGACGGTGACTCAATGCAGCTCGAATCCCGAATTTTAAAATTTAATATAGAAAATTTTTTATTTAATGTTTTGTGTTGTTTTGGGTCATTTTCGGTATATATTTTCCCATTACATCGTTTCGGATAATTGTAGGAAGAAAATATATACTCCATCGGAAAGAACAAACGATTTTCGTTCCAATGAAGTTTGTTTCGAACGTCTAACGTAATTTTCTGATTTTTGAGCAATTTTTGAAAAATGTCACTCTTATGTTAATTTTTCATTCGAATTTCTTAAAATTCTCGCATCCGACGTTCTAATAACGCTTATCATTTTCAATTTTTTTCAGCTTATAACTGGAAAGTTTCTGCCGGATCTAAAACAAGAACGGTTAAAATACCCTTTTCCGTTTTTTCAAAATAATTGTTCCCTGGTCTTTGTCTCGCATATTTTGTTTGCTGTCTAATAATGATTTTCACGTTACAATTTTTTAATATTGTTTTGGATCAACGTACTCTCTACTGTTTTCCTACAGTTCAAATGTGATTATCGCGAAATCGCGAAGAAAAATAAGCGGGAAAATCAATAATCTGTATCTTTTGTTTTGATTTTGTTTTCAAAACTTTTTCGCGTCATTGTGGGCGTTTTCTTCCATTTTGTTGAAATCCCGATTCCACGTGCAACCGTGCGCGTACTGCTATCGGCAGTGTCTTAACATGTTTCTCTGCCTCGCATATTTTGCTTGCTGTCTAATAATGATTTTCAAGTTGCATTTTTTAAAATATTGTTTTGGATTAACGTACTCTTTACTGTTTTCCTACAGCTCAAATGTCATTATCGCGAAGAAAAATAAGGGGGAAAATCAATAATGTGTATCTTTTGTTTTGATTTTGTTTTCAAAACTTTTTCGTGTCATTGTGGGCGTTTTTTTCCCTTCATTTTGTTGAAGTCCTGATTCCACGGGCAACGCCGTGCGCGTACTGCTAGCACTAAAATAAAAACAAGTTTAATAATTGGTTCCTTTCGACGGACTTCTCGCGAAGCCCTGATAATGTCCGATTTGGTTGACGTAAGACAGAGCAATAGAGACAAAGAGATAATATGACAGAGCAATTCTGGTTTTGTCAATGCAGCAGACAGGTATCGCAAAATATCAATAAATTTGCTTATTCTTGGCAATTTGTAAGGTTTGTAATTAAGGCCGAATAGCTTTAGCGTCAAAATACCAAAAATACATCATTATTATATACATTGTTATTGTATGAGAGGGAGGGGAGTTATGAAAATTATGATTGAAAATTGGGTCGTAAATACTGAAAGGTCGAGAAACACTGTCTTAGAAGCATGATACGTTGATAGAAATACTCAAAGTTAGAATTTTATTCGTATTCATGATATATTTTAATTTTTTTAAGAATGTTTAGAAATTTTCTTTCTTATAATACTGACTGTTTCTTAATTTCCTTATCGCACTATTTTCAGCGCCCCATGTTTTAAAGAGTTTTGTTTCAACCTCCAGAATTTTGATGAAAATAATTATTTCCTATTTTTCCGTAAACCAATAAAAAAGTGTTTCGATTATCTTCATTTTTATTTTTTATTATTTAATATATTTCATAATTCATTAGTATAATTATCATGGGATTTTATAATCAGGTTTTTCTCAAATTCACAGTCAGATGGCGCCTCTCATATGGAATCAAAGTTTAATTAATATTACTGAAATTTTATTAATATTACTGAATTAATTACTGAGAATTAAGTTCTGAAAAATTAAAATAATGTATAAGACACTCACTTCAAAATAAAAGTGCGTGTGACAGAAAAATTATAGAAATCACTCATTTCAAAAGCGACAAAAATTAATTGCCGTTTAACGTAACTTCATTTTAAAGGAGTGAGTGCATTGAGAATAAAAGACAATTTAAAATGCTTTTAAACTCCGAAGAGTAGTCGTCCAATATTGTCGAGCATTAATTATTTGAACTAAAATAAAACAATAAGCGGTGATTTACTAAAATAGAACTTTTTTAAACAATTAGGCTACAAACATCAAATGTCTCTATTTAGACTAACTGCACCCACTTTCGTAATGGGTACATTCTTTTGGTCTTAGTGTAAGACACCGCTTTAAACTTTTACAGTTGAGCGCAGTTTTTTTCGTATTCCCTGGTTTTTATTCATGGGAAGTGAACTAAAATTCCCATTTACTACGAAATCATCCGAATTTCAGCGTTTCTGGAGATTAGAAATTAAATGTACCTCACAGCAAATTTAGTCCTTGTTACAGGAATAATGGACTTTTCCAAATATTGAAAGGAATTTGAAATGCATGCGATATTAGCAATTGATTGTTGAATAAGAGAGGGGTAAATGTGGAGTTTACGGTACACACCTGTTTGTAACCAATTTTTCTTGGCGCAATTTCATTTGCCGTCGCCAAATACTGTTTTGGATGTGCAGTGCGATTTTTATTGCTCTCTTGCGCATGCGTCACCTAAAAAGGAGAGATTGAGCACGCAATGCCAGCGGCATTTTAAGCGTGTACCGGGCAAATATTTTAACTAAAAAAAACATCAGCGGCTTCGCTTCCAGCATAGCGGAATACTCGTAGCTTCGATTATTCTTTGAGAAACGAAACACACAGAATAACATACACGGTACTGAACCGATATTCAACCAGAAGAATTCCAAACGAAGTTTTATTCAAATTCGAATGAATAGACCAATTGCATCTAAGAGTTGAACAAAACAGTTCAATCGAAACGTGGCGCAATATAGCCTGATAAGTAAAACACTGGTGAAAAGATCAATTTGTGCGCATGCGCGCTTGTCACTCGTTAAAACCATCTAGACGCATCCAAAACAAATGTTCTCTTATCGCCGTTCTTGGCGGCAAAGAGTTGGCGTTCCTAAGAGGAACAAAGTAAGTTTGTACCGTAAACTCCACATAAACCGAGAGAGGAAATAGATACAAGAGAAAAAAGTTTTCAAATGGGGAATTTTCTTATTCATCACAAATATTAGTTAGTCATTCGAATATCTAATTTCCGTGAATGATTTATGAAAATTTATCGAAATTACCAATCAAATATTTCTATAATTAAGACAGGAAAATAATTCATTGTATTACATATAAAGGTTCAACTAGATTTATGGAGTTTTAATGTATTTACTTAACATGAGGAGGGTTTAAATCGTTTCTAAAACCATGCATTTAACAAAATATTTTTAAATGTTTCAGCCAAAACCACATTTTACTACTTCTCGGCATTTCAAAACAAAAATTGAAACAATATCTGAAGTGCCCCTTTACTCATGAAGCAAAGAGATATAAGTCCAAAAGATCGTTATTTTCAGTAGAGGCCAGGTTTTGTAAGTGCAAAAATTTCCATTTAATAATACATATCACCCCTCATTTATTCAAATACAGACACGTCATCAATTTATTCTTTTTAACTCTACTATTAAATCAATTGCTAATTGAAGACATACGAAATTTTAATGGCAACAAAAACGGCGACAATAAAGAATGATGGTTCACGAAAACGGCTAAGAAAACTTGCAACCCCAGAGACGTTCTATACCCCAAGACAGCGATTCCCAACCTTTTTGGTTGTGCTAACCATCTATTGTATAAAAAATATTTTGCGGCCCACTAACAAAATATACAAGTAAAAAAATACAAACACATAGAATACATTTATATATTATATGCAAGGATATGTAAGCAATAGTAAAGCCTTCTCTGTAAAATGATTTAAAATATGATAAAATGATAAAAAATGATTTAAAATATAATTAAAACAAGTCACGACTCTTACTTCCCTGATTTTGACTTTTGTCTAGCATTCCGCTGCCCATAAGTTGGGAATCGCTGCCCTAAGATACGGAAGTTTGAAAATACCACACAACCATATCCATTTTAACGTAGGATTACGTTCCTCCCATTGTGGTCTCAGTAAGGAATTTGATTCACACGCCAAAACGCCACAAAACTTGGTATGGGAGATCCTCTATATCGCGGTAATTACATATGTTAGAAGCATAAGTAATGTTTTATTTTAGAGATAAAGGGTAACAACAGAAGTTACAAAAAAAATTTGAAAATCGGAATTGTAGTTCAGCGACTACAGAGTCGCAAAGTTCGGCAAAAATACGCATGAATTGGTGACGCGATCCTCTATATCTCGGTAACAACATGTGTTAAAAACATAACTAATGTCTTATTTTAGAGATAAAGGGTAACAACAAAAGTTATAAAAAAACTTACTTAAACTTAAAAACTTACGAGAAACAAAAGAGCCACGTGAGTAAAGTAGTCCTACGCCTTTAACATCAGCGGCTGTTTGAAAAGACAGCCTCCCGTCATTTTTTAAATTCAGAGTGCCGGTTATTCGAGCGTCGTATATGTGCCCACTTATGTTTTGTGCATGTGCTCTGAAAAATTATAAGCAAACACTACTACTTGTAATTAATATTATTTTAAGTATTACTATGAATATCATTATTTATTTATATTTGATTTCACTTTCGCACAGCTTGTACGGATTAAAGGTGTCCAAAAGTAATGATTGATTCTGAAAGAACCACGTATGATTCGTTACCAATTTCAGTTGTATTAAAGTGGGCAAATCCTCAAGTTACATTACAGATAAATGAAGATTAATTTGAGCACAATTAGTGAATCTCCAGAGGTCTAAACGGTAATAGAAATGTCAAGTGCTATGTAGCACCCGTGGCGCTTTAAAATCAACTACAATATAAGTACGCTGTCTCCAAATTATAAACTTTTTGCTGGTACACAATAATTCCAATAAAGCCTTAAGCAAAAATATTCAACTGTGGCATATCAGGTAATCTTAGAGCCCAGGTCGTCACATGCTGACAGTCAGAGTGTGACTACTGTGACAAGTGGCCCAAAGCAGTTGACAACAGTGTGCATGCTCGAGCTTGGTATAAAAAAAATTTAAGCAATACCCTGTCGACGGCAAAGCGCTTTAACAACGAATTGTGCATGTGTGTTTCACTACAAACGGTTACTTTTGGATACCTTCGCCGTGTGTTGAACAAAATCTACTAAATGCATCTATTTAACTGATGATCTTAAATAGCGTTTATTTTTCGGACAGGACTTATGTTATTAACGTTCTGATGATATTTAAGGGAAAATATGATGCACAGTTTGTCAGCCAGGGACTTCTTTAACAGGAAAATGTAGTTTATGCATTCAATCCAACTAAAATACGAAAATTTTTCAAAAGTGCTAGAAAAACCAGGAGTTCCTGAAAGATGAATCACAAAGAGTTACTCACACATAACTAGTCTCGACACTGCATGGAGAAAAAATGCCACGTTTCCATGAAACAGAAATTTGACTAAAAAGCTCCATTTCAATCATGATGACAATTTTCCAACTCTCATTAAAAATCTGTGAAGAATCTCAAACTCCATCGGTAACGACCTTTCAACGATTTGGAAGGAATTCGCAGAAAATTCCGAGTATTCCTCAAAAGAAATATAACTCTTTTCCGCTTCTGAAAGACGAAATAAATCAGCTTTTATTTATTCGAAATGGCGATGGTTCGAAGTTAAGCGATTCCACCGTCAAACTGTGGGAGACCCCAAGTGCTCTAATATATTAAGGTCCATTCCCTTCAAAAGAGTTTTTAAAACGGAAAACGCCAAGGTCTTTGAGAGAGTCATTTGAGGCGTCAGGGTGAATTTTTTTCCCTCCCTCCACCCAAAATTGTTTCTTGATCCCAGCAACTAGAGAGGGCGAAAAATCGTCATCTAGGTTTACATCTTTTCTCTTGTGAAAAAGTCTCATATTCCTGTTGGAAAAGAATCAGAATTTATGACCCAACTCGAAGAGTCAGTAATCCCCGCATCCATCAGTTATTCTCTGCCTAAAAATACTGAGAGACGCTTGTGAATGCCGGCTGCCTTTCAACAAGTCCCTCATTTCTTTCTCTGTACGCGCTCGAACACCTTGAAAGTGAGGAAATGCGGCATCGTTTACGTAAAGGGAGCTTCTCGCAGAGTGTAAAACGATGCACGACAAGCCGATACTTGGGAAGACATAAGCAATGAAGACGGGATGCGTTCAATTGACGGTTTCCGCGCTTGGATTCCATCTCTCCTTCAGGAAACTCCTTTTTTCTTTTCCTTTCCTTCTCCTATTTTCGTTTCTCTAGTCTTTTTTACTTCTATATGATGAGCGGGAGCTATTGGGGATGATAGGATCTTAATCTCTCACCCTTAAAGAATTTTTCTGTTCTGAAACTTCCAGTCAAAAATTGGTCAACTGAAAGTAGTTTTCAACTGACCCTTTGTTCAAGTTAAATGCTTTTTAGAGAAAATGAACTTAGTAGACGCTATACCAATGAACAGACCTGAATCTTTAAAACATTTTTTTAAAGCTCTAGTTACATTAGCGTCTCTCTTCGAAGCTACGCGAGAGCTATTTTGGAATGGACTTCGTTATTTTCAACCATTGTCAAATGACGAAGATGCTACTCGAGCTTGCACCCCCTATCCAAACATCCACACCACACCAGCAGGGGATGCTCGACCCTCGATGTCAGATTTATCGGCTGATACTTTCTTTACGCAACAATGTCCTTTCAAATTTTTCTGTTATTACTAAAAAAGCATTAGTGAGGCTTGCAGGTGATAATCAATCAGCAGAGCAAATTGAATCCGGACACCCTTCTTTTGAAATTCATTCAAATTTATAGATGGAGTCTCTTCGAGCTACTTTTGACCCTTGACAGATCTAACTTGCACCAGGCTAGTATATACGGCGGCCCCTCTATGAAATTGGGTCTCGAACCCGCGACCTTCCGGTCACGAAGCCGAGATTGGGTCATCATGGCCTCATGCATGTGCTGAGCTCATAGCTCAATAATTCGCCTTCACATTCCGAGATGAGGTTTGTGGTATGGCAATAGAACTTTGGTAGTTATTTCTTTCATAATTAGAACTTTGCCTTTTCATAGCTCAATAATTCGCCTTCACATTCCGAGGAGATGAGGTTTGTGGTATGGCAATAGAACTTTGGTAGTTATTTTTTTCATAATTAGAACTTTGTCTTTTCAGACTAGTAGTTGAAATTGTTTTAAAGTTCTGCATAAGTAGGGGAAAGTTGGGTAAAACCGGGTAGCTAAGGTTCGAAAGCCTGTTGGAGCTAAACTATTCAACATAGAGCTTGTCAAATTTTATTAAAATATTCATTATTTATCGGAGTACAGTATATCTTTCCAGAAAAGTCAGAATTTAATTACTTTTTTATATATGTTTTTTTTTTATAAACAAGTCAAACTACCCGGTTTTACGCCACTATTGGGGTAAAACCGGGTACACATGTCAACGTTATGGGAAATTAGGAAAACTCGATTTTTAAGGGAAAAGTTGCAATCATTTTTATTATATATGACAATTTAAGAATATTAGTTACAAAATTCACATGTAAAGCAGTTGTCTTCTCCCTCCTCGCCACTGCAGCTTTCGTGGGCACAGCTAAGACAGTTTTTACAGTGGATTAACCCTACTTCTTTATTTAAATTAGAAAATAATCATTAAAATAGAAACAATCAACGTCTGATGTGCTTTTATCGTCTTCATCGGAGGAATCAACATTACTGACTGTCCCAGTCTTATGCCACTTGGAGTACCCGGTTTTACCCCTCTCTCCCCTACTAATATTGCCATGACAATGTAGAAATGTTATATTTTCTGTATGACAAGGATTTAAGTCCATAGTTCAATTTGAATCCACTAAGCAGCAAGAACAATTAGCTAACTATAGCTAATCAACTCAGAGATCTAATTTCTCAGAAATATATATAAATCTCATGGACCCGGTGTTACGCCACGTGGAGTACCCGTTTTACCCTGAGTGCAGAGCTTATAAAAAGCTAAATAAAACCGCGCAAATATTGGAGTAAATCCTTATTGTTTGATAGGGTATGAATCCTTAGTAAACGTACAATAAGCTGAACTAAATATTGTTTTATAACTGTAATGATTTTTAAGTAAGGACATTTTAAAATCAAGTGAACATTAGAGAGTTGACGTCTTAAAACGAATAAACCTTCACAGATAAAGTGCATTCAACAGCTACAACACGCCACTATGACTGTTCCTTTTTTCTTGACTAGTAGAGTGTAATTCAGTATCTGTCTGCTAGATAGGAGATATAATAGCGCCAGAATCAAAGGTACCAGGTTTTACCCCACTCTAATCTACATGGAATTGATTAACTTCCAGAGAACGCTTATATTTACAGTACAAGCAAATAGGACGAATGTTAAGAATTCGTTGATACCTTGCACGAATTTGAGAAAATAAAAACATCGAAATAAAAGTCAACTGCAAACATAAAGCAAGAAAATTACAAAACAAATGCTTTATACCATAAATATGCGAAAAATTGCCTCTAGTATTTCCAGTGTAGTATCCCAGCCTATTTCTTGCCTAGCAGGAAATAAGTAGGTTTGTTTCGTCTAGTTACATTCGTGGCCTATATTGTAGAAACCTATTGCGAAAAGTGCATTTTGCAGGTTTGATGATGATATTATTAATGTTTGATGACTTTATATTAATGTATTTGGTTTACGTTAAAAATATGTATTTTTTTTATTATTTTGTTTAAAATCATTTTTTAAATTTGAATTTGTTTATACGCGAAATACTGAAATCAACTCTTTTGAAGGTGAAATGCTTTGTTATTTCTGTTTGTTACTTAAAAACTGCTCCTGTAGAGATGAAATGAATGCCAATAAAAATATTTGGTTTTGGAAGCTGAGGAGGGGAAAGGGGGCCCCAGAAACTTTAATTGCCTAAGGGCCACTAACCCGGTCCTGCCAAGATCTCTAAGGCTGAAGAGTAATCGAGAACTTCTGACATAGAGAAACGCTGATTTTTGTATGAGAAGAGTGCTTGCTTACTAGGTCATATCACTTACTATCATTGTGGGGAAAACAAATAAGCATTACTCCTTAAAATGATGAAGCAGTTTTTGTCCTTCAAAACTGAAAGTCAGGAGATACTGATATCCTTAATAAAATGTAGACCATTAAATAGATAGGGTAAAGTCGGGTAACATGGCGACCTTAAGCTTTGGAGATTTTTTCGACCTCAATATTCGTTGCTGAAGGAATATTTTTTTTTGCCAAAATCTTCTTCAACTATTTATTTTAAAGTGATATTTTTTAATTTTTATGATCCAATTTAAGACCCCAAAATTTCATTTTAGAAAAAAAAGTAAATTTCGTCATCTTACCCGACTGTGCGGGTAAGATGAGGAACGATGTCGGGTAAGATGACGAATACCTAATTTGCATAAACTGCATTCGATGTTGCTGCAAACGCTTAATCGAAAAATTCGGACCCTGATATTTTATATTAATTAATATAATAATATCAATTAATATATTAATTTTAGATTCAAACCTTAAGAAATTAAATTAATTACAAAAAATCGCATCGCCATGGGCTTGGATTTTGTCTTAGCCAGAACAGGTGGAATGAGGTAAGAGCTTGCACGTAAAACACTGGAATCCCAATTCCGTGTTTCCTTACTCATTGCAAATGATGTATTATTCATTATCAATTAACTCTGGAGTAAGCAAATTCATATGAATGAATTGAGTCTTCAGACTCAGAACATTAGAAGTGGAGGTATTACTTAGCTACATTCCTCTTTTTTGTAGAATTTTTAAAAGGTTTGTTGCGTTTAGTCTTGTTAACTTCAGCCTTGATCAGCTGTCAAAGTTTTCGTTTGTCTTCTTTTTCCTGTATCTCCTTTTTAATGAGATGCTCATTTTTACGTGGAGTGCCAGTGAGTTGCAGGAAGGACAGGTGGCATTCGGGTAGCACGACGAGTTCCTGAATCAGCGTGGAGGGGTTTGTTATCTTAACCTCCACCCAATTCGTCATCTTACCCGAGTTCTCCTTTTTATTGCAAAAAAACATTGAAGGATATCAGCTCATCAGAAAAATTAGAATAATACATCATTAAACTCGTTTTGATTAGCTCTTTGCGAATATCACATGTAAAAATCAACAATATTTACTCCGTAAACGTGATTTAGAAGCCAGGAATATCAAGGAAACTCAAATAAAATTAAAAATCAATTATTTGCAAGTAAACTTAAATTTGAAGAATCCAATATTTTAAAAATTTATTCGTCTTTAAGTAAAATTCAGATTCAAAGCAAAAAAAGTCACTAAAAAATTATTATAAAGCCTGGAATATCAGTAAAACTGAGATAAAATTTGAAACTTATTTATTTCCAGATAAATTTAAATTTGAGTATTTTTCAAGTAAAATTGGATTTAAAAAAACACGTAAAAATGATTATAAAGCCATAAATTCAAAATTCTTTTATTTGCAAGTAAATTTAAATTTAATTCAAACAAAACAAAATAACATATAAAATTTTTACGTTGCTTAGCAAAATAAAAACATATAAATAGTAAAAAAGTGATGTAAATGAATTTTAACCCTGTTAAGTGTCACTTGAAGATCCTCTGGGTAGGTTTGGATCTCTTGGCAAAAAGAATGGTGTTCTTCTGGAATGTATTTTATGGTTTTACCGATAGCATATATTTTGCTAGTCATAATCGTTCTCTTGGTCGTCAAAGGTTTAGTGGGCAATCTCAAATTTCTTTCTATGTTTCTCAAACGAAATTTATGATCCCCATTCCCATTAATATTGCTACAAACATGGAAAGTCGCTTCCCAGGAATGTGAGTCTTATGGTTGGGAAGAGAGTTTTACAGGGGTAAATATGGGATGACTGTCAGCAACCAGGTCTGGACCCCTGACCTTTGAGACAAACTTGGTGACCATCTTGGAGACGAAATATGGTATCTCAAAGGTTCTGGAATCTTCTCGCTATCTCTTTTAGGATATATATATATATATATATATATATCGTCAAACAAGATTTATGTTCCCTAATTGCCTTAATATCATTGCTAGTAGCATTCGGGAGTTAGAGCTGAGGTATTTTATATGACAAAACCAATTAATTAATTTTCAGAAATTGTAAACGTTAATGCTTTTTTTCTCTTTAAAATGCCATGTTTCTCCTTAAAAGTAGTCGCTGAAGAATTATTTCTTGCAATATGTATACTGGTCATCCAGCGAAGAACAGCAAAATTGATGATAAAAGGGGTCTTCTGTGCAGAAGTCCCCTTCTAACACCATACGGAAACTTTGATGTTTTACTACAACATGACTATGAATGGCAGCATTTTAGGTTTTACACTAAACGATGCGTCTTCCTTCTACGAATCAAAAACGCATAAAAAAATAATTTCGGCCGAGTCTGCAGAAGTCCCCTGTTAAAATCAAACTGTTCATGTGTGCTTTTCAATGTTAACGCACTTACTGATGCTCTTTCAGAAGTTATATTCAAACTTCCTACATTTCATTCTCAGTGAATAACAAAACATGTGCAATAAAACCGCTGTATCTAATATTCTTTAAAAATTTCTGTTCCTTGGTCATTTATCTAAGGCTTCTTCTTTCTACGACTTTAAACAGATCATACAGAATAATACTGGTTTTGCAGAAAGATTGCAAATACCTCGCTTTAGACTTATCAACGTTTGAAAGTAAAATATTGAAGAAATCATTTTAAAGGCCCAAAAAATTCATTCGAATTTATCTACAATAATTTTTTAAATTAGTCTTTCATTTATCTCATTAATTATTTTTTCATTTTCCTTTATTACTCATTTTCAAATTAATTTATTCACAAATTTCATCTCGTGAAACATTTTTTTGCGATTTTTCACTACGTTTAAAACACAAATTCTCTATTTCGCGGGTGCTACCCTTGTGTACAGTTCTTTCTTAGTGGAAGAAAGAAAGATTAGGCATGCTCAAGCAGAAGGAATTGAGACAAAGGGAATTTACAGTACTCGGAGATGAATAAAGGTTTCTGAGAAGACAGCGGATATGTGGAAAATTCTATGGAGTAACCTTGGTTTTTGACGTGAAAACGCCTTTCCTCTCGTTACAATGATAGTCGGTCGAACTTTCTTGTGTGACAAAATACCGTCAGATTTGAATCGCTAATAACTACGAGACTAATAATGCCAAAAGAATGGTTAACCCCACAAATGATAGATCATATCTGTAAGAGTTTGTCCCAGAGTATTTGTTTTGCCTGTGACGTCATCGTACCAGTGTAGGCTCATGCGCGTGATTGTTATGAATTAGCTTATAAATAAGTGCAGCGTGGAAACGCGTTTAGCTAAGAGGTTGATTCTGGTGTCATTTTAAAGAGCTTGAGGAGTATTACTAGGACCCAAAGTGATACAATACAAATATTCATCAGGATATAAGCAAACATAGGTATTAAATTGAAAATTTGAAAATTTCAAACTCCGCATGTTTTTTTATTATAACATACAGAGTCTTCTTTCGAATTCTACGAAACTTACAGAATACTCGACAATACGTAAAAGAAACATTGTATTAAAATTGTAATTCAAAAATTTGAATATTACGGGAAATACGCGCATTTGTAGTAAATAATGTTTTACTGCGCATAAGCGAAATGTTGTTCTTTATACTGTCAACAGATGGTGCCATGAAAAGCTACTCTAAATAAAACATAAGAAAGGCGCAGTTCGGGTTCGCCCCGTAGATTTTTCGTGGAAACGTCGGGATAAAATCATAAAACAAGTATTTCGTATTAATACGTAATTTAATTATCAATCTCTTTAATACAGCATTTACACAGAGTAGTCTTATGGTTACAGAATAGATAAATCACAAGTTTATCGCATGTATCAAGGGTCTGTGGCAGCTTGTGATTTATCTATACTATAACCATTATACTACTCTGTGTAAATATTGTATTAAAGAGATTGATAATTAAATTACATATTAATACGAAACACTTGCTTTATGATTTTATCCCGACGTTTCCACGAAAAATATACGCGCGGACCCGAACTGCGTTTTTCTGATATTTTCCCCCCTACTTTTCGGCTGAAGGTGAAAGTGTCGAAATATTGTATTGTTGGTGGATTTAGATATTACTTGCAAAACCAAATAAGTAAACGATAAAATTTATGCACTGAAGAAAGTTGGGAGTTCTGCAGTTCCGCAGTTCCTACACACGAGCCGCCCCTGGTTATACAATTATAAAAAAAGAAATTTTCAAATGAGAGGTTTCCATATTTTTTGGAAAACACTTTTGGCAGAGTAGTATGTTTGTAAGATGAAATGCCATGTTTGTAAGATGAAATTTTACTATCGATTTTTTCCTTTGCTTTATAATGTACTAGAGTTCTGAAATTTTGTACACTTGTGAATTGACAATGCACCATTTTAAGATTTTCAGAGCTTAATTATTCGATTAATTAACAATGGATCGAACCATTATGAAGTAAGTGAAAAATCGATAGTAAAATATCATCTTTAACATAATTATTCGATTAATTAACAATTAATCGAATAATTTAATCCAGCTTTGAACCTAAACGAGTGGCCTGGCAGTGAATTTAAGAAAAAATCTGATTTCGAGATTCCATAATATAAAAAATAATGAATTGTAAATTAAAGACTAAAAAGTATGCAATAATTAAAATAAAAAAAAATTTACATTTTAGTTCACCAAAAAAAGTGCGATTTATAGAACTGTTTTTGTTAAATTTTTATACCCTCGTTCAACCTGCTTGCCATTCAGTAGAACACATTTCATTCCCTCATAATTTGTAAAATTATTCAGATTGTTTCTGACCAAGAAAAGAAGTTAAAAGAAAAATGTTTAAGAAGGCAATTCTGTGATATAAAATCAAAATAACTTCTGTATACTCATTCAATATCCCTACATTCCATCACAAAACATAATTTTCAATTTATTATCGTTAATTTAACGTCGCTTTCATTTTTACTAATAAATAAATAAAATAAAATAAAATTGGATAAAACCCAAATACTGATCGCATAGTATAGGAGTAAAGCTTTTTACTCAGGAGCTGTCTTTTGTTAAGAATTAAAATCAAAATTAGAATTTGCGGGAATGTAAAATCGCAATTACTGTGAAAAGTGAAGTTAGACGAATAAGCTTCATTTTAATAATATTTTGCTATTTTTAAAAGTTTAATACTCTAACATCATCGCAAGCATATCATTAATTCATCTTTTGTGTTATGATATACAAGCAAAACTAGCTAAATTTTTTAAATCGGTTGACAATAAGAAAACAGTGCTTCTCATCCGGATTGAAAGAATAAGAAAGGATTTAGTTAGAGTAACCTTTGAATTAATTTTGAAAGTCATCTAGATTCATTCATAGGTAAAAATCATCTAATAAAAAAGCATTTAGGTTTTTTTATAGTTAAAGATAAAAAGACCAGAATTGAAGTGGTTGCAATTCCATAAACTAGCATTTAAACTTGATAGATTCAGGAATTCCTTTTTAGCACTTCTATTTAAGAATTAACGATAACAAACTGTTTGAATAATGTATGAATCAGAAAGGTTTATTAAGACAAGTGTTAGCATAAAAATATTAGAAAACTTTCAAATAGTTATTATAGTTTGAATAATTAAAATTAGTTTTTCATTTAAGCATAATATATTTGCTTCCTTGCGGATATAAAAATTATTTAATAGAATAATAAGATCGAGAAGCAAAATCGAGAGAGTTTCCAGTTGATACTGAAAAATTATAAGGACATTTTCTCAGAGAAATGGGAAAGTGGCTTGATTTTTATGGTAAACGAACATTGGAAGCAACAATAATTGAATTCTGAGAATTCCTATGTTATGTAAAACAGCGCATAACAATTTATTAGAAATTATATTACTTTCAAAGCAATAAAATCGAAGTGAAAAATGATCTTATTCACAAAAATTTGTGAAGTTGTTTTTGAGATACAGTTAAAAAATAAATTCAGCTTTATTCAGTACTCTATTTTAAATTGGATTGATCACTCGATTCGTTTAAATGGATAAACACACAAAAGTAATAACTATACTATCGATAAAAATAAAGATAAAAAATTTTATACAATTACAGTTCCTATACTTTATTACAATTTCCGTTGGTTTTTAACGCCCATTTGACCTTTAACATCATCTGTTAAAATTATTAAATTACAATATAAAATTGACAACAACAGCCTGAATGACTCTTAGATGATTTTCGAAATAATCTGATTTCTTCATAAGTTTCTCTAACATTCAAAGAATGCTTGTTGTTTTAATAAAAGTTTCATTTTCAGCACCCTTCGATATTCAGTGGGCAGCAATAAATAGATGAAGAAATAATTAGCCTTTGACACATCAAAATTGGATCATTCGATAAACTTTCTATTATACACCATCCATTAAAAAACCGATACGTTGGAACAAAATTGACAATTCCATGACCCTAAATTTTGGTTTTAGCAGCCCTTCATTCCAAGTAAATAAGGAAATGATAAACGTTCCACAATTCTCTTAAGCCCTCTGTTTAAAAAAGGAATAAAATTGACAACTGTATAATAAACGAAAGCTTATGGATGATCCTAGAAATGAGCTTCCTTCCCTCGTATTATTTTACCCCAAACCTTGTTTTTAGCACCCTTTCATCCCCACCGAAGTAAATAAAGAAATGATGAGCCTCTCTCACAATTGAGCCCCTTCTCGTTGATAGGCAGCCAGACAGCCGTAGTATTTATAGTTGGCGAAAAAAGATCTGCGAGGTGACGGCTGTTGGATGTTCTTTTCCAGCAAGGGAGCTGACGTTTTGATAAATGTTGCTTTCTTTGGAGGAGCCTACTCAATGGCTCAACCCACCACAACACCAGATTCACCGTAATTAAGAGATGCTAAAATAAATTACGAATCAGTTGTCTGGCGTAACAGTATCTGCACGTGTATTTACGCCATAAGTGAGACTCGAGGTAATCATTAAGATGGGTACAAGTTGAGAGAAGCTGTTATTTTGATGAATGTTGCTCGCCACAGAACGGCCAAGAATGCAGAAAGCCACTTCCATACAGCAAAAAATTCCAACAAGATGGATTCAAGAGAAATCTTCTTTCAAAACGTTAAACTCGATTCAGATAGCAACAAGCATCCATTTAACAAAGTAGAATTGAAGAAAGTAGATTTTTAAAGGAGCAAACACTTTTACCAGCTTTTAGGAATTAAACTTTATGAAGCGGCTGAAAAAAGAGAATCCAATTAAAACTGGCGCATTGATTTTTACCAAGTCAGAAACCTATTAACTAAAATACCAAGCTTTTAAATCACTGGACGACTCCAGTTGTTCTTAGTTTCAATCAAAATGAATGAATCAAATTATTAATGAAATACTTTCATCAACTTTATTAATTACAATAAATTTAAAAATTGCAAATAATTTTCTTTCTTTTACAGGGTGTCCCCAAAAAGTGGCACAAGCCTTTATTTCCTTAAATATTGCATATAGACATATACTTCCAATTGCAAAGTTTCATCAAATAAGGAGGGAATTAATATGAAAACAATTTTGATTCTGTGTGGAGGTTGTTAATAAAAAGTTTAAAAAAATGTTGATACGGTCCCCATAGAGTAAAAGTATCAATGAGTAAAATGTTCCTCTTACACTCATCTATGCATAAACATAAGTTTTACGATTCTATCTGCAAAATTTACAAATATATATTCATGTATAAATTTAAAGGGGCTTCTCACAAATATAAATGAAGATGTTTGTTGCAGAAATGCAAATTTATTAAACACATAAAATGTAAATATTTCTCTAATATTCTTTCTCTAGCAGCGAAATGCAAATATTTCTCTAGTAGTGCATCATCCGATCGCCATGACTTGAAAAACAATTTGCTAATCACGCATTGTTAGTCAGTTTCATTGGTCGATAGTTGCAACTATCGACTTTATAAAGAAATGAAGGGAAACTTGAGAAAGCGACAATTTAAGACATCACAGGAAAATAGCCAAATACTGAGCAAGAATATTAAACTACATGCTCTCAGTGGTGTGCGCATCATCAAGCTTCACCTAAAGTCAATGGCAGCTAGGCTAGTCCTATAGGGCCGCAGAGTTGCAGAACCCACTAAAACAATTTTAAAAATTCGTATTTTCGTTTTTTATTCTTATTTGCTTATTTTTCTCCACTCTGAAAATTTAGCGATCAACGAAAATGGAAAAGTAATAAAAACGAGAGAAAAAGAAAGTGAATCAACAAGTAAGACAGATATAGGATGAGGCTGCAGACCAAATAGTTTCGGAAAGAACTAAAATTCGCCCATTGCGCGAAACTAAGTGATATGAAGGGCGAAGGCGACAAGCTATATCCTTTCTTTCTTTGAACTTAGCCAGAACTGGATTTTCGGATGCTCCTGTTTGGTGCTTGGCCCAATAATGCTCTTTTTTTCTTTATTTCTGTTTCCCCTTTCAATTTCACCCAAGGTTCGGTTTGCACTCCCGATTTGTTTTCCTCTGATTTCTCTTTCATTGGCTGTTTTTAGGTTTCGTATTCACTTTCATGTTGCCTCAACAGGAACTTGGCTGGTTACTACGTATTCTTTTTCTTTTGTTTGAAGTTCTTCACCGAAAAAAATAAGACGGGAGTTTTCTAAAATACAGTTTAGATAATTACATTTACAAATTTAGGCTATTTAAAGGTAAAGTTATTTTTTTAAAAAATGTATTTCAATTGTGTTGTATCAATATTTTGTAGCACTGCTTGTTTCTGAGAAGATGAGCCGCCACTGCTTTGGAGAGTTGTCGAAGTTTTACAATTTGAATTAATTTTGTGACTACTTCAGTTAATGGATTATTTGACTCTTTTAAAATTGAATAAGTTTTAATAAATGCAATAGTATTTCCTGATTCAGCGCTTTTAATAACTAATTGAAATATGTGTATTATTCCTGAATACCACATCGAATTACTCGACCAAACAGCAGTCAGAGGTATAGAAAGTGGTCTAAGTCAATAAAATTGCCTTCTAATATCTCTGTAAGTTTTGCAGATAGAAGCGTGCTATTTGTATGTTCATAGATGAAGTGGAACATTTTACTTACGTACATACGACATTTATACATTATGGGAGTCGTATCAAAATTTAATATTTTGTAACTTTTTATTATCAATCCCCATACAAGATAAAGTATTTAGAGTTTTTCATATAAATTCCCACCTTATTTGATAAAACTTTTTAACTGGAAGTATATGACTAAGAGTAACATTTAAGGAAATAATTGCTTTTTTGGGACACCCTTTATATAAGGTGAATACTTAAATCCGTTTTGTCTCAAATAATTGATGAAATGAGTCAGTTACAGTCATGAATGTGGTGACTAGGTATAATAAAATGTTTATGCCCTGCACGATGAGGTACATTTAGCCTAGCGGTGAATTTCGAAGTTTTTATCTCAAAAATATGACATATGACCAGAAATTCAATTATAAACTTGTAAAACAACGTCGATTTGGTAAGAAAACTCACACTGAGCACAATGATATGATATATATAATCGCCTGCTATACTATCCAAAATATCCGAAACCGATGTGAGACGCTATGTTACAAAGTTTAAACAATAAAGACTAGGCTATGAAAACAAAACTATAATGTATAATCTATGGGTGTTATGCCAATACATCTATATAATATCAAATAATTAAAACATGAGAATGAAGTTGCAATCATGAAACAAATGTCCCAATATGTACGAAAAGGTTGCCTTTGGCCATAATACAGATTTGCGTTGTAGATATTATGTCCTGCATGTTTCTAATTGTCAAAAAGAGGTATTGGTTTGATATGAATTGGTTCTCCAATAATTTTCGAGATACCAACTAGGAAGCGCTGCGAGGTATTTCATTGTGTATAGCGCATAGCCATTTTACTAAGACCTCACATTCCTGCCTGAAGATGAGTCGTTTCTCTAGATATTTGAGTAAAACGGGCTTCAGAATTCACATTGTATATAACAGAATTTTAAAATAATCTGATTTATATTTCGGAAAATTGAAATTTTCAGTGTTTTAATTGAAAAAATTTCATTCATTGAAACTTTTTTGAAGACGCTGATCTTATTGAAACATTTTAATGTTATGAAGCGTACATTTTCGAAGAAGTGTTTTTCAATGAAAATCCAATATAGAAACAATTTTTCCAACAAAAGAGACAGACATCTGTTACCTTGTATTAATCAACTAATTTGTTATATTGTTGATATAGTTATCAACACAATGAAATATTTAAAAAAAATAACGACTAATATATTTGTCAAAAATTTGTCATAACTGATAAGTTAATAACTGCTTTTAAATCACACTAAATTCTGAGAAGAATATGAGTGAAAATGTTTTGAAAGCAATCGTGCACTGACTGATAAAAATTCTTTCGAAGATCTTCCATAACTCAATAAATTTTGATAGTCATTTCCAAGAAGATTATCATACCGAGAAGTTCGATTCCTATTAAATCATTAACCCACGCATGTGGTTAATTTAAAAATAGCATACCAGGTTAGGCAATCTTCTATAATCAGTGTAAGATTTTCTGGTCTGTATCAAGACCTGAATGTGTTACAATCTAACGCTTTTATCGTATTATACCTATCCTTTTCCATTTAATGATGAATTATAAATATTCAACGCATCAGCCGTAAACTGAATTTTAAGTTACTGTCTGCTAATTTCTCCCCTGGGGTGAAATACTAAACCAGTTTCATGAAAGCCAGGGATGAAGAAGCTAAATTTGTTCACCTACAAATAAGGCAAAATTCATGGAATCTAAAATCATTTCTACCATTTCATTTTGTCTTCTGTAACAGTGCTGTTTGTGAAGGGGCGAAAGAGTTTCCCAATCATAAAGTGTCAAGAATGAAGCTTTAGCTGTCGGCTTAGCCTTTTCCTAGCTTCATCCAGAGCTCACTAGATTTAAATTACATTTTCTGAGCAGAGATTCTCGCATCAGAAGCATATTCCTCATAGTGGGTATATTACTCATGTGCTTATATTACTCATAGTGGGTATTCGTGCAAGTGGAAATTATGTAGCTCATCAACGTGCTTATATTGCTCATAGTGGATATTCGTGCAGGTAGAAATTATGTAGCTCAGCAGCGTGCTTAAATTGGTCTTAGTGGATATGCATACAATAGAATTTATGCACATCATCAATGTGTTCATATCATTCATTATAAATCGATGGCTGCCATGCAGAAATATTTAGATACAGCTCCCATTCTTATCTTCTAATTCAGAGATAAAATTGAATAAAAACAATTAACTCACAAAATTAAGATTAGCAAGATAATATCAAAAAATGAGATTGCGGGAAAAACCTCGAAAAATAGAGTTGCGTTGAGTACAAGGGTTTTTATGGCGTATGAGCCAGAAATGTCCATGCTGCGCCAGCATTTTTACTGAAAGATATATTCAAAGGAAGCACAGCTAAAGAATTTGAGCTGATTAAGACAACTACGAAGGTAAGAGAACTTATACTACAAACAGTTCAAAAGTTTAGTTTATCGCTATTTATTGCTATCGTAAAATAACGGAGGAGTACAAAAAACAAAACTCTATTTCTGTTTAGCTAAGAGTAGACGTTTATTTGTAAAAAAAGGTTTAGTTATAAAATGATTTATATTAATATATATTTTATCCTATTAATTTTATTACATAATTAATATATATAATAATAATTTAGATTGCAATATATTTGATAAATGTACGTTTCATTTGTTTGATTTTTGTCTACAGAACGCCTTCGAATTCAAATAAAGCTGCAATTAATTTATAAAAAAAACACTCTTCAGCTTTTAAGTTAATTGACTCTAAAATTTTCAATTTTTCCATATAAAAATTTTTGGAATACAAAAATTTATATGCCATTTATTATTTCTTAGCTTTAATCAGTATGGTTTCGGTATGTGCGAAGATTAATTAAGGTAGCATTAATAAAGGAACTTATTTTAAAATATAAGAGGCAACATCAGTCGTGAAACAGCAATCTGTTTTCGGTCTTTTCTCTCACTATGTAAATGAAGTTAATAAATAAAGAAACGGAAAGATCAATTATGGAAATAATCCTGGCGAAGCGAAGTTGAAGTAACTAATCCGAAAATTAAATATATTTATTGTCATCAAACACATTATTGCACTTTACACTAGAAGACTATCTTTTGTTTACAATAGCTGAAGAAAATGAAAACAGACTGGTTGGTTGCTCGCCTATCTTCCAATTTGAATCCTTTAGAAAAATCTATCGTACAAATAAAGTTGTGTTTGAACAGTTAAAGGCAATGTAAATAGAAAAGTAACGATTACTTTACTTCTTAGTGTTTGCAGCAAAGGTGCTAAATCAATTGCTTCTTTTTATGTAGCCCCTGAATGTGATTTATTAATGCAATTATCGCTCCGATTGAATGTGAAAATGGTTTTACAGAAGAGAAAAAGAGCCTTGTTTCTAAACGAAAGATTTGGTAACTCGCATCTAGAAGTAAATAACTTATTATTTTTGTCGGTCGAGTAAGTACTTTTTTCCTGCATACTTATGATATTAAAACAGTACGAAAAAATATCTTTCATTTACTTTAGTGAAAACAGCCATTTATTTTGCACACATTTTCATCTATGCATTTGCTTTAATGCCATTTGATGTCTTACGAAATAGAGCATATTTGATTAGAATCTGTCAGAAGTAAAGAACGTAATATAAATAAATCAGATTTAATTAGATAAGAAACTTCGTCCTATTATATGTTAGAAATACCATTTACAGATTCGTAAAGTAAGTTCAGTTCTGAATAAATTAATGAATATAAATTAATTAATTATTGCGTAATAATGAGGAATGAGTATCATCTTTCTAAATAGAGACTATAGAAATAATAAAACATTTTTCACCTAATTGAACGAAAAACCTGTAATTAGGTTCTTTAGATAAACAGTCTCTTTTGAAAAGAGTTAATACCTTTTTGAAGTACGAATTTCAATTAATTGAAACTAATACGCAGCCATTACCTATCTTATTTTTTTAGCAAACAGCAAACAATTTTATAGTTTATAAAAGAATGTTTTCTTTTTATAAAATTACAGTAATCCGAGTTTATTTTGCACCAGTGGAGGTAACTTTTCACGAATATAAAAGATAAATAGAGGCCACTGATTAGGAGTAGGGGCTTTGATTATCATTTCTCTCGTTTGTTGGCAACACTGACTAGTGTATTTCATTCTTTAAACCTTTATTACAATCATTCAGGAGGTTACAAAAGGAAGAAAAGATTGAGCCAGCTTTTGATGAAAGATGTTATTGAGTGATTGAAAAATCTGTCTCTGGTGAAGAAATTACAACATTTCTGAGAGCAAATGCATTTCAGTGTGAAAGACAATAAATCTAGTTTTCATTCTGTTGCTTTGAATGTCAATTATACTTGTTAGTTAGATTGTAATTAGTTTAATTCACGCAATAAAGAGGTTGTAATTGGAGTAACTTCACACATATAAAGAGGGTTTTTGTACCACTGAAATTCGCGGTAGTATTAATAAATAATAAGAACAATGTCTAATTTTGCTCCAGATATGCACAGGGTATTTAAAAGTGTTTTAGGATGGATTATTATCCAGAAACCCTAGAAGCTTGTCTTAATACATTTCACCAGGCGAGTATACTCTTAAAGATGCATAAGCCGTTTTTCTTATCCCTAAGCGAATAATTCGCTAAGCCTGGAACACCCTTAGTTTTCCGTATTGAGGAGGAAAACTTCGTTACATCTTGTATAGACCAGATGAATATTAGTTACATAGCCCAGATGAGATGACACTTTGGTTTTCTTGTCCATAATTCAGACCTGAAAATGATATTAAACGCTTACCTTACTAAGAAATGTGGGGTAATATAGATAGATTTATTTTTAAAACACACAACAAAATTATAATCAGATTGATACCAAAAGAAGAAACAGAAAAGAATTGTAAATAGATTAGTTTGTTAGGAAAAATATTATTCATTGTTAGCTTCATGATTTTCCATGTATATTTCCCCCCAGGAAGTGAATAAATACGTATAGTGATTTTGTTATTGAAATTTTATGAAAAAAAGCCAGCACAAAGAATCCCTACCTATAATATAACTTTGCACCAAAATTTTGAAAAAAAGAAATTAAATTAAATTATTATATCATCCAATTTTTGCTGTAAACGTTTCTTTAGTAATCAGCCAACGAGGGAATAAAATAATAAACACTCTTTTTTTAGAGAAATACATGGAAGAAATATGGAAATCGTGGAAATCTACTCCAGATTACGGTTCTTTATACAGGGTGTTCAGAAAGTTCATTTAAAAGCTTTAAGAGAAAATCAGGCATAGAGAAACAAATCATTTTTGTAATTGAACATGGGGTCGGAAGCGTAAAGGGGTGCCGCTGCAGAGGGCTCTTTGTTAATAAATAAAATAAAAGTAAAAGCTACACCAGATGAAAGGTACAACACAAATTGAGTGGAATACAAATTTACAATGATACAACAACCCAGTTGTATGAATAACAACATTACAAGTCGTATGTTATTTGAGAGATTTTAAAAGGCACGTAGAAATCATTATCAACAACAAACCTTTTGAATACTTAAAGTTAGTGTTCAAAGGACTTGCCGTCAGTGGCAATACACGCTCTTCAAGTTGTTATTCATGGAACTGGGTTATTGTGCTATCGTAGATTTGTATTCCATTCAATCTGCGTTGCATATTCAACTAGTTGATGTCCACGGCTTCGTCCGCATAGTAACAAACTATTGGTACCTTGCTGCTCGGGATGGAATATTTTCATGTCTTTATAGTTTTAATGTAAAAAATCCGCGCATTCTGCAGGAAAAGCTGCAGACGATAACAATAAAAATATTGTTAGAAATCGTGTTTGAAAAGATTTTCAAAAATTAATTAAAATCAAACAGAATGTTGAATGGAAATGAAATACGTATAATTAAAAAGCTAATTTTTTGAACTTTAAATTGTTGTTAAAATAGTTTTTGTGCGATAATATACTCCTAACTCATTACAGAAAAACGTTAAAATGTAAGGTAATTTTTATTTAATTAAAATTCTAATTAAAATTTGGAAAAATCTTTTCTTAGTGAGCACCTACTACCCAAGAAGCAACCAGCTGCCAAATTTCAAGCTCCTAGTCCCAGTGGTTTGGGAGATTCGTTGATGAGTCAGTGAGTGACTTTCTCTTTTATATATATAGATTTGTGGTTTTTCAATCTGGTGTATCCTTTTCGTTTATGTAATTCACTGACAAAGAGCTCCTTGGAGCAAATCCCCTTTACGTTTCCGACCCCATGTTCTATTGCAAAAATGACTTGTTCCTCTATGCCTGACCTAAGCTTAAATTTTGAAAACTCATTCACTTTTCGTTTCTGAACATCCTGTAGAAACAAGAAAACAGAAAATTTACCAGAATTTAAACCTATACTTTAGTTTTAAAATGCTAGCGTTTAAAGTTTTCATATTTTCTTTCAAAATAATGATAATTAGTATAAAAATGCTTTATTTATAACTAATAGAAAAGATGTGGAAAATAAGAGTGAGAGAAATTTTTAACGTTATTGTTGACATATACTAGAGTCCTATTCCGAAAAAATCATTTGAAAGACGAGCTTTTAAAAATTTTCCTATCGGAGAAAATCTTCGATTGATGTTTCGGTGAGGCTTTTGCATAAAAAACAATGCATACTATCACGAAGATTCAGAGAACGACAGAGTATTGTGTAACAATAAAGTAGATTTATTAGCTTGAAGCAACTCGAAACATAAGAGAAGAGAGAACTTGCCCACAACTTAAGGGATTCAGCATTTATACATTCGCAGAATATTCTAAAGAAATCTCTAGAACTGCCTAGAACATAAGCAAAACAAAAAATAACATTTCAATTAGCTTGGCCGGGATTCTAACCACGGGGCAAATATGCTTACAGTTCAGAGCTCTACCAACTGCGATACGGCGACCGCTGCCTAGGTTGCTTTGCGCGGCAATACGAATGAAATATTAACCCTTTGCCCTACAAAAACTAATTACATGAGTATTGTACTTTGCATGTCGCATTCGCAGATGAAGTTCCTTAAAAGACTACGGAATTACTTTGATTAGCAACCAAAACAAGTAATAATGATCTCGGTACAATCCTGTCTAAATTATTTGAATAAAAAATTGTATCATATGCGTTTTGAAGGTAAAGTATGCATGCAACTCAATGTCCCCTCAGCAGAGCCAACAGAGCGTTAATCTATATACATAAAGTTTACTCTTTCAACCTTTGGTCCTTTCTTGCTTCAGGCGTTTGATTAGCGATTAAGGCAAAACTTTGAAATAGAGTTGTGAGCTTAGTTTTCAATGAATATAATAAGTGTAATTATTCATTTGGTTCAGAATTTCACTCTCTACAAAATCTGTACAAGCAATGTTTTTAATAGCATCAGTTATTTTCGATGTATTGCTAAGTTAATTAAGAAAAAGTATTTTCTGACTACAAAACTGTACTCAGCGGCTGAAGCTCACCTAGCAGGAGGGGGAAAACTTAGTATGCTCACCTAAACTGAAGGGATTAAAACATTTTCTAGCGTTCTTCTAATTAATTTCGAATTCCGAATTTTTTTACTCTCCAACCACTGAGCTATCAAAGTAGGGTGGGGCAAAGTTTCCAAAATACGTGTAAAATATAGGTCGATTGACATGCTCGGAGATTCTGATGAAACTTGGTACACATGTTCCTCATTAACCGACTTGAAGTACTGTAGAGGTAAATATGCCCTAATCCAGTCCGTCAAGGCAGGGTGGGGCAAAATCGTCAAAATACATGTAAACTTTTGCTTTTGGATATGGCTAGGGCGATTTTAATGAAATTCGGTACGTATGTTTCTCACAGTGGTTGACTAAAAATACTCTAGAGGTAAATAAACACTAAACCAATCCATGGGAGTGAGGTGGGGTAAAGTCGTTTAAATGCAGGCGGCAAATGGACGATTGACATGAAATTTGATACAGCTGGTGCAATTTTGATGACACAGGGAACATACGTATGTTCCTCACAGGCCGACTAAAAGAAATGTATGGGTAAATAAACGCTAATCAAATTTCTCAGAGTAGGGTGGGGTAGAATCGGCAAAATACATGCAAACCCTTGGGCCGATTGACATGCTGTTGGATATGGCTAGGGCGATGTTGATGAGTTTTGGTACACATACTTTAACCAGCCAACTAAAAATACTGTAGTGGTAAATGAACGCCAACCTAATCTCTGAGGCTAGGTTGCGACAAAGTTGTTTAAGTATACATGCGATAATTGGATGATTGACATGAAATTTGATACTGCTGGAGCGATTTTGATGAAACTTGTAACGCATGTTCCTCATTAACCAACCTCAAATACTATTGAGATAAATAAGCCCTAACCTAGTCCTTCAAGAAAGGTTGGGGCCATGTCTCCGAAATGCATGTAAAAAATGGATTTATCGGAATGAATTTTAACTCACAAATTTCAACATGCCGAACAAAAAATATGGAGGGGCTAAATCTTTTTTTAATCAATCCTTTAAAATGATAATTACCGATAAGACATGCAGAAATATCTATTTAGAACGGCTGGAGCAATTTTAAAACACATTTCAGTAGATGATTTAGTCATTTTAACTGTTGAAATTTCAGTTGAAAAATGAGCCCCCCCCCCCCAAAATACTGTATTAAGAAATGGGCCCTATATCGCCCTCATCTGTGTTGGGTGGAGCTGAGTCATTGAAAGGCATTTAACAAATAGACCAATCAGTATGAAATATAAGATGCCCCTCAAAAAATTGGATATCAATGCGAGAAATATACTATGTAATTCTGTACACTATGATATATGATCAATAAGAGAAACATTTGTATTATTAATTTATGAATCATTTCATAAAAAATCAGAAATATTCCCGCAAATTATGTTATTTATAAAATATTGTTCAGTTTCCTGTCTTCCTCAAGATTTTGACCTGAAAAAGACCGGGAAATGCCGGGTACTCTGCTAGTTAAAGATAAATAAAAAAATATACCATTTAGGTACAGCCATTTCATAAATCCAAGCAATGAAGTTAGATTATCGGTTATTTATATTAGAGAATTTGTTATAAACTGCGGGTTTGAAAAGTTCTGAAACTCTGAAATTTCACATTCCGACTCTCAATTGGAGTCAGGATCCGTAGTTTAAAAAAAGACCTGGTTAGAAACAAAGCTTTGAATGGTAAATAAGTTAAGTCTTTTTAAGTATCGCTTCGAAAAGTTAACAATATTTATTAAACTACTTATATAACAGCAACAAAAAGATACAAAAAAGTAAGAAACACTAGAAAATTCAAATTAAAGTTAAACCAAAAGCTTGTGCAAACTACAAAATAGTTAAACGTGCTGCTGAAAATACGTTGATAGTCATATAAGTCCTAAAAATGTCTCTGAAATGAGTCTGATTTTCCTTGAATTTTCATTTAGTTTTGATAAGCCTTATTATGCATAGCAAGTTATTACAACTACCAAGCAATTTTACATCGGATTCAATGTGCAATAAGAGATAAGATGCTCATTTCAAGAAGAAAGAAAATAGCTTTGAAATAAAAATCTAAATTTTGGAGCTTCTGGACTATTTTATTGTTAATATCTGTTGACTTAGATGATTTTTATTCATAACATAATAGATTTGCTAAAAACTAATATATTGAAGAAAAGTTTCAAATTATAGATTATGTTAATATTTAACTTTATTTCAGCTAAATGCTTTTCTTCCAAAACTGAACCAACACAATCATATTTGTCTATAAAAATCCCATAAAATACTCTTTTGATGATTTGCGTTATTTTTTATCGAGTGACCCAAGTGCATTATCCAACAGTATGAACAGTAGAAAGACAAAAAACATAAGATGCGGCAAATAAGTTTATATGCAGCACTGCAATGATAAGTAGCGCATTTCATACCGATAAAGAATTAACATTTTAATGATCTGAGGAACAGAATTCTCCGATATTCATGGTGCAATAAAGCCTGGTAATTTGAATGCATAGGGCTGCTTATTCATAGTTAGTTGTTAAATGAATGAAATTTCGACGAGTGGGAAGCGTGCATTGTTAACTAACAAAGAAAACCAAGGTTGCGGTTCTAGTGCAGATTCTCATCATTAAATCTTAGCAGGTAACTTCATAGAAATGAAAATACACAGCAGAAAAAAATGTTTGTCAGATATTTTGTGAATGACTTGATGCAACAGTAGAAACTTCGAGATAAATTAGAACACAGCCATTTCAGTTATTACATTGAGAAAAAAATTAGGGCAAGGTTTTTGATTTGGGATCCTAAAAGCGCACTTCATATAGTGCGCCTGACATATAGTTGGGGATTTCTATAGAAAGTCAGTCGAACTGCGGTTCTGACACTGGGAATGAGCGAGATTTGTTTTATGGCAATTAAATGCATTACCTATGCGATGGAAATGCTATTCTACATTTTATTTTCCAACCACGAATTGTGGAAGATTCCAGAACACTCAATAATCGTCTCTTCTAAACCGTTTCGCGTTTATTAGTTTCGCAGTGAAACCACACATTGAGCAATTTTTTACTGCGCATGGGCGAAACTTAGCGTATTTTTTCTTTCGTAACTTAAGAGCCAGATAAAGCCAATTTATATAAAATTCCAGTTCAATGCCGTTAGTATTCATAAAGGTATCGCCATTGCAGGAGCTAAATTTCGTTCGTTCTCTAAGAGAGAAAAATGATGAGGGTTCTTGCACAAATTGATATTTTTTGAAATTGAATCTTCGAAAGTAATGTTGAATTTTATGAAGGTTGAATATCTTGAATACTCACGCATAGTTATAAATTAAATACATAATTTAAATTGTATTTCGTTGATAACTCATTCGGAGGAAAAATAGCCCGTTACCGTTCATTGGTTTCACTGTGAAACCACAAATTTCTTGAAAATAATAATAATAAAAAAATGCAAAAATTTTTTCCTTTACATATTTATGATCAGCTACATGTCTAATATTCATTTTTGAAATAAATTTAGTAATTTTCGAAACAAAACATGTAGTGAACTTGAAAGGGTTAACAGATGACAAGAAAATTTCGAGAGTATTTCAGGCCAAAAAGAGTTTTTCCTCGATCTTGTCAAAGAAGACCTGAAAAAGGACCCTTCTCCCAAATCTCCGAACCTTCTAGCTTCACACGAAAAACTATCTGCAACATTGAGGTAGGTTAAAGTGAAAATGATCCCTAAAGTACTAACGATTTATCAATAATTTACATAGTTTGACAAATCAGGAAGGTATAAAAAACAATGTAAAACGAACACAATATTAAAACGATTCGAATGTTTGCGTAGAGTTGAAGAAGCATCGTAAATGTTAGGAAACTTCGATATCATTTCCACAAAATTTTCATCCTCTTTCTCTGTAAATATAATAGTCTCTCTTAATAAGCAGCGAAGATACATCATCAATGTCGGAAAAGAGATTTTTCCTGATAATTGACTATATCGTCACTGCAATATCAAAATGTCAAATTTGTAAAACATTTTATTAGTCCAAACCACTCGTTTCGGTTAGTTACATCTGCTCTCAAATTTTCATCTTCTTTCTCTGTAAATACAATAGTCTTGTATGTTGCCACATGTCGCAAGTGGTTCCAGCTATTACATTAAAATTTTGTTTGCTTTGCGTTGTGTGTAGGATTTGACATGCGACGTTTTGATATAACATCGACGATATGTCTAGAACAAACCTGCTCATGTTCTGTGATGCCATCTCTTGAAATTGAAGCAAGTCCATCGATCATCTTTTTCGATCTGACCACCATACTTAAATAAATACTGATATAGAAAGTCGAATAGATTATTTAAAATTAAAACGAATACACGCAATTTTATATTTCAAATAAACGAAATTAAACTGTATTTTGAAAGTACCATACATATTATCATATGAAAGATACATATATCTTAATGTTATAACATATAACTTCGAAAGTCTACCTGCTTACAAGATTATTTTACGCAATCGGTAAATTTTATGAAAAACTGAAATCCTTCGACTGCTTTCCTCCACGTCAATTTCTTGGACTGCGTATTGTCTTGATCGTAATCTTTCTCCTTCACAGGCACAAATTACATTATTTCGTCCGAATTGTATGCATTCACTCAAGCCTGCAAAAAAATTTTTGTATTCAAATTTATAACTTCAAAAGTGCCGATATTGATGATTACGAGAGTGCCTTTCTTTCGGTTCTCTTCGGCGGCTGTGCTAGTGAACCGATATGGCCGCTTTACTTGCCTTATAGGGGGATGAGAACCTGCCTTATAAGTAAGCAGAGTCTCGCTTCTTGGTGGGATATAACAATGGTGGGGGTTGAATTACGGTTCGTACCTCTGTCTTAGGGGTCGTCGCATGAGCCGCTCGTAATAAGGGCTATTATGCGAGGGCCACAGTGCCCGATTAATTGTCGCGGAGGCCGGGTCATTCAGGCTCTCCGCATGCCTATGCTGGCTGTAATAATTCATTCGTTTATGGTTACTTGCCTTATAGGAGACGGAAGGAAGGGGGGAGTCCCATTGATATTCCTCTACACCATATATAGGATGACAATTATTGGGCTATATGAAAAAACACCTTGATAACTTTTGAACCTTTGGCGAGATTCAGTTAAAACTTGGAGGTTGAATGCAGGGCATGTTGGGATTTTTTTGAGCATGCGCACTCTTATTGTTGTTGTTCATTTTTCGTTGGAAATGTCGAAATACAGCGTTTCTGAGTATATATCGATCGTCAAGGCCTACTATTCAAGCAATAACAGCCCGATTATGGCTCAAAGGAAATTTGCGACCGAGTACAAGCTGAAGACAACCGGTCCAAATGTTATAACAATCAAAAATGTGATTGAGAAGTTCGAGAGAACTGGTAGTGTCGATGTCTCGACACTTCAGCGATTTTTGCAGAATGTTGCTCTTCGTCTGCGCCACGTCATAGCAATTGATGGCAAGCATATCGAACATGTCATAAACTAAATTCGAATATCTGTAGTTACTTTTAAAATTTAAATAAAGTTTTTGAACTCAGTAGTTTTTGAAAATTTTATTTTTTATTTCATTTAGCTCATTAATTGTCACCCTGTAATTGGTCATATTTGGCTCTTGTGCCATAAAACTGAAATAACACACCAGCAATGATTTTATTTAACGGAGCACACGAACTCAGTGGTTCAACTGAAATAAACCAACCCATTTATATTCTATTGTAGCAGTGCTCTCGTCTCATGCATTGCGTCAAATGCGTGTGTCAGCACCTCTATAGGAAGTGCACCTGAAAGAAAGTGTGGTAAAACAACCTTGAGGACATAGAAATTTCACGACATAAAACCATCTTGACTTTAAACATACGAACCAAATTTTTCTGAATTATTCACGACTTTTAATGCAATTTATTTTTTGTGGTTAAAGGGACGGTGGACTCTATCAAGCCTTTTTGTAGATTATTCTCATAGTTCCATGAACTTTTGTATATATATATGCATTGGAATATATTCGTAATAAATAGATTTAAAAATAACTAAATACGTTTCTTTAAAATTTAAAAAGTTTTTTATGCTCCATATGTTCTAATTCTTAATTTTTTTACCTTAATTTTAAATAATTATCGTTTAAAAATACATTCTAAACAAATCTGTGTATTTTTGTTATTTTCTTAAAGTTAATTTTCAGGAAATATCTTTATGCACGCGTTCTGAATGTTCATTAAAATGTCATGCTTTTCTAAGCAAAATTGGACTTTTAACTATCTTACTGAAGTGGATACCTAAAACGGATTCACAGATTTATTTTAGTGGATAACAGAAGCTTATTAAAATTTTATACAGTTTCTTTTAAATGTAAGAGGCATGGATAATTTCAAATGGATGTCAATCTAAAAAAAAGTTTGAGTAAAAGCCATTTGAAACAAATTTTTACACTTAATTTTTTAAACGATATTAATTTTCTAATTAATTAATTCAGACACAAGCTCTTACCTGCTCATGGTCTAGCAAAAAAGTAAAATATTAATATACCAAATATAAAATTTTAGTTTTGTTTATAGGTTTTTGCTAACTTCAAGGTATACCATCTCCTCTATGAATACTTCGTTTTCCGACTTGATTTCAAATTTCGATGTAATGACAAAACTTTTTATACAAAATCATGGCACGAATGTTTGTTTTTTGTCTAGAAAGGTTGGCCAAACTTAGAAGTTTGCAGAAACACTGGATTGCTCCTATTTCATTTCGCTTTCTGAAGCTCAATTTCAGTTCAAATGAATATACAAAAAGTTGCTAGCAGTAGTTGCAAAAGTTGAAATGGAAATTAGGATGAGACTCTTTCTCTGCAAATACAGTTATATATGCGCTGGATTTTTATATCACATTTTAATTCATTCAATATCATCAAAACCAAAGCATTAATTGCGCGCTACCAGGCATTACAGAGCGCCGCATTATAGGGCAAAGAAGGAAAAATAAAAGAAAAATTGGGCAAATACAAGAAAGATTACTGAAAAAATGGATGTTCCATGTGGAAAAGCAACTTCGTTCTTATCCTTGTGTTAACCACTATTACAGATAGAAAAAATAGTTAGTACAGTATATTTACCGTGTAAAGTGAATTCGTATAACGCGACGAAGAAATTGTGACTCATAGAGTGCGCTAAGTAATCCCGTATTACACATAAGATAAATTTAGAATTGTCATAGTTTTTGATTTTTTGTTTAGGAAAGCAAATCTATGCGTTTACTTGTTGTTTATACAGAGGGTGTTCGCACATTTTTTAGACGATTTCGTTTCGCTGTTGGAAAAATTCGTTTGCTTGGAAAATTTTATTATCACAATAATTACATTTTTGAAGCTATAAGTTATAATCTGCTACCTGAAAGTTTTGGTTAAATGCAAAATAGCGCTTTTATAGAAGCGATGGATGGAAGGCTACGTTTCTGCTCTTTCCGAAGAGAATTAACCTTATTCAGTTATTTAAAGATGTTGTGAAAGCCATGGGTTTTCGATATCTAAAGCCACAATAAATAATATTGTTAATTAGGAAGGAAAAATCGTCCAAGTTTGGTTTCAAGTCGAACAATTATTCCGAAATATGTATCCAAGGAAAAAATTAAATATTGCGAAGGTGAGATCTTTAACATTAAAAGAAATTCCTCCTAGTCAAAGGTTTGTTGAAAAATCATAAAAATGCTCAGTACCAACTGTAAACAAAATTATTAACACTGATTTGAATCTCAAAAAGGTAAAGAAATAGAATGTTCATGGTCTTTCTCCACGTCATATCGCTGAACGCAGAACACGCTGCAGAATTCTTCATAAAAACCATATAACCGGACAAAAATGGAAAAAATGACGTAAAAAGTAGATGAAGCTTGAGTTTATTTAAATGACTGCAGGAAAGAAATTCAAATTATTATCATCAAAGAGAAGAAAAAAATCTTAAAGCTTGGTTCAAAGAATCTAAAGATAGTTTTTCTAAGGGAATTATGATTGCTGCTGGTTCTTCATATAATGGCAAAATAAAAGTAAAGAGAGTGAATAAAAATGATAAGATCAACTCCACATACTATCAGGAGCATATTTTATCCATATTCTTCAAATATGAAATACCATTTCTTTACCCACAATGCCATAAATCAGTAGAAAAGTACCAAAACAAAGCAAGCAGCCGCACATCACAATCCACTGTTAATTTGTGGTAAAAATAGAACAAGTAATGGGTATTAAGACTATACTCTTCATTGATACTTCTGGTGAATAGTTCTGTATCACCCAAGAGCTTTTGCTAATTTGGACTTTTTAAAAGCGCATTTATCAAATGTCGACTTACAAACCTTTGTCGGCTTTGAAAAGCTGTTCAAGAGGAATGGTACAAAATAGCTCTTCCGATACCACAAAAATCATTATTGTCATGGAAGTTACGATGTAGAAAGATTGTGAAGAATACGGGATATCAAATCGAACATTTAAAACACAAAAATATTGTATTAAATAGTTTTGTAAATACCATTAAAATCGTCTAAAAAATGCGCGAACAGCCTCTGTGTATGAACAGTGAAGCTGACAGTTTTAAAAAGTAACATATCGCTAGCAATATGCGGAGTTACAAATTAGGGACATGTTGGAATGTGCATAAATTTACCTGATAATGCATGTTCCGCCTATGACGTGGAACGTATGCCCCGCTTTGTACGATAATTCACTAAATTTTAAACTGTAAAGTCCTGCCTCTGTTGTACAATTTTAAAAAGCAACTTAACAGCTTAGATTATGAATGTTGAAGGTTAATTCTTAAAACTTTTTAGTTTAATTCATTTTAAGGAAACACTTCAAATGCAATTTTTTACTAATTTGATCAGGTTTCTGACACATTAATAAATACTTAAAAATATTAGATAATAAATACTTATTAAAACCATTAAAAATTTATTATCTAATATTTTTAAGTATTTATTATCTAATATTTTTGGTAGATATTAAAAATCATTAATTAATGTTGAAATTGTAAAAAAATGTAACTGAAATTTGATTTTAAAGTTTAATCAATAACTTTTCTTTAGACACCGTCTGGAAAAGTTTTTGGTGCATTTATTTTATTCAAAATAACTATTTTTTCTTCGATTATCTTATGGAGTCCCATCTAAAGCAAAATCGGGTTGGTGAGACATATTTTAATGATGAATAACGCACAGAAAATCATTAAAAAGCAGTTACATGCTATTTTTCAATGTGCATGGAACATTTCGAATATTTTATTTTTTGAAGAACACTGGCATAAATATGTACAATTATTTTTTTTTATATAAAATTATTCCAAGTGAGAAAAATGAAATTATGTCGGATACAATTTCAGAGGTACGATATCATTTAATTTCTGTGAAACAATAATAAAACGGTATGAAATAATGATTAATTTTTTTCACTTACAAAGTGTGTCTCTGAGGAGTATACGCAGAAAATCTGTCTTAGTTTCTCGTAGCACACGAATAATTTTATGCAATTATAGTAAAAATATTAGAGATTTAATACAGAAATTGAAAAAAAAATCATTGTAGTCTCAAAAAAATGCCGAAACAGTGAAAGAAAATTCTTAGACACGATATATTTTTGTAAATACAGAGATGTACACTCTTCGCCAACTTTTGTTTGATATTTCATATATTATTTTAAATCCGACACCTACTGATACCCAACTATGTTTGAATTTCCTCCGGCGATGCATGGTTTACTGATGTTCAATGAAAAATGAAGTAATTAAATTAACTGGCGACAAAGAAGCATAAAACTCATTTAATGATTAACCCTGTTTCTGTTATTGGCGATGTCAGACATTCGGTGTTTTTCATATACCAACAATACAATATATTTTTTTAAATACAGAAATGTACACTCTTCACCAACTTTTGTTTGATATTTTATATATTATTTTAAATCCTACTCCTACTGATTAACCCTGTTTCTGTTACTGGCGATGTCAGACATTCGGTGTTTTTTTATATACAGACGATACGATATATATTTTTTAAGATACGATATATATTTTTTAAATACAGAATTGTACACTCTTCACCGACTTTTGTTTGACATTTTATATATTATTTTAAATCCTACTCCTACTGATTAACCCTGTTTCTGTTACTGGCGATGTCAGACATTCGGTGTTTTTTATATACAGACGATACGATATATATTTTTTAAGATACGATATATATTTTTTAAACACAGAAATGTACACTCTTCACCAACTTTTGTTTGATATTTTATATATTATTTTAAATCTTACTCCTACTGATTAACCCTGTTTCTGTTACTGGCGATGTCAGAAATTTGGTGTTTTTTATATACCGACGATACTATATATTTTTTTAAATACAGAAATGCACACTCTTCGCCAACTTTTGTTTGATATTTCATATATTATTTTAAATCCGACTCCTACTGATACCCAACTATGTTTGAATTTCCTCCGGCGATGCATGGTTTACTGTTGTTCTATGAAAAATGAAGTAATTAAATTTACTGGCGACAAAGAAACATAAAAACTCATTTAATGATTAACCCTGTTTCTGTTACTGGCGATGTCAGACATTCGGTGTTTTTGCTCAGACACCCATTCTTAAGTTACCTCCTACGCTTGCACAGCGGCACAAAGAAAGTGACGAGGGAAAAAAACCTCGCTCGATGTGTGGTGGATGCACTTTAAATGCAGATGGATGAGACTTTTCCATTCATTTTTTTAAAGACCTAACAGCAGTAGCTTCAACTCCCTATGAAACAACGCTTAATTAGCATTTTTTTTTCATCGGCAGCTCCTTTCATCTTTCAAGCAAGTGAATCATTCCGGGTGGGCAACATCTGAGTAGCGATTAGTCCACTAGTACGCTCTCAGTTGATGCAGTCTATTAGTTTTATTTATGAGACGACTTAACCGCTTAACTTAAAAGCCCGAGAATACTCGTGGATAGAATTATCGAATTTTTAGTCCGAACACTAAAATTTAATCATTAATTAGCGTTATTATTTTACACAAAAATAGCATAGAATTTAGGGTTCCCACTTATATCCGTTACACCCCCCTTAACTTGAAAATTGGCCATAAAGTTGGTGTCTGGGTATAGTAAAAAGGCTATGCGCTACTCGATTGTGATTTTCAATACTATGGCGTCGTGGAACGCGAGCGAAGCGAGAAATCCAGTCCAGAGTGCAAATGTGTATAGTGGCTAACGGAGAGCATTTTGAGCACTATAAATAAATGATCCAGAAGACAGGGGCATGTCTCAGTTTCTTTCTTCCACTCTTTATCACATGGAAATTTTAGAAATCGTGACCAAACAAATGTTCATTTTTTACATTCTGTTTTGAGTATTAATGTGCGCAAGGTATCTTTTCGAACTAAATCGAGAGTGCTCTACAACTTCTAATTGACTTTTTTCTCGCATCTTTCACCATTTACGAGATAGGACCGCTAATTCTAAAATTTGCCGATAGATGGCGTTGTAAGTTGTCTCATCGAGTAGCGTATAGCCTTTTTAATATACCTAGACACCAACTTTATGGCCTAAGCTGTCACCGTTTAGAAGTTAAGGGGGTGTAACGGATATAAGTGGGACCCTGTATAAGCATCACAAGTATTATATGCCTTCTGAGATGAACGAAAACGACAGCCCCTTTCCAAAACAGAAGGGAACATCTTATCAGATAGCAAAACAATAAATCAGTTAAGGGGTTAAAGAATGAGTTATAGCAGCTTAAAGCTTAGTTAAAATCGTTACCCAACAAAGAAGACGCAATGAAAAGTTATTGAAACTTCGGATGAAACGACAATGAACACCTTTTTATTCGATATATCGATACAAAATTCTTGGTGGGTAACATTTAAGTTGGGGTAAGTTTAGGGATTAATTTAATAAAAAAGAAAATCGAAAATCAGTTCTTAAAAACACATTTTTTTTAGTATACTAAAAAACGCATTTCTTTTTTATTTTAATTATTTTTTTACATCTTAGTCTTTAATCTATAATTCATTATTATAAATATTATTTAATCTTGAAATAAATTTTTCTCAAATTTGGTATCAGATAGTGTCACACGCACAGTTTCGAAATTTATTTAAATTAATCAGTTAACTGACAATTAAGTTTAGAAATTATTAAAATAGAGCATTGTCATCGAAAACACGCAAGTTTACAAAACTTCAGAACTCTAGCACATCAGGAAGTGAGTGAAAAATCACAAAATTCCGTGTCTGAAAACAGGAAACAAGTCGAATTAAATAAAATAGGGCAAAAACAAGCGCTTTGCATGAATTTTTAGCTAAATATGACAGAAAAATTTTAATACTTCATTCAGCCAAAGAAAAGAGTGAAGTTAAACTTCCTTATAAAAATGAACCTAATCTACGTCAGTGTAAATCCTGTAGACATTGACTCGTTAAAGAATTTAAAGCTATTTTTCTTGCATGTAGAAATAAATTTTTCACTTGTTTTATTTTGATTTACTGTAATTGAGGGGGTGGAAGCATAGTTAAAAATGATTTTTTCTTTTATTGATTTTTCTTTGCTGAAAAAAAACAAAAGAAGAAATCTGACTTGCTACAAATTCCATTTTCATCAGCGGATATTCGCCTCACATAAATACAAAAAGAAAGAAGATCGTTGCGTAGCCTTCAAAGAAAACAGTATAAATCCCTCATTTTATAAAGGAAATTAAGTATTAAGTTAATTTTCACCAAAGTGTTTGGTGGCTCATCTTTGGATTTTTCCGAAGTTATTGGGAAAAACATGGGTACATCGTTGGACAGAAAGTTTTCTTTCTAATTAGCAACCAAAAGTATAAAGCAGAAAAAAAGATGTCAGATTCATTTTATAAATGAAAATGAAACGAGAATTTTCATCAGTTTCCGCTTGTTGCATATAAAATATAAAAAAAGCTGCACCAGGTGTAAACGAATCACCCAAAGCAAAATCATTGATTTGATATTAAAAATTGACTAAGCAAGACAACTGAAAAAAGCAACATACAGCCATCTCTGTTTCAGTCAAAGAGAGGGATTAACTGCAGGAAAGTTGGAGAGAAAAACGAGCCTAATCTTTCTAAATACGCTCTTCGAATCGACCGGATGTTCTTCTGGATGAGCTACTTATCCTTTCAACGTCAAAGATGGCGATACAATGCGTTGCTTTTTTCGCTTTCGAAGGCGTCTAGCAACAGCAGAAGAAAGCGCCTGTGCAAGGCGAGGTAAGTTGATCCAATTCCTTCAGGTTTTCCAGAAGATGTCAAAGTGTCAACGAGTCTTTTGAGCTTTCTTCTCATTCCTTGTATCAAAGCTTTCGTAACATCTTGTTTGTTCATCATTTTTTTATAATGGAATTTTTGTGGAAATGGTTCGCATTACTGGAACCAATCTTTAATCTTCGAGCCAGTGTTTATCGGTTCAATGCTTGTGAGTTTTGTTGATTTCAGTTAAGTGGAGCCTTTTTGCCTTCTAGAAATGGGACTTTTCTCCTTTGAAATACGACGGTGGTTCTTCAAGCAAGAAGAACTCGAGAAGGAACTGTAAAGTGAGAAATAGTAAGAGTAAACGAAAAGTGTTAAATTTTTTTTTCATGGCTGAAACGTATTCAGCATGTATACTATAAAATTTTCGAGGATTTCATCTTTAAGAATTTAATTTTATTTTCTTCGGAAACCCTAACAAAGTTCTTAACAAAATTTAAAATGCATAATTATAAATATTTTTTAGTCCTTTGACGTTTAATAAAACGGAAGCAATGTGAACAATTGCTATCAGGATTGAGAATAAAATATTCTAAAACTTAAACGGGATCAGAGGATAATTTACTTTTTCTGTTTTAAAGCTATGACACTAATAGAATAATAATTTTTAACACCGCTTATGTTATATAAATATCGCCAGTTAATCTTGAGATTCGTAATTTACTCATATTGCCACGCTGCAAGTCAACTATTCTTGTTTTGATTTAGTGAGTGATTATATCAATATCAATGTAGATTTTACGTTAGAAAGTAAAAATAATAATAAAATGGGAAAAATTACCTGCTTGGAATTTTTAATGTTAAGAAGGATAAAAGTATACAATGTAAGTATTGTAATATTGAGTACAAACATGCCAATGTGAGCAAAATGGAGAAACACATAAAAAATATATATGAATCCTGTTGATTTGAAAAAGGTTTTGAAAGGGATAAAATAGATAATGATTTTTCTTTTAATAAAATTCCAACCATGACAACTACACGAAATTTGGAGTTTCCAGAATATTTAAGTATTGATGTTCATGATCCAGATGAACCCCGCCTAACCGGTAAACTGTGTATGTCTAATATATCGTCAATTAATACAACAGTTTCTGCAACAAGAAATTCACATTTCTTGTTGCTGAAATCTTGTTACAAAGATCACCTACCTTTGTTGAAAGTAATATGAGTGCATATCACTTTCAGAATAATTCACTTTTAAAGATTGTCAGAACTGCGAACTTTTCATCAGAAATACCTGGTAATTTAACTAATTAATCCAAAAAAAGAATTAAAAACAATTGTATCTTTCATTTTAGATTCTATTATGAACTATTTACCATTTTAAAACCAAACTCAACATTTTCTTTTTTTAAATTTAATTAAAGTAACTCTCATTTTTAAAAAGCAACAAATTCATTATTATTCATTTACTCATTGTAATTAAAAAGGATTGACATTTATGCCACGTATTTTATATAAGATCCATGATTTAGTATTCTCTTTTTGTTTTTTCTGAATCATTTTTTAGTTTTTATAGAATTTAAAAGGTTTTAAAAGGTTCATATGTTACTGGTTTTTCTTTGTTTACCTTACCTTATGCTCAATATATATTCTATATATATTTATATTATATAGAAACATCATATTTCACAGTGGTAACTGTATTTTATATGAATAGAGTTAATTGAAAAATAAATACTCAGGTAAATACCCAAGGAAATAACCCTTAAAAATAAATACCTGCGTATTTTACATCACTGACCGTATGCAACTAGTTGTTTAACTTATCGCTTCGACTAGTAGGATTAATACTGAATACGGGAACCTAAGGATACTTCACCTACCTGATTTTCTCGGATTGTGAGATAACTGGTAATTTGTGTGTGCCATTTTATTTGACCTTTGGTCATATAGTCTATTGGAAGGGATTTTCATTCCAATCTGACAAGGCATCATAATGGTGTGTAGGTAAATATGTTTTTGGAGTCCAAAAGTAAATTTTCATTTCTCAGTGGGTTGGAAGTTTACTATTGAAGATATGATGAATTGCAATATTTTTGAGTTTAAGCATATTTCTATATAAAATTTGATATACGATGTTATGCAGTATATTAAATCTAAGTGGTTCAATTTTTAAATTATATTTACTTGACCCTACAAAAAAGTTACTGTAGCTTCGATGTCGTAGCCGACCAAAGCACATGGTGTGGTTGGGATGAATTTTCTGGTACGGTGCAGTTTGTCACTAATATAGAAACTCAAATATAGGGAATAATTATTTAAAAATAGTATAAGTAATTATTTAATAAATGAAATTTCTTTTTAATGTGATTATTTCAAATAATGCAAATAAATACTTTAGTAAGAATTTTAACGAAGAATTGAAAGTTATTTATACCATTTTTTCTTCTCTCAAATAATCGATTTTTATTCATTTATTATTTTAATAAAAATCTTTTGCTTGAACTGTTTGTCATCGTTTCGTTTCGGTTGAGTTCGTCTCTTTCTTGGTTTGAATTTTCTCATAGAATATTTTTTTTTCTCTTATGTTGCTTTGTTTGCATTATATTATTAGAAGAACAGAGTAAGTCTATTTAGCTTTTCCAATTTTTTGTTTTGTACAACATTTTTTAAATCCTTTCTTTTTCATTTTGGTAATATTATGTTCTATTCTAATTTCCCCCAAACCGGTAATTCTTCAGTGCGCTAGTGACGTTGCTAGGTTCCTAGTTCCATTGCTATAATTTTTATCATTTAATTAATTTAATATTTTACCCGTTTATTTAATTTTGAACTTATTTAATTTGATAGTTAGATTCAATTTAATGAGTCGACTAATTCAATTTATTAACTAGAATTTTATTAATAACAATTGCGTTTTATAAATGTCATATTATTTTATTTTTAATGCTAATTTCATTAATATTTTTTGATAATTGAAACTCTTTCAGTTCAGTACTTTTGACCTAATATCTGACTTTTGCGTACATACAAATTATCGAAAGAATTTAAGTACTTTTTCCATGTAGGGTCCCTATGGTTAGGGAAACTTGACCCTAGGTGATTTCATGAAGTATAATTATTATGTGATTAAAAGACATATAAATTTAACATAAGTGCATTTGTCATTCTTAAAAATATATACTTTTTTTTATGCTAACTATCAAAATTTGCGAGAAATTTAAGAAAAATTAAAACTAGGGTAAAATATCCCTAGTTTCCCCTACCAATAAATTTATTGTCATCCACACTTAGACAATGTATAATATATTCCTCTAGTCCAGTGCTTTCAAGCCTGTGGTACGCGTACCCCTGGGGATACGCGAAAATAAAGTTGGTAATGGTGGACAATAAGGAATTACAAAGAAAAAAAGCTAAAGAATTTTGTTTCCCCAAATTCATGTGAAAAATGAAAGTTATGCAGAGCCTACTGGGTACCAGTGAAAGAAAAGTCCAATAACTCATTGTTAATGCAATAAAATATTTAATACCTTTCACGAACACAGAATTTGAGGAATGAACTTATTTGTCTCATGCGTATATTAGTCACAAATATCGCAGTAACGATGACGCAGCCCTAGACATGAGATTATATCTGTCTTTATTTGAACCTAATTTTATAGGATTCAGCTCCATGAAGCAAACTGACGGATAGCATTGAAATTGTCTTCCTGTTTATCACTGACCGCGGTTCAAAATTACGAGGTCCGTCCCAAAATAGCCCTCGTGTTGCTTCAAAACGGGACGTTAATATAACTAACTAACTAACTTCCTGATTATCACGATGAGAGTAATTGAAAGCTTTTATATCTGTTTAAGCGAAATTAGTTCGGTGCTGTTTTCATTTGTTAGGACATGTAACTAATACTTGTGTAAAAAGAGAAAAATAAAATGCGAAATCGAAAATAAATCCCACAAGTATTATTAAGTTAATTCGAGTCTTTTGATTCTTAGGTTGCCTAAGCCTTTATTGATGAAACTTCTTTGAGCGAAGGAATGGTTGGATGGGGTTGGGTACAACAGTCGAGGGTACTCAAAAATAAAAAAAAATAATCAAGGGGTACGGGAGGAAATAAGGTACCGCTGCTCTAGTCAGTCGAAAAACAAATATAGGATGCTTTCTTAACCCTTCGGCTTTTTTTATAATAAAAAAAGAAGTAATTCATATGACGCCATTCTCTCAAATGATAATTCCTCTGTATGAAATTCAGTGATTGTTCAAAAGCTACGCGACCAGTTGATAGCTTCATAAACCCTCCGGAAACTGATGGTGCAACCAGTTGTGCACCTAGTTGCACCACTAATCGCTCTCGGCTAATAGCGCCCTTAGTGTTTGTATTCATATAATTTTTCGTTAAGCTTTCTCATAATAGTTTCATTTTCTTGAAATGGGTTTGCACCAGGTGCTTTACAAAATCCTGTGTTTTGTACAAATAGTGATAGTATACAGTTTTTGTAACATGTAAACTTAGAATTACGTATATTTTTTGATTGCCCATCCTAGTGCTGTTTTTATTGAAGAAATGAATTATTAAACTCGGCGGTAAAATTAGCGAAATTTCAGTGCTCTTCTCTGCTACGAAGTTGCAGTTGCAAATACTTTTATTCTAATCAATATATTTAAAAATATTACATGAAGAGAGCTATAATAGCCATAAAAATGCACAGACAAAACACTTATGCAAAAGTAGAAAAACAAAAACTACATATGTATCATTTTATTTCACTTTTGTATTTGAAATCTTTTTTTATTAATGATACACCCTTACGTCTAATTATTATTTTACTTCGTCATGTTTTTCTTAATTTTATGCATGTTATTCATAAGCATTACACTAAACGTTTTTGCATTAATATGTTTGTCATCCGGACGTTTCTTTTTTGTCATTTTACTTTTTTTATTTCTCTGTTTTGTTCTATAACTAAATTATGACGGGTTAAGGATTAGTTACGGATTACATCATTAACTCCTTAATTGAATTATTTTCTTTGCTATCTAATAAAATGATTCCTTCTATTTTGGAAAGGGGCTATCATTTTCATTCATACTTGAGATGTTTATAGATTCTACTTAATTTTTATGTAAAATTATAAAGCTAATTAACGATTAAATTTTGGTTTTAAGACTAAAAATGCGATAATTCGATGCACGAGTATTCTCGGTCTTTTAAGTTAGGCGGTTAAATACGTAAACGTTAAATGAAATTCCAAATGACCACACAATCAACGATTAATAAATACTTGATAAATATTTTCCGTAATACCTCACTTAAGTACTTCTGTGAATTATTGTGATATTATAAAGTCCTTCTGTTCCCAGAAAAAAAGTGTTAAATATTCACATAATATCCTTTGCTGTGTTAAAGTCAAACCTGTCTGACTTTTACTCATTTATTTTCTTAATCACCCCACTAAATAGCAAAGAAACTGTCTGTAAGTGGCCTTAAAGACAGTTGAATGCGCCGAGTCCTTAAGTTTCAAAAGAAGTACACCGATTAAAATAAATAAAGCGACGCCGTCAAGCGTGTATTTCCAACGGATATCTTAACAGCGAGAGAGGAAAAAAGAAAAGAAGAAAAAACTCCAGCTATATTTTGAACTTTTTTTCTCTTGTAAAGGGTTAACACGAGTTTGGCTCCTTGACAGCTCTTACTTTGACGTTCAGGAAGCTTATGTTTCCTATTTTTTCTTTGGACGATTTCACAAGAAAGCTCTTTCGGAGTGTCATTTTAATATCGCTTCCTTGTTCGTCTAAGTTTCTTTTAGCAGTCCGAAATGTGTCTGTGCGTAATAAAAGAACGTTTTTTAGGCAAAAATTCTCGACTTTGCGATCAGTAGTTCGGCTGCTTTCCTTTACACTAAATTTCGCTAATTAAATTCATCTCTCACTTGCTTTTCAATTTTTTGTTAGCTTTTTGCTTTTCCTTGTATCTTTCCTTTTGGCATTCGCCATTTTTATAAAAACGTTCAATTTTCAATATAAGTCTGGTGATAAGAATGATGTTAAATGCCAAGTGTTTGTCACGTTGGTTGAAAAAGTTTATGCTTGGATGATCGCTTCATGCCTCCTTTAAATTATTTTTGCCGTATGAAGTACACGTGATGAATCGCCTTTCTCTCCTCCAAAAAGATCTTGCAGCTTTTTCACGAAAATTTTAAGAACTATATAATTAAGAGAATGTTATCCAAAAAATGGTTCTCCAATTAGTTCAGCTTACTGATATGCTCAAATGGGAATTTGTCTTTAATAAATAGGATGGATTTTTTATACGAAAAGCAACCTGATACTTAATACTTTGTTAGTGTTATAATTTTTTATGAAGAGGTCGTTGAATTTTGATCAATGTCTAGCTAGTTACAATAATATACGTATAACATACAATTTGACAGAAGCACAGTAAATCTTTCTAAGCAAAAGATTTCTCCAACAAATATAATCATTAGAAGAGAAATAAAAGAGAGTAAAGCCCAGCTTAGCACCGCTCCGTTCAGTGCTATTTTAACATAATGTGGTTGATCTTAGAATATTGCATTTCTTTATTCGTTCGCTTTAGAAAAATTCCAAACTATTATTTCCCTTAAAAAGTTTCTATTTAAGTCTGAACTACACGAACTTATACAAATTCTGTAAATAAGTTGCAAAAGGAATTTGCGACCAATTTTCTCAAAACAAGTTTACCTTCTTTTTATCACACTTTTACAGCAAATTGCTCTACATTTTGACAGAAATTTAAAATTAAGATGAAATGTCATGGATACGTTGCGTTGCTATCGACATGGTAAATCTCATTCGCAAGCCGTTCAATGTTAAACTCTGCCTTAATAAATCTTAATTATATACATTTTCAAATGCTGTGATAAATTTTTGAGAAAAAACGAGCAATAATTTTGTCAAGGACTTGGTCCCAGAATAACTTTAAATTTGAGACTTTTTCCCTTGATAAATGATTTTTTAAAATCTCCTATAAGAATCAAATATGACAGTTGCAAAATATATCATCCACCGACCATATAAGAATCCAAACTCATGTGGTGAGTTAGTCGACGAGGGTTGTGGAGTGGAGAGGAGTTGCAAAATACAATTCATTCTATTTAAAATCTTTGGTCAAATTTTAGCATTTCATTTGACCTGTGTCAAGCTTTCTATCATTCGATTTATATGACAAAATTTATGCGATTCTATGTACAAATTGCCGTGTACAAACCTTAGGGATTCGTTTTTATACCGAAAACAAAGTCTAATCTTTTTCCTTTCTGGGCGATTGAAAAAGTTTAAAACGGTGAAAAAATGAGTAATAACGGTAATTTAAGAAATTAAATTACTCTTGTCCTTAAATTCTCAGAGCTTCCTTCTCAAATGCATGCAGAACTAAGGACAGTGAGAAGCTGCATTCGAACATTTGTAAAGGACATATACTTGAAGATACACTGAAAATTTTGCTAATAAAAAGATTATAAATATTTTCTTTTATATTATTATAATATTTTTCTTATCTTTTACATTCTTTCATTCATGCAATTTTTATGTGCGCAAAATGGATCTGCATTGCTTTTGTTTTTTTCGTATATGTAACGCATACCAAAAAGACTTCATTTGAATGTTTTTAGATTCAATGTATTTCACATAAATCGCTAAATATTTCTTTTATATTTGTGGCAAGGTCTCATCGGACTCTTACATGAATTGTGGAAAGCGATCAGGATAAACCATGGATCTCTCACTTTATGGTTTCCAGTCAAAGGTTGTCGCTTGCGATTCATACAGTGAAGAAGGAACCGACTAACCATGCTTCGGAATGCTACTTTTGAACAAAATCCTGTCATTAAGGAATGACTAAGTTAAAGATGGCCGCGATTAATTACTAACATGTACCATATGCAATGCTACCCAGTAATGAATCGCTTATTCTAGAAAAGTTGAGTTGCATGATGAAGAAGATAAGCCAGAACTGATGAAATCGAGACAGTCGTCATTTGCTGATTTTGATATTGTATGGAATGTTTCCCAAATCTACCCAAGGTAACATAAAAAAGATAATAAGATAAGGCAATATAAGATCTTGCGATAGGGAACTGAATAAGAATAAAATATTGCTTTGTGAACCTTCACTTTGAAATAATAGAATCAGTTTGCAGAAAATTGTCGTTCATTTTAGTTTCGAAAGCCATGTTTCATTGGTATTTCAGTCTGAAGGAAGTGATCTCACTTATTTTGACCATGTCAGTGACATTGTAGCAGATTTTAGAACTATATTTAGTAAAAATAATTGGATTTGTCATACATTCATCCAAAATCAGTTTGAAAGTGGTTCTCTACATAATCTATTATATCTTTAGCAGCTCCACTGATAAATAATTCAAATTAAAGCAAACAAGACCTTTTCATACAGTACAGAAGTCATAGATAATATACCTATTTCAGTTTCAAATGTGGATCTATTTTAATGAGACTACATCCGTGCTATTCAAATTTTTGCGTAGTGCTCTGTCAATAGAGCAGTTGCAACTGAATTATATGGCCTCATATATAATGCACAAAGATAAAAATTGCAAAAAAGTAGAATAAAAACGTATAAAATACAATACAAAAAATGTAACTGAATAGTAAGATAATTTCTGTTTCCTTGTGAAAGAGCAAAATTATAATAATTATATATACACAAGAAATGGAAAATAAAAAATTCGAGAACTAAAAAGGAATGCAAAATAAACAAGGCAGGAACACCATGAAGTTTTGCTGATTGATAGGAGGGAAAACAAGCCATGATATTTAAAGTATGGTGCTTTTTCTTTTTTCTGCGTAAATAACCAAAGATGAAACGTTATATATTATAATACGAGAAACAATCAATAAACAGCATCAAAAATTCAATTTTCAATTCACAATGCAATACCGTCCCGATCTTATGCCAACAAAGGAAACTAATAAGATTTTTTAACCACAATATGAGCAATTCATATCATTTTCAATCTTAAGCAATAATTCGAAACCAAAAATTAATGGAAATAAACCACGCCAACACTGCTAATGCGCCGATGCTGCAGGCTAACCGTGCAGTGATAAATATTTACAAATTATATGAATTACTTTTAATAATAAGAAGGAATTCAAAACCCATAAAACCCAAATAAAAAACATATATTTAAAATTTTGTGTAGAAAACATCGAGTAGAAGCAATCGTCCTGGAATTCCTGAATGTTATAGTTATGTGTTTGTTTATTTTGGCTATATACGGGTTTTGAATTTCAGTAAATTTTTAAAAATAATTAATATTATTATATTTTATTACCTCATAAATATGGTTAGTTAGTTTTGAATGAGTAAATTAGCAATTAAATAGGAATTGCTTAAAAGTGGTGTTTCCTGTTCTTGTACTAATTGTTAATCAATAACACATAATACCACAGAAACAAAATAAGAAAAAGACAAATGTTGAGAAAATTTATTATGCTAAAGACAAATTAACAAGATTAAAACGAAATAGGAAAAAAACCACTAAAAAGTAAAAAAAAAAATATAAAAATAATAATAAGAATAATCCAGTAAAAATCCTACAATTTAATATATTCTTCACTATATCATAGGAGACAAAGAAACCAAGGATGGAGAATCTAAGTCACCCAAACATTACTAAATATGAGGATGCCCCCCCCCATTCGGATTTTAAATCATAGATTGTCCAGAATGCTATGTAGTGATTTTTTTTTGAATTTTTCTTATCTAAACTTTCCAGAAAAGTAGTTATAATATAGTAACAGGTCAGACAGAAATGAGTATTAACAGGGGGGAAGGGGGGGGTCTGCCCTCCCTTTTTAGAATGGCGGACAAATTGACGTGTTGTCTTTTTTTTGTTGTTGTTCTTTGAGCTGGATGGCTATCGATAATTCAAGAGCAAGAGATTTGTTACATAGTTTTCTGGAGCACTCACTGATTGCACCAGTATGCAAATACAGCACTGAAAAATAACTATGCGGTTATCGTATTACAATAACGATTGCTGAGGAAGTATTCAGAGGAAAATCGCTTAATATCTTTATAAACTTTAATCTTCAAAAAGTTATACTGAATTGTAAAAAGGTTAAAAATATGTTAAATATGCATGCGAAGATCCAAGCTTAAAAGGTGCCGATTTGTCGAAAACCAATTTTTTTTTACTTTCTCATAGAGAGGAACTGAAATTCAGTTCGTTGCAATGCCGATGTCTTTCTGAACGGTAACGATATTCAAATTAAATTTTTATATAAGTTGCCTTATAGATCTGACTTCGAAATTGTGAAAGAAAAATTATACTATGTATTGCATATGTGCAGTTAAAAATTATTTACTACAAATACTCATATTTCCTTGAACATTCAAAGTATTTACTTTCGATTTTTAATATAATGCTCCGCTAATGTAATGTCATATATTCTACGAGTTTCGTTTAATTTGGTTGAAAACTCTTAATGTTATAAGTAAAAATCTTGCGAAAAAAATGGATTTAAAAAGCATTTTTATTTCCCCGAATATACGTGCTATTTTTACGAAAATTATTGCATCCAGAGAACAAAATCACTGATGAAAGTTACAAATAATTATCAGCTTCCTGTGAAACGGAGTGAGCCCAAATCATTTTCATCTTCATTACTTTCTGATTGGTCCCATAAATGCCCTCACTACCGAGTTTTCACTTAAAATTTGAGTTCCTACGATTGTAGGTCCAGTCCGTAAAAAATGTATTCAAATACTTCTTATTTCACGTTATCTATAAAAGTTAAACTCAAGAAAAATATGCATTCAATTTGGAAGTATGTCTTCTTTAAAAATATGTGAAATGTATTTGCATAAGGAGCCATCTACATATTTATATTTGCATCAACTTTGAATTTTCTAACGGAAACCCCAATTTTTTCTCTTTTTAATGATTCTGTATAATAAAAAATCTTCAGATATAAAATTTGAGGTAAATCGGTTGAAAATAGCCGGAGGTATAGAAGAAAAACGATTACGGGCCGTTTCAATATATAGGTACAGCGTAGAAAATAGGTCACTCTGATAAAACTTTTCTTTAAGTTTTCATTTCAGCCGTTAATACGTTAATTTTTTTCTAAGAATATATGGTGTTAACGTTCACCTTTATGGGCCATGCAACATTACTAAATAAGAATTCGAAATGTATGCTTTTATTTGCAGAAAAAATAATAACTAAAGGATGATAAAGTTCGTATACATATTTTTGTGCATTATATTCTGTACACATATTTTATATACATAATATTACAGTTAAACAATGAAAACTTTTATATGCATAAATATATTAGTCATAAACTATTTACAATTTAATAAGACTTATAGCCACCTTTTCTGTCAAAGACCTGTTGCATGCTCCGTGGCATGGAATCTAGGAGACTGCTAACGAGATATCTATCTCTTTTAATCAAGTCTCCTCTGTATACTTACCTTCTTTTAAATAACGAAACCGTGTACATGCTGATTTCAAATTGGCGATTTATTTGTCTGTAAGAAAAACCGGATTGATAAAGACTGATTATTTCGTCTTTCTGTATATTGTCTAAACTTTCTGTCACATTGTTAAAATAATCAAAAATTTTGAATAATTTCAGCGATTAATTTTAAATAAAGCAATTACTTAAAACTTTTTGGAGCAGCTGAAAAATGAAATGCAGATGCTTATTTTAAGAAACAGTGTTTGATAAATGAAACAAAAGTAACGTAATGCTGCTGAAAGATACCAAACGATTTTTCATCCAATAAAAAAGAAGTTTTCCACCAAACGATATTTAAAATCATTTGTAAGAATTTTTTTTATTTTTTATGCTTAATCACTTTTTACCAGACAAAGTATTAAATTAAAACAGTCTATCGAAACATTTTCATTTAGAAAAAGGTTATTTCGCAAAACTCAAATTACACTGCATAATCCATCTACAAGGTGTTGCCATTTTATTTCATTGAAAATTGCTTTATTCACTCATGCATTTAAAACTTTATAAATTCATATTTTATACAGAATTTTGCTTCTTTGATTTTTTTATGAATTAAAGATCTCACAAAACATTTATACAGCCGTAATCGGCTCCCATTTTTCATTTTAGTGTTTTAAATGTAACTTCGCTTGAAATGTAAGCAGAGACGAATCTGTTATGTGTATCCATTTTTCTTTTCTTTATTCTTCACCTTTGCATTTATTTTAAAAAGAAAAAAAAATTAATCTAAAGCAGGATTTTAAGACATGCTTTGGTGTTTCCATTTCATTTTAGCGAATTTTTCCTGACAGCGAATCCTCTTGTAAAGTTGAGATACAACCAAAGAAAACAAAAATCGTGCTGTTCTAAAAGTTTTAGGTTAGTGTTTAGTATCTTAATAACTACTTGACGGAAACGACTAAAATTTGGAACAGTGCTGTTTCAGGCCATGCTCCTTTGATTGCATCACAATTTTTGTGTTTCTCTTTAAGAATTATTATCTTATGAACTTAAGAATTCATAAAAATTATTAAATACACTTTCATTTTTTGAAAAAATGCATAACTTTTGTCTTGTTTATTATGTATTTAAATGTAAAAAGGAATTGTTGCTAAAGATTAATCATATTTTGAAATATGTTAATAAAACTGGAATCCTCATCTAACATTAGGAGTCACAAATTTAATTTGTTAATAACCCGTCAACCGTTTACTCAAAATTACAAAACATTACATGTATTCGAGCAAATTTAATCCGTAGAATCTGAATATACATTCGAAATCGGGTATTGCCATTTAAAAAATTGAGTTTGTGTAAATCTAAATATGAAGACGACCCCTTGTATGAGAAAATACACGTATAGAGGACACATTTCTACGGCAACAGGCGTTTACAATGTAGTTTGATTGTGCAATAATTAATTTCGGAATAACCAGCAGCGTTCGGATACCTTTTTGACGGATTGTACCACGATTCTCTACAACTGATAGTAAACCATTATACCCGTATTAACTCCAAATTATTTTCATTTTGAGAATTATGCGTAACTTTTGGACACGAGTGTATCTGACGATGTTAACATTGAAATCAAGGTTCCTATAAAATGTGGCAATCAAACAACTCGAGAAGATATTCCTTCAAGCAATGCTGATGAATATCTCAAGCCAGTGATATTTATACCTATGGTTAATAATTTTATTTCGGAAACTACCCATACTTTTAAGGGATTTTAACCTTTGGAAGTTCTTATGTCATCTAAGAATGAAATCTACAACGACAAAGATATTAATAATAAAGCTTGTAAGAATAAAAAGTTTTTTTTTAAAAAATTGCAGAATTTTAATTAAAATTAGAATTCAAAATATGGTGAGCAAAATGGGTAAGTGTGGTTATGAAACCAGAGGCAAACTTGAAACTCTCAAACAGTGTAATAGGTCATTCTTTTCGACTTTGGCAATTCTTCAAATATTTGAAGCGATTCCTGTGACAACAAGCACGGCAGAGAAGAGTTTTTCTACATGAAAGTGCCTCAAGAATTATCCACGCAGATCAATGGGACAGACAAGGCTCAATGGGTTATTTTTATTAATCCCCCGGGACGGAACCGACCAGATAAGGTATCTCAATGGGCTATCTCTTGCAAATAGTCAGAAAGATAGTAAAGTCATTGCTGAAGGTGTGATTGACATATTTTGTAAGAAAAAGTCACGGAGATTGGCCGTGACTAATTGACAATCTTGTGAAGAGGACGAAACCTTTTGAATATAAAAAAATGAAACAGTTTTAGTTGACTGTATAGCATTAATTTTAAAGTTAAGGCGACATGGTGCCCAAAAAATAATCAAAATATTGAAATTTTTTTTATTGGCTCATATGATAGCTTTAATCATTCTAAACATGCCTGTAAAATTCCAGAGCTGTATCTGTATTTTTTATTAAGTTATTGAAGAATTTTAATGCATGACAGGAGAGTCAACAATGTTGCTACGCCCACTTTTCAGATCGTCTGCTAGAACAGAGACTGATAAAAAATGAATTATTTTTTCTACCGCTCGCAAATGTATAGTTAAACTGAAATGAAATAAGTCACTTTGTTTTGTTTACTTCCGAGTTATCGTAGCTTTTCAAGAGTTATTGTATTCTTGCTAATGTTATTTTTGTGTTCTGATTTTAAAAAAAACGCAAAAAATAGTGTTTTCTGATTAGGAGTTTTGTTCCTATTAGCTTCCAAAAGTATTTCTTTCACTGAACTGTTGAATTTAACTTTAAAGAAGTTTTAATACATTATGCCGAGGCCTCCGAAAACCGAAAAGCGTTACTGAAAGGGATAATGTTTGTAAGAGGTGGTGCTCAGATTTTAAGGTTAAATTCTTCTCAGATCACGAACTTGAGGTGTTTAAAACTTGAAGAAGCCTGAAAATCAAATGAATCAAAATCTCCAACCAAATAAAAATCTTTTGAAATATCAGCTCTGCAATACAAGCAATTTTTGACACACTAAGGCTTTTAAAATAATGGAAATAAAGGTGTTTATATTTTTATATATGTTGTAAATTAATGTTTATAGCAGAAATTTGCATTTAATCAGCTCTGAGATATGTATCTATCCTATTAAAATTCGAAGGTAAACAAACATATGTATGTATGTATGTATGTCCGGCTATCTTCTCACGAACCGCTGAACGGAGAAGCACGCGGAAAGTACCAAAAGATGGAGAAAAATCCAAGGAATCCATTTCGCCCATTTAAATTCCGAAATTACAATTAGGTAAAAAGATATGAATTAAAACGTCAAAATGAGTGAATTGACGTGCTGCCATCTATTGGCAGAATGGTGAATTCATTCACGGCGGATTCTTTTTTTCCCCTATTATTAGTTTTCGCATCCGGTGTTGCATTTTTTTTTATGTACTTAACGGAAGTTGGTATTTCCTTTTGAGCGATCTTCTGTGTTCTTCTGTGTTTGGATTTATTAGCAATTGAAAAAAATCGTTTTCCTGCATTTTTCTTTCTTTTTTTTTTTGTCGTACGGTGTTTCGCAACATTTACGTTTGTTGGGGGAAAATATTTATTCATTTTTATCTGGTTTTTTTCATTATTATTCGTTTCATTTTTTCTTTTGCAAAACAAATATCATGCTAATCTGTTTTAATTTATAAGCATAAGAATTCTCGCGTTTTCTTTCAAACCAAACTGCTTTAAGGTAGTAAAAAGTCTAGAACTGAAAGTTTTAATCCAACAAGAGAGGATTCAAAACAGATTTACGTTTGTTGGGGAAGCTTAGTGACAATATTTGTAGGGAAAAAAACAGAGGCGGGCATATGAAAAAATGTGGATTCCGAGAAATGCTGGGTTATTAACTGTAAGGTAATTAAAAGGTTGGATTTAAAAATTTTAATTAAACAATATAAGATTCAAAGGATTTTTTACGTTTTGGGGGAAATTTAACGTTTTCGTTAGCGACAATATGTGTAAAAAAAATAAACCGGAGGTGGCATATGAAAATTAGTAATAAACAGACTAGATTTGAAAGAATATTTATATTTGTTGGGGAAAGTAAGTGACAATATTTGTTGAAAATAAATGGAACCGAGCATTTGAAAATATGGATCCCAAGGGCTCACATGATCTCACTTCTCTCCGCCCAGGAATATCCCATTATTCAAGATTGCCCGTGCAACGCCGGGCCATGCAGCTAGTTTATTTTTTAAAAATTGTTATGATTAAGATTTGTGAAATATTGATAATTCGTTTGTTTTTCTTTATACATTCATTACACAAGTATAGTATTTTATTTCAACATATTTCTGTAATTTTTTTATTTTAAACAGTGTAGAATAAGTTAATTAACCTTTTGTAAAAGTTACAGGCTATTCTAAGGATTTTATATCATGCTATTGAAGGAACAAGAACTTAAAATTCGTATTTCTCCATGATGCATTTTTGTTTACATACTATTTTTCTAAAGCCTAATGCTTTTAAAAAAATTGAAGTAGGGGTGTGAAATTTTTTGCGAATGTTCTGAAATATACGTTTTCTGAAACTTAGTATGGAATTAGCTCTAAGATGTGTAATAATTTTTTTTTAAAAAATTCAAAGACAAAATTAATGCATTTTTGAGAATTTTGTGTGTGCTTAACAATAAAAAATAATTAAATATTAAATATAATCAGCAGGAGGAAATCTATACCAAATTTTATGTAGTATATTATTAGGTACCAGCAAAAAAATTATAAAAAATTCTGCATATTTAAAAAAGCCTTAGAGATTTTAAAAAAATTAAATTTTACAGAAACTTTACAAATAATTCAAATTTTTTGTCGGGGACGGTTATAAAGTACTATTTTACATAAAATACAAATAAAATTTAATTCAAAATATTAAAAATAAAAAAAAATGTTTAGATGGTACCATGTCGCCTTAAAAATAAGAAAAATAGTTTTTCCACAGTATCCTTCACGGATTCCTATATCCACCCTTGTATATATATAATGCATTTAATTAATTAATTAAAAGTTAATAGTTAATTCAATTTAATAGTTAAACTTAATTAAATATCAATTAAAATTTAATTATTGGTATAATTCATTAGTTAAATTAATCAATTTGAAATTAATAATTAATTCCCTTATTATAACTGAGTAACAATATGCGTGATTGGCAAATCCTTTTCAAGTCATGACGATTGGATGATTGGACTGGAGAAATATTTCCATTTGGGAGTTTTTCTGCGTTGAATAAATTTTCATTCTACAATAGATATCTCCATGTAGATTTGTGAGGAGCCCCTTTAAATTTAAAAATTAATATATCTCTGCAAGTTTTTCAGATAGAATCATGAAACTTAGTTTATACATAGATGAGTGTAAGAGGAACATTTTACTTATTGACATTTTTACTCTATGGGAAACGTATAAAAAATAAATTTTCTTAACTTTTTATTTTCAACTTCCACAGAAGTCAAAGTGTTTTCACACATATTCCCACTTATTTGATGAAACTTTGTTATTGGAATTATATGTCTAGGTGCAATATTTAAGGGAATAAACGCTTGTTCGATTTTTTTGGGACACCCTATATATAATAATAAAATAAATAAAGATACAAATCTTAAACTAAAAATACAATACCTAAATATAAACAAATATAATAATTACTAGTTTAACCAGTAAAACCCTGCAAAAACCCTATAAATTAAATAAATTCTAAAAGAAATAAAGCTTATCTCATATATAAACACATACTTACACTTAAACATCAATTATGTATAAAATATTGTATTTATTATAAAAGCACTAAAAGAGATGAAAAAGCCAAACTAGAGTGGAGATCCAACAATTTTAAAAACTTGCTAGGACATTTTGGGAAAGAAGTTTGCTTTGAAATAACTTGATTTTATTGCAGAGTGAATTAAGGTCCATGCTTTAAATTTTACAATATGAATTTTGATTATGTCCATCCATGACTTTTGCTAGAAAGGAAACATAAAAAACACGCGTACTCCAGTAAAATGAGAGCGGAGGCTATGGGTAGCCATATTGTATTGAAAAGATACGGGAAAATCCTCTTTTAATAAAATACACAAATAATAAAAATTACAAATATAAAAATTTGTTTATTCAGCGTTTTGAAGGAACTCGATATGCTGGACGAGCCAGGCGGATGGATGAATTGAGATAGTCATAATAAAACGAAAGAATTTAAGAAGATTTGTTTTAATATTGAACATCGCGGCGGTATTGGAATCAAAAATTACAAGAAAAGTGCAGACAAAGTACATAAATCAAAAATTTTAGATAATCAAAATCTAAAGCTCTATACTTGCAAAAATCCAAATAAAAAATTACCCAAACAAAAATTCCTTTGAAACCTTACCTAAGTGAAATTAAGCAATTACACTCTAAAATAATTGAATATATACAGTGACCTAAAAGTCAGAAAAAGCTTCAAAAATTAATAATTCGGAAATGAATAAAGATAAAGAGGTGAATTTTTCATCGAACGGGCGGGAAAGAAGCCTGATTTATTATGACGAAAACAAAAAAGAAAGAGTGAATATTTCTTCATTTGATTAACAGAGGGCTAATAAGGAACAAGTCGCTTACAATTTACAAGTAAGCTTACAACTGTTCATCATGCAGCAGCACACCTTCACAGCATTAAGCAACATTTCTTGTGGTATGGCAGACACATATTGGCTAATGGCATCTTTCAATGCTGATAATGATGACGATTTGTCGTGGTACTCTTTGACTTCAAGAATCCCCTCAAACAAAGGATGTAAAATGTCAAATCGAGAGTTCTGGACGGCCTTGAGTGTGGAAAGGATCAACTGATAATCCTTATCCTGATACCTGATAATCATATCCTTCTCAAATGTTGAACGTAGCAGGCAGCAGCGATGTGAGGTGATACTTCAAACTTGTATAATGATCATTGGCGGCTCGTGCTAAATCACCGTAGGGATGCAGTAACGTAAAGTTCTACACTGCATAGTAATGATTTCTGCATAAGTTAAATTAGGATCTTTTTAATTTATTTTCAATAGTTTAAAACTCAGTTAATAAAAAATTATTATTAGATTTTTGACTTCAACTTATTTTTATGAAGAAATTTTAATTTAGAAATTGCTATTTTTTTAACTAACACAAAGATTAAGAATTTTTTAAATGATTTTTTACAGTTATTTTTGCTAAGTCTCTTATTCTCATTTATAAGGATTGAGAGAATCGAATGGATGTGAAAAAAATAATTGAAAGCTATTAGTTGAAATAAATACATATGGGTACTAAAACCTACTTGAAATGGCTCTTCTGGTTTTATTTCGAGCGAAATGAACAATAACGTTTTCCACAGTATTGGTATGACCATCAAATGACATGAAAACGGTAGCAGACAGACAAACAAACAGAATTTCTTTGGAGCGTTTCGCCCAAAATTTACTAGAATCACAAATTTGGTGTTGAGATCTCATCCCACATTTCATTCCTCTAGCTATTTCGGTTTCAGAATTATAATGTTCAAATGTAACGAGAAAAAAATCATTCAAATTTATCTACAATAATTTATAAACTGATTTTTATATTTATCATTACATATTACTTCATTTTCCTTTATAATTCATTTTGAAAGTTATTTATTTTCAAATTTTATCTCGTGAAACACGCTTCCGCAGTGAAAAAATGTTTACAACGATTCCTTATTAAGAAGAAGTTGAAACTTTTTCCAGTTTTAGAAGAGGGAAAAGCTTTCTGAGAAGACAGCGGATAGGGAAAATTCTCTGAAGTTACCATGGTTTTATTTAGCTTTTCGGCGCAGCTGAAAGCGTCAAAAGTTAATTTTATTGATAGATTTGGATATTGCAAGCAAAACTAAATAAATAAGTAATTTAATTCATGCACTGAAAAAAGTTGGGGGTACTGCAGTCCCGCAGTCTCTATACACGAGCCGCCCCTGATAATGATCACTGTGTGCAGTGGCTATCGCGTTACAGTTCTGGAATGATGTTCCACAACAATGCTACATAGCGCTAACTAGTGACAGAAACTGTTTTTAAACACGTCCCTGCTACTTCCTAGAAAAAACTGGACCAAATAAGAAATCAGCGGTGAAACCACACCAGACATCTTTTGGAAAACAAAACTATTCAAGCATTCTTTTTTGCTTTCGTTTAAAATATCCGGTTTCTTTGCCATTCGTCTGGTGCAAACTGCATCTTTTTATCTTTGTTCGTTTTCGAATTATCAAATTTGAAAGTTTCCCTGACATTTGGATCACCCGGTGTATAGCAGAGAAATCAGAGTCAAGGCACGCTTGGAGTGACAAAAAAATGCAGATATATGTACCTTAACCTCCTCCCTCTTAGAAAACAACAAAAATTATAATAAAACATGTGGAAATTGCAAAACGAACCACATCACCGATTCAAACGACGATTCATCAAATGGAGATGTCTGAAAAATGCGACTTTCCATGCCACTTAATAATTGGACTCTTCACCCCTCTTCCCTATCAAGTGCCGGCAAAAAATTCGAAGAAATCAGGTTATGTGTCTTGGAGAGTTTATTACAAAAATCATCGGGCTCAATTGCGGCATCGTTTCTCCCCATTGTTTCCCACAGCGAGCACTTTCTAAATGAGGTGGATGCTAAAAAGCTATTATTATGATCGGGAAACATTTTCTCTTGCAGATCACGAGCCCTCTTTCCCCTCAGTCTGTCGACGACAATTGCAATGCAAAGCCAATTAGGTGGAGATTTATTTTTACCAAGGGACCATCCACAAAATGTAATTGCGAATCAATAGTGAATGAGCGTTGTTTGAGTAGTAGTGGAGGGTGACAAGTTAATATATTTGTTTGAACGGCCATCTGATCTCGTTTTATGATGACTGGATATGGATCACTGAGAAAGACGAATCAAATAATCGTATCGGTGTAGAGACTGCCAGAATGTTAAAAATTCTCTACCGAAAATTATAACTTTTGAATGTTTGACATAAATCATATAGCAAAGCAATATCTTTAAATATGTCAGAAATTCAGTACTTAAACCTAGTTGTTGTCACTTGAAGATTTTCCGATTTGTATTTAGAAAAAAAAGTTTTGAAAAGCCTTGCTTTAATGTTATATAGACTCACCTTTTTCACACTGCTTAACTGTATTATTTAATGTAAATTAATTCGGTGATTTTTAAAAGGTGTATAAATCTCATGAACTTTATATTCACTGTTTAACCCTTTAGTTCAAAATTTCTTATACACTTGCACGTCAGGCCGCCTGATTTCTTTATTTCTGTCATTATTTTACGTATGAAAAAGCACGATATGATTAAAGCAGTCATTCTTTTATTGCAGTGTACAAGAACAAGCTATTTCAAATGCAAAAATTAACAATGCACGCTACGACAAAATCTTCTAACCATATATACCAGCCACATAATCTTTTTATATAAAAACTGGGTCGTAATATCGAATGAATATTTATCGCTTTCCCGGAGGGTATAGCAAGGTGTGGGGTAGTCACCTCCACTCTGATGACGGGACGTACCTCCGAAGCGAAGAGTTGGTCAGTAGTCGCCCAACTTTAGTGCCCGAGTTGCTGTCGTGGCGTTCCGGTCATTCAGATTATACCACAAGGCTTCGCGCCGGGTCGGAGTGGTTTGTATGCATATCGAATGAATATAAACGTTTAAAGTTATTTTTTGAAACAGCATCTTCTACCAATCATATTATGTTGTCAGGAGAACAAATTGTTAGAAAAAATACAGTAATCAAGCATACAATATTCAAAATATAGTAAATTTCACATTTAGAGCACGAAAATTAGGAATAAATGTTTTAAGAAGGAATCGTGTCTTAAACATTGCATCTTTTTTGCTATAAATGTACAATGTGAAGCACTGCTATCTATATGTTTCTTTCAAACGTTACAGCACCGATACAGACAGCAAATACAACAATTTTTTTCTGATATTTAAATTGATAGCTGCTGAGATAATAGCTCCCGAATAGAATTTAAACATTCTGTTTGAAGTTGGTCATTTTTCACTTGATAAGATATCAGAATGTAATTTACCAATATATCCACATAAAATGCTTTCTTAAAAGTAATTCATCAATGACTTTTAAGAAAGAAGTTTTATTTTTCAAGAGCTGTCTCTCGCAGTCGTCTCTTTCAGAAACTGCTTGTGAAAGTTATTTGCACTCACAAGCGGACCTCAAATACCTGCAACGAAATGCAAACATCTGATTTTAAATTTCTGAAAAAGCTCTTTTAATGTAATCTATAGTAACACTTTTCAATTGACTTGTATATTAAAAGCATTTCTAGTGGAATGAAACAATCCTTTATCTAACAAAATACGTTGCGAAATGAAATCCAGTTTAAAGGAGCCCTCATGAAAATCTTGGTGAAGATCAGCACATTCTAATGTTGGCAGCGAAGCAGATTATACAACATTATAAAAAATACATCGCTCCAAAAACTGATTTTAAGCATTGTTTAATTATTCTGAATGACAGATTTCGGATTGAAGTGAAAAAAACGACATTAATCATATCGATTACTAATGTCTTGCCCTGCATGCTAATGATTTATTGTTAAGGATATAACGAAAATTCTTGAGACTATTTGTTAATTAGTTATAAATGGCACCCAAAGACCACATCTACAGTATTTCGGGGGGGGGGGGGGTAAACTCCGCAAAATACTGTTGCCACTGAATAAAATTTATATAATAGCGGTTGGCAACAAGATATCTCGTAATGTTCGAGTTATAAAGCCTTTCGTATACACAGAGTTATTTAATTTTGCTTGATCCTATAATGATCATCACCTAATAAATCTCACCTGGCGACAATCAGTAATACTATTGTGCAATGATCCCCAAAGAGGAAAGAAGATAAAGCGGTCATCATTTCCGGACTGTTCTAAAGCTGTTTTGAAGTTATTATTTTGATAGCAAAAGATTAATATGACATGTGCTTTAAAGAAAAATATTGCTATGGACTATTCTCCGCCATTATTGTTGCCATATACACCTGTTCACTTCTAAAATAGAAAGCAGCAGTTAATTCAGGTCTCTCGTGGTGCACAACATTAACTACGTTTTTAATAGATTATTTCACAATAAGTCTCTGAAAGTTATAAATGTCGGCGCCTCCTCTTTTTACTCAGAGCAGTTTTTGATATTGAAATGAAAAAGTACACTACCTGGGTTTCTGTGACGTTCAAGAGTTTAGCCATATCCGCCCTTTCACTGGAAGAGAGATATTTCTTGATTTCAAATTGCTTTTCCAGTTCGAATATCTGCCGACCTGTGAATGTTGTCCGAGCTTTTTTTCTCTTGGCTTTGTCCCCACTCTCAGGGTCACTCGTAGAGCCGGCTGCTATCTTAGAGTCCCCCAGAAGAATGCTCGAACAGTTACTATTGCCGTTTAGGCTGCCAGGTGGACTGATGTTGCTTAAGGACCCTGGCTCGGTGTCCGCCACTGAACCAACAGGAGGAATCTTGTTATTGTTTCCATCTGGCTGTGGGTTTGCTTTGGGTTCTTTCTTTCTTTTGCTGGGCTTATGTGGAACTGTATTGTGAGATTTACCTGAAACAATGGAAAAATGAACAAGAATAAGCTGCTGTTAAAGAATAAGAAAGAGCAATTGATTGAAGCTAAAAGTCGGAAAAATAGGACGTTTTTGTTATTTAATGGCTAAGCGGGAAAGTAAGAAATATCTAAAACGATTGGAAAAATAATTAGATTAAGCTACTTGTAGAGGACAGCTCATCATCCATCATTAATAGATCATCCATCAGAATAGAGATGCAAAAATTTTAATAATTTTTTCCCCTCTAACGATGAAATCAGAGTAGCGATATAATAAAGGAAACTGACTAGAATAAATATAAATGAAAATAATGCATATAAATCAAACTGAAATTTAAAACCTGTTTTGAGATAAATATAGGATCGAGTTCATTTTTTTCAAGTTGGGTTAATGGTTTATTTGTGTTGTTTTCCATGTTCCTTAATTCCATTTAGTTCTGTATTATTAAAACAAGCTAACTACTTATATCCAATAGAGTTCATCAGTTGAAATTTCATTAAAATCGTTTCATCCATGTTTCCGATTATATAAAATAGTATTGTCTATAAAACTTCAAAGGGAAAATGATTTGCTGAAAATTAGGAAAACTGTTGGTACTATATTTAAAAAAATTTAGAGGCATTTTTTCTTTTCATTTAAATGAAATTAACTACTTTTTTTTTTAGAAAAGATTCATTTTTCACTTGATAAGATGCCAGAAAATATTTCGTAACAAGCTACATAAAGCAAGTTAATACCTTCAATTTTTCAGTAGTTCATTTTCCCTTCGAAGATTTCTAATACGTTATATTTCATATAATATGAAAATGGATGAAACAGTTTTAATGAAGTCTCAGTTCGGGTACAACGCTAATCGATTGAAGCAGTATTTATTTTTGTTTACCATAATAAATCCGACGTTGTCAATCTGATTTGAAAAAAACTATAAATTAACCCCGACAACTTCCGAAAATGAACCAGACATTATTATAGTTTTCTTGTATTTAACTTGCAACATTCTTCAAGCTATTTAAAAAATTTCAGAACATAATGTCATCTTTTGAATTCGAAATACTAGTTAATGTCTCAAAAAAAGTACAAAACATTTGCATTCACCCATAGTGGCCCAGGGTTTTTTTTTATAGCGAGACAGAGAGAGTAGCGTCGAAACTAAAAATAGCAAAATCTTGAAATTCGTACAGTTTTAAAAAAATGGTCTATGGAAGAAATTGTTGCAATATACGTAAGAGTCAATAATAGTTAAATAAAGTGAAAAAAACTCTGCAACATTTTACTAAATGAAGGAAACAATATAAAGCGAGATTTAATGAAACGAAAATTTGCTGAAAAATCTGATAGTTACTTTCTTATATCTAACATTTCAAACATTTGTCAAATAATATATTCTGCGAGGGACATTTTATCAAGCAAGTTAAATTGAAAGAACTATATCAACATAATATGATGTTATATGAATGCCATTAATTGTTAAAATAAACTTATTCTTCATACTTAAATTGGTTATAATTTCACAAAAACAATGTGAAAATTCGATTTTCAGAAAGGCTGTAGATGGAAGTATTATAAAACTTCTTGCATTCAGATAATTAATTAAAAAGATTTCTGAAAACAGCAAAAGTGCAAATAATATAGCAAAAACTGAGGTTTCTTCCGTATCGCAAATTATGAAGAATTGTTTGCCCACGTGATTTGTCAATAGCCCCTTCAGTTAACATTGTCTATCACACTAAGTGATTATCTGATTGGTTTTAAATATACCTTCTTGAACTGAACAAATTCTCTCGGCACTCATATCAAATTAGTTTTGAAGTACTACCTCGATAGATTTCTTAATTACAAAAATGGAATCTATTTAATGATAAATATTTTGTTTCAATGATCTGAGAGATAAATACCGGGCATGGGATTTTTACTTTCTTACTCAGCATTCAATAATGAGGTCTATAGTTTCAAATTTGTAACCCGAAGAAATCCTTCTTGGCGAATAAAGGTAATGGATTTTTTTTTGTTTCTTGTGATATATATTCATAAAAAACTATTTGGAGTATATTTTCTTAATTTTATCGACCTAGTAATTTCAGCTGTAGAGCTCTTGAGAGGGCATCACTGAAATAACTTAATTTCTTTAAAAGTGTACATCGTGTTCGGCATGAACTGAATATTTTCAACGATTTTGCATAATTTATGACGTATTTATGCCAATTATTAAATAAAAATAAAATATGAATACAATTTAAAATCTGATTGAAGCCATTCACTGTTTAGTTTTTAAAAAAATTAGTATACCAACTCAATTAAGCTCGATAGTTTTTTGTAATAACATTTTCGAATTTCTTGTCGATTGAATTTTCATCAGCTTACTCCTGGTACAGAACAAGTTAATTTAGTCTTCCAATTTCAACACGTTTTATCGACTCGGAGATTTATTTTTGCGCTATCGATAGAAAAAATTAAATTCTCTACTGACGTAGATGATCCTAAAAATTAAAATAATAGTAATACTAACAGCTAAATATTTAAAATTTTGAAACTAGATAGATCAAGGAAAAATTTTAGGGTACTTTTAAAGTATGGAAAGTTGCGCAAAATGTTTAAATTTGAAGAAGAGATTACCTGGCATAGATGATTACCAAGAAAATGTAATTAGATAGAAAAAGAATTCTTACTTTCAAAGCGAAAACACTGAAACGAGACACACATGTGTACCTCCCTGAATCCTCCTTAGGATGAATGTTTATTCAAAACAATTGAGTCTATCAGAGTTCTAGAAGGTTTTCTATCAATCCCTGATAAAAAATTTATATTTGCTGACTCCTAATTTTTTTATTTTAATCTCTTTTTAGAAAACGAAACTGGGCCACGTGTCGTTTATTCGCCAACTTCTAACTGCAGTTTGAAACATTTGTATGTCTATATCTAGAAGGAATATCAAGAATTTATTGTAGGAATATCATTGCCAAAATAAAAATTCTACAAGAAATACATATTTTATGCAAAGAACTCTGTGAATATGAGTTAATAGGTTAACGTCTCTTTTTTTATCAAGGAATCAACATAAACATTATTAAGATGCCCTTGAAATCGGGGAACTACAGTAGTAAATTAAAGAATTCGTCTTCAACACAAAAAAGAACGTCAGAGTCACTAGCATCCTAACTAATGGGCAACATAACAAATAAAACAACCAGACCAGATCTTTAAGAGAGGTTGTTCTATTTCATTTCGGATAGAAGTCTAGCAGAAAAAATAAATCCAAATATTTGTGATTGTGGCTTCCAAAATGCAATTGCATTTCTCCAGCCAACAATTGCTTTTGAACCTCCATCAAAAATCCAATACTTGCTTTACCAAACGCCTTTTTCCTTTCTCTTGACGTCGGCTGCATCTCATCCGACACATTTGCCATCCGCTGACACTTATTTCCTTATTGTCACTTTCATTGTCGTCATAATTCTGGCTCAAAAACACTTGACATCGCGCTTCGCAAGGGGCGATGCTCATATTACGCCTTCGACCGACAGGTGATATAAAGAAGTCAGCATAGATGAAAGCTTAAGAGCGTCCGGCGTTCGATCGATGCTATCAAGCCATCAAAATTGCTTTGAAAACGTTGGCTTTTTAAGGGAAACTATTGCTAACATTTCCAAGCACAAGAAATTGGATGAAAAATATAACATTATTTGAAATCAAATAAAATTAGAACTAAATTCATATGTATCTTAGTAATCATTTCTAGCATTTTTAATTACACGTTATCGAATAAAAAATGACGGTATTGCTTGAGATCAAACAGAAATTGAACGGCTTTACAGTAAATCGTAGATTTTAAACACGTATTACTGAAAACAAGTTGTCATTCTCATTTGGATTTCTCTGAAATGACATCAAAAACATTTCCTTCTGTCTCTTTGCAAGTAATAATTTCATTCCATAAAATACAGATTATTTGTTGATTTTATTGTTAGGATACTAAGCAAAAATTTAAGGTATCCGACTGGTTTAAAATCGTCGTTTTTGATGAAATTATCAAAAAAACTTTTTATAACTTAATTTTGTAGCCTGTTTAACCAGCTTTCTAAAACTGTCTCACTTTTTACTCTACGTGAATTACAAATGGAGTTACAGCTGTTTTATTACCGAACTGTAAGCATTTTTTTATGTTGCATGAAAACTTTAAATGTGTTTTCTGAGAAATGATATTTTTGAGGATAACTGTCGACCGTAACAATGATTTCTCAAAAAGTTATTCGAGTATTGATATGAAATTTTTTGAGATTGTTTTCTGTAATATGCTTGATGTTTTTCTCTAAAAACTAAGGTCAATTTTAAAATCAATTATTATTTTTAAGTGCTTAAATATAAACGAAAAGCATTTTTTATGAAAAATTACCAGATGTGTAACTATGTTCAGCTATATCTCAAAACTGTTTTGAAGTACAAGAAATATTTTAGAGCATAACACAGATAACTGTCATAAAAATGTACTCCTAGAAGGATTTATGTATATTTAGAATATGATTTTGTCTATGGCTGTTAGCCTAAGGCAAATATTTTAGTCATTTTTCTTCAAATTTCTCAGTTTTTTAAAAAAAATATTGTTTTGAAAGCCTAATTTTACAATATTTTCATAGTTTTAAAACATATGCTGTTGAAAAATAACATTAATATATATATATATATAAGTTATTTTTCAAAAAAATGCCTCCGAACACAGTCGGATACCTTAATTCACTGAAAATACTTTCTATCATAGCTACACTATAAAAATCTAGACCTCCTACAGTCGTATTGACACTGACACCCAACTAGATTATGCTATTTAATGATACTGATTTTACTTAATAATCAAAGGAAGTATTAACCTTCGGTCGGGCGCTATACAAATGCTAACGCGTTTGGGTTCAACTCATCTGTGAGATTAAAAGTTAAATTTTTGCTTAGGCTTAAGGAAAAGCTTATTAAACTGAACTATTCAATGATACAAATCTATATTTGAGCTTTTAAATAACTTTTCATATTTCCTTGCAATTTCAACTAACAAAATGTCCAGGAATTCAGGAGGCAGTTGACGCTTGTTCTCCCGTAAGGTTCCTAATCAATGACAACTGTTGTCGATGAGAGCCTGAAATAATTCGACATTTTTGAAACAATATATTGGAAATAACGATCAATATCATTGAATTAGGGACTGAGGCACAGATATGTGAATTTTTGCAGGTACATACAAAGAAATCAAAAATACAAACGTAATCGGGCACAACTAATCTGCCACAAGGGTTGGCAACCTTTTTTCCCTCGCGTACCCCTTAATTATTGTTTTTATTTTCGCGCACCTCCTACTGTCATATCCACCCCCCCCCCTTCAACAATCCGTCTATACAAAGAGGTTTTTTATCAATAATGTTATAGGTCTAGGTGAGCTTCAGAATCAAATGACTGGAATTTATAACATTTGCAGGACTTATTTTTGATTTTATGTTTAATTCCATTTCTACAATAGTATTAGTTCAACGTCAAAACAGATAAAATCAGTATTGTAATAATTTTGGATTAACTTATAAGGATATCTAAAAATTATACTTCCTTTTGCTTTCTTTTTTTCTTATTTGCAGGTTTAGGTCTGGCACAACTTTGACTTTTATATTTACACGAACTTGGGGAAACAAAATTCTGCAAAATTTTTAATCCCTTATGTTTTCTTGTGTCCGCCATTACCGACTTTAAATTTGCGTACCCCCAAATGGTCTTTGTCATACCCCAGGGGTACGCGTACCACAGGTTGGGAACCTCTGATATACCAGATTAACGTGCCCCTCACGTACATCAAAAGAGCACTAGAGAAAAAAATCACGATATACTAGAGGTTCCAAACCTTTCTAGGTAAAACCAGCACTTAAGCAAAAAAAAATATGGGTGCTTCATCTCACAGATTAGATGCACCCGACTAAAGGTTAAAGGAAATATTTTACTTGGGTTTTTTAAAGTTTATTCGTTTTTTCACAAAGTAAGAATTCTTATAAAAGTAAACTTTGATGCACTCGCTATGCGATTCGTCTTGTTATTGGGTCCAAGTTTCCACTTAAAAATAATTTTAAACGGTCATTTTGCCTTTTATTGACCATCGCAATATTCCAGTCTTTTTTCACTCAGGTGAAAATCCTATTTACAATGAAACATCCTTCAATGCGTGTAAGAAATGTTTCATATTTTGTAGATGAAAGTCTCATTTCGACTGAAATGGGCAATGTATGACGTTTCAATGACGTGACAATGTATGAATTTTCATGACAAAATAACGGATTTTACCGACACATTTTCACCCCGACGAGTCCGTTAAGTCGAGGGTTTTTACAGGTAGAAATGATGTTTTCAGTTAGGTCATTCAAAAAATCAAATTATCCAACTCTTGTAACTTTCTTACCCCATTTCGTGCGGATGAGCAATAGCAGATCCTTTGTATATAGCAATCATTCGGAACTCTTGCGAATTTCGCTAATACAAGACTATTCTGAGAGTGCCTACCTCTCCTTTTGCGAAGGTTTTCCTGCGAAACGCCATCGCAATTAACGGAATTCTGATTGAGCTATTCCTTCCAGTTGATTTCCAATTGTCAAAATGCACTTAAGCTTTTAGCAAACCATTCCATCATTCATAGATGACAATCCTAATGTGATCTTTGAGTTGCATGCGGACAGAGTTTTCGATTAACCGTCATCTCCATGTCGTTTAAGGTCATCAATTTACATATCCCATACCTAATGCTGATGACATAACAGGTCGTTAAAATCCAGCTTCTAACAGTATTTAACCTTAACGAAAGCTTTGATAAGCTGCTTTCGCAATTGTAGACTCGAGGAAAGTGGAATTTAGAACTCGAAGGATTATCGACTTCTCTACCTCGGAAGATTCTCTGTCCTTTCTCTAGTTCTTCAGCTCAAATGGGATGGAGACAGCAGCTTTTGGGGTCTTGGATATTAGATCCGTCTGTAGGGTTCTCCAACGTTTGTAAAGGAGAATTAGGAAAGGCTGTCTCTTCGTGTGACTCAACTTTACCAAACAAATGAATGATTTTTTTAAATTCATTATTATAATATTTCATTTTGGGGTTATTAAAACCTGAATCAGACACCAAAATTTCTTTCGTTTGAATGCGTTTAAGAAACCCTGTTCTGGGGAATACCGCTATTTCCTTTAAAATGACAGAATTCGCTATCAATTTTTATATATTTTTCATTCGCTTACACACGAAGCGTTTATAAAGAAAATATATTTCAATTCATTTTCTATGCAATAACAGCGGCGTTTCACTAAATTGGATTTCAAATTGCAGCAGCAGAATTGATTGGCTAGTAAAACTGCGCTAGAAGTGAATGCTTAAAAGTAAAATCGGATATTTTATCGTTTGAAACAATAGATTTATGGGTATATAATAATGACACTAAATGACTGAAACAAATTTAGTAATCAAAAACTTCAGAAAACAATACTTAGGAAAATAAGCAAATGATGCCGAATATGAGGTTTTCATTAATGGCCATTTATAAGTAAATAAAAGTAATTTTAACACAGTATCCACAGTTAAAATGTATCCCCAATTATTTCACTACTGCATTTCTAGTCGTACACCCGTATGGAACTCAGTGCTTTGATTTAAAAACGGTCAGCAAACGCGATCCGAGAGAAGTGATATTTTATCTCAGGAAAAGCTAAAATCAAAAGAAAATATAATCAACATTTTTGAGGTTTAGAAAGGCCAATAAAATGCCCGGTCACAGCCTAAGTGCAATCGAAACCACCTCGAAAGATGAGAAGATGCAGAGAAGGCTAATTTACAAGCTTTTTACTGAATGATTTTGTCTACTTACCGATACTATGTTAAAGGAAAATTGTATATCTTATAGGTAATGGAAAGGATGGAAGTGAACTTGAATAAATATGAGAACATTTAATGGACTAGTGTTTAACGCACCGCTTAACACATCTATACATACATACATCTATATATATACAGGGTGTACCAAAAAGTGAAACAAGCGTTTATTTCCTTAAATAATGCTCATATACATGACATCGGAATACAAAGTTTCATCAAATAAGGTAGGGATTTATATGAAAACACTTTGGTTTCTGTGGAAGTATCTCTCTCTATATATAACGCTAAGGTACATGGTGCAAAAAAGGGGTTAATTTCACTTTTGCTGATGGCAACGATAAGTTTGTTTACAAAAGAAAACCGGTATCCATGTTAGGTATAACTTCATAAGAATATCCTGCTACTGTATTCGTTCCGGTGTAAAAAACCTTTTTCTCGCAAATTGTGAGTTTAAGACGTAGAGTTAACAATATTTCTTACATTATAATGAAGAAATGCTTCAAAAGAGATCAGATAGAAATGAAGCAGATGGGCTGGGTTTAGGCGAGTGAACTTTCAGATCAACGTCAAAATAGTTTAAGGCAACGACTTGGGATTGTCTTTAAAAAATTTTATTCAAAAATTTGCAAATAAATTTTATCAAACCCTCCCCTCCATCTAAAATTCAGCAATCTCTAAAATTCCAAACTGCAATATAAGTGACAGTCGAAATCACAGCCCTGTTTCACGTTCTATCTGCGAGTTTCGATTTCATAGTCGTCAAGGCGTCACACCCCTAATCCAATGTTGCGAGTTCGATTATTGAGCGACAAAAATTTTCTACGAGTGTTTTTACTGGCTATCATTACCGTCCTCTGCCTCCCAGGATTATATCATCATTTTAGTATCGCCTTAATAGCTTAATTGATTTATTTTTAATCTTTGAAAATTGAAAACTTTGAAAAAAGCTTTGCACTTTTTTCTTTCTAATGTTATTCATAAATAAATTCTCTTCATCCAGCCATATCTGTCAGATTTACGGGGGCTGCGACTCCAATGAACAGTAATATCTCTCATCAACTACGGAATGCATGTTGCACGATTGAAATGCGCGGTGCGCAGATGCTCTGCGTAGGATCAGCTAGTTGATTATAAAAATTAAATTTTTATACGGCCCCCATAGTGTAAAAATGTCAATCAGTAAAATTCTCTACATACATTCATCTATGAACTACAAAAGTCCACGCTTCTATCTGCAAAACTTATAGAGATGTTAGAAGGCAAATTTATTGACTTAAGCCACTTTTTCATACCTCTGACTCCAGTTTGATCGAGTAATTCGATGTGTGATTCAGGGATAAAACACGTATTTCAATAAGTTATTAGAAGGTCGGAATCAGGAAATAATAATGTATAATAATAAAAAGAAATAGTTTTCCATAGAAGTTTTACAATAGAGTGCATCGAATCTTTAAAGGAAAGTGAAATAACTTCTTTTCCCTCATCACTCAAATTAGTATCAGCCAATTTGTCTTCTATTAATTGTGAATAATTTCGAAGTCATGATATCAGTATCACAGTTCACACTCTAGAAAGGATGAAATTTTCACATCTTAGAAAGGGAGGAAACGACATATAACTGAAGCTTTGCGTCGTATAAACGAAGCACTTTATCATTACAATGGATACGAATGAATCTGGACTGTGATGAAAAGGCGTATAAATGTAAACGACGTATAAATGAGAAACGTATAAACGGTGCTTTACTGTATAGACAAAAATAAAAATAATCAGAAATGAAAGAATTTGGACAAAATATAAAATTTAAGTATAATTGAAGAAAATCAAAAATGTTATAACATTAAAAATATTGCAAAACCCAAGAAATTAATACAGTTGTCTCAGAAGAAATAAAGCTAACACTATGGAAAATATAATCCCTTTACTGGAATCAAAAATCCAACGGTAATCCTGTTCCGTCCAGACGTTCAATAGCATGTTTTCGTCAATGTCTGTCACAGTAGCAGTGATGCGTTCCTGCAGTGTTTGCAGCGTTGTTGGCATTGGGGGTACATAAACTTTGTCCTTCACATAACCCCACATGAAGAAATCACATAACGTGAGATCTGGCGACCTGGGGGGCCATGGCAACAGAGGAACATCATCCAGACCAGCTCGCCCTATCCAGCGATTTGGTAGTTCTCTGTTGAGAAAATCGCGTGCCATCTAGCGAGCACTCGAGCCACGAGGCGGGCTTTTAAACATGGGGAGTGTATGTATCTTGTCGTGTATCACCCGTCTTCGTAGGTCGTATGCCTTTGAATACACAGTGTTTCGAAACCCGATGAATCATTTAGGCTAACTCTGTATACGTCAATACTCCATTCATTCGGTATCTTACTTTAACAAAAAGTGCATGAAAGTCCCGATCCATAGAACTGAAGCCTACAGCCCTTCTAATATAAATCTATATCATATTAATAGTAATCAATTTCTGTTATATATTTATTTTTGGCATGACATAATTATTGTATTTGAAAGGATTTTCGACAGAAGTTTCAAGATATTTTAATTTTTCGTGTTAATTTACTTTGTCAAGCAAACCAAATATTTATTATAATTTTTATTTCCAAAATTGCTACACTTTCGCAGAAAAGTAGAGTTTGCGTAGTGGACACATTAAAAGCTTAAAATTCATCGATAAGGAAAAGACTTTTTCTTCTTGCCTTTGTTCCTGTCCTGCTTCTCCTGCCCATATCATTCACTGTATTGGCGCCTCTGCGAGGCAGCTGTGGAGTGAGGAGGACAAAGGACTTGTGGAGTTGTTAGAGCGACATGGTGTCATGGACCTGGTCTAACTTGGGCCAGGGGGACATGAAACAACAACAACCAAATATTTGCCAAAACTTCCAAAAAATTCAATCGCAGAAGGTTGAAATATCCCAATGATTCAATAGATCACTACACTGAAAGAAAAACAAATTATTTTTCTAGAGAAAAAAGCAGTCACGAGAATCTTTCTAAACGTGATAAACCTCTTCTGAAAAAGTGAAAAGGCTAAATGATTAATAGTCAAAGAACGTAATGAAAGTATGGTGAGAATTGTGGCCTATACTATTTTGGGGTAATTTTCTCTATCATGATGGACGCAGCTCCGAGAGACATTTAGAGACTCTTAAGAAACTATATTAGTCTTTGAGAAAATTAGCCTCGTGACGAATGCACTGATTGAAGGCCTAGTTAGATAGTTGATTATCCTGTAAAATTAAATCGAAACTACATCCAATCGGCAATGTCTGTCTCGTATCAGGCCTTGGGCCTTCTAATTCTGGTTTATAGCAATTTGAAAAGTACGCAAAGAAATCTTAAAAAATGTATGTTTTAAACTAGTCGAAAAACTAATTTCAGTCTTGCTGTTACAAATGTGCTTTTTAACCAGATCCTTAAAATAAAGTTACCAGGGTTCCTAAAATTGTGGATTCCGACCATTAATAATGCGGAAACAATGACAAAACGTAATTTAATTTTACTTCCGTATTTATTTTAATTTTGATTATATAATTGGGATACGATGTTTTTTAATGGGGAAGAGGGAATTTTCTAAACCGAAAACCTAACCAAATCAACAACTTTAGATTAACTCTCTTTAACAACTTTATTCCCCTACTTTTTAGTACTCAATTCTTTGCCTTCACTCATTTTATGTTATTACTATAGAGTATTTTTTTACATGTGAATTTTAACTAAACATTTCACAGTGTTTCAGAATTGCATCACAAGAACTTTCTCCTTCTTAAAATTAATTTTGAAAAATTTAATGATAAATTATTAAAAGAATTAGCCTAAAACATTCTTGATTTGAAGTAGAATTTAAAAAGAAAAAGTTTATACGCTACTTATAATTACTTTACTCAAATAAACTATTACAGTTTTTTTAGTAAAGTAATTGTAATTTATTGCCATAAATTAATTATACAAATTTATAATCAAAATTAATTCTTTTAATTTTTCTTCCTGTATTCCTTATGTTCGTTGCCGAATATTTATACACCTGCTGCTGGAAATTAAAAAAATTAAACTATTTAGAATCAATAAAAAATTAACTATTTTTCATTAGTTGAAGAAATGAAAAATATTAGTTGATTAAAAAATAGAATTAGGTGCAAAATTCAAAACTGCATCCAGTGCTTAAGACGTTAAATCATGGTTCATTCTTATTTTTTGCAGTAATAAAACATAGTTAACTTCTGAAGAGTATAAATGTTCTAAAGTCTATCACATCATTATCCCGAAAGCTGAAAGTCTTCTTTGATTGAAACAAAATGTATCCTTTACCTGAAATTTACACACTTTTAAATAAACTCATATTCGCACTTGCGGCTCAAAATTTAGTTTTGAAACTTAATCAAGAGACGCGAAATTTCCCTTAACACTTTTCTCCTCAAAATGTTTTAAATATATCAGAATAAATAAAAATACTAATAAAGGGAATTTTATTTGTTTAAGAGTTAAAAATACAAAAATAGTAGCAGACAACGATAAGAAGTAAGAATCCGGAGGATGACTTCATCACACGCCATGCATCCATTCAGATTCAAAAATGGAATAGGTTTTCTGTAGACCTGTTCTTTAAGGTCTGATATTTAATATCCTCTAAGGCCTGAACCCATTCCGAAATATATTGGAAAGAAAAACATTTATCCACAAAGAAGAAATTAAAAACAGTCTTTTAAACAAAGTATGAAAAGTATCCTTATTTTTTGTCTTTTTAGATATTCAATAAAATATATAAGTATAGTCTAAGTGTTCTGAAATTTAATAATTGGGTATTATTCAATAATTCAATATTAAAGTGGCAAACCATCCTCCTTTAGGAAGGACACTTCTTTCGTTCTTTTGTCCCTCGAAAAGTGTACAACAAATTATGTTACAAATGTTTTTTACTATGCTTTTATCATATTATAGTGTATTCTGTATAATTAATGCAATGAATAAAATCTTTCTTTAATTTACAATATTTTTTATTCTCAATTTGTTTGTGTCCTCCTTTTCATTGGAAAAATTTTGGTCAACTTAATTATATTCTAAGAAAATTTAAGCGGCAAATTCTTGGCAATTGATCATTGGTAGCAAGACTTTCAGAAACGTTGACTTCATCTTCTTAGAGTTTTCTCCCATCAATGTATGAAAGTGCAATGGCCATCTAATTCCGAGAAAATGGCCTTCAAACTTTATAGCACAGCTTATATAGTAGTAAGTTCTCGCTGCTGCTAAGCTGCCTAATAGCTTGGGTGGCAATGAACCCGCCCGCTATTCAGTTGATCAAGGTTCGATTCTCGATGAGCTGTTTTTATATTTTTATTTTTTCAAAATCATTTAAAATTAATTGAAAATTTACAAATATTTTTAGTCAAAATATTAATTATTTTTTATACATGAAATAAATGTTCATTTAAATTATACTTGCATTATAGTCAAAATTTATTAGCATCAAAATAATTATAAATTTAACTTTAATGGTGACAAATAATAATTATAATTACTCACATCAGGAAACATTTTTGTTCAGGTTTTATTATTCAAAAACTTTAAAGATTTATTCGACATGTATTAATTTTCAATTACATACAGGAACCAAAATTGGATACAAAAAGTATTTTGACATCTTGCACAGTTAATAAATGACGATAGTTCATAAGAGCAACCTTTCTTTAGGAGATTTGTTGGGAAGCAAACTTCGCCCATATCCGAAAAGATTTCTTTGTCATCAGAAAGTTTGGCAGCGTACCAAGCATACATGATCATCTCACTAAAAATAGGCGATGACAATTGATGATGAACCATTGATTATATTTTAATACACTCTTCACGAGAATTCATCTTCAATCTTCGATACACTAGCAATAACTTTATTCACAGATATTATCTGTAGCTGCTGTAGTTATATATATTGATTAAATTAAAGAACGATGCGTAACGCTTCAATAACTTCAAAATCCAAGATAAATAAGAGTTTATAGAGGAACAAGAGTCGTAAAATTGTAGAAAAATTTCATACGAATAATTGTGTAAAATTTTTTATTCCACTGGGTCCATTTTCGATCAGTAAAATATTGAACTATATTCTTATGTTTTAAATATCTTAACATCTTCTCTCTACTGTTTTCAAGATAAAACCGATTCCGTAAAGTTAGAACGAAGAATATGTAACTATAAAAAATACCAATAATTTAAAACTTCTAATGATTTTAAGATAGTAATTGTAAGAATAGTTATTATTTATCACCATGAAAGATGTATTTATAATTATTTTGCTGCTTATAAATTAAAATTTAACTATAATTCAAGTATCATATGAATGAACAGTTATTTTATACTTAAAAATAATTTATATTTTGAATAAAAATAGCTGTAAATTTTTCCTTTCACTTGAAATAATTTTGAAAAAATAAAAAGTAAAATAATGGGCATCCAGGACTGAACTTCTAGGAAATGAAATAAAAAGATTGATTAAACCTTAGAAATTATATCAAGTACTTCATTTTTCTTGTACCACGAAGTTTCTTAATAAGGAAATTATTATAATTAGCGAAACGAAATAAAATGCTTCTTTATTAGTCAACAGTTTATTTTAAACAAAATTGTATCATACATTTATCTCCCTTTAATTTATAGTGATCTAATTGATAATAATTAGATTGATTTCATTTAATTAATATTGCTTGGCCAACTTCGAAGTCAGAGTAACCAATTATTGGTATAGAATTTGTACTTTCGATTTGACAGACATCGCTTGTTAACTATTAGTCAAATAAGCACGCTTTTTTAATACCATTACATGAATTGTTTACTACTAAAATTCATAAATTTTCAAAACGCCGACTCGATTGATGTAACATTATCAAGCAGACTTCATAGGCCGCAGTTAGCAGGTTTGATTACCGGCAATTTTGATGGATTCTTGTGATGCAATAAATCCTCACTGCAACTTGGCATTTTTAAACTTACCTAAAATCGTCATGCAAGGTAAACATTCTGAATGCTGTGGAAGAAACACTATCGATTTTATGTAATGCTCATATTTTACAATTTTCTGGTAACATATATAAGCCCGCTAGAATGAATGAATTGTTGTAAAAAAAGCATTTAAAGCAACACATGCTGTTATCCCAAGCGTGCGTGTTTTTTACTGCGCGATATGAAGCGAAATCTCTGAGCAACGGCAAATCAAAACAGAGAACTTTTCTTTGAACGTTTCGTGGATTTGAATCAAGGAGAAACATATTACTCAGTAGAAAAAGAACTTCAAAGAATCTGTCCCTGTTTATCCCTTCCCTTTTCCTGTTTCATCCATAAATTTCAATCGTCAAAATGAATTCCACCCATTAATTTTATTTAATCAGAAGGAAAAATTACCCAGTCGTTGCACACCTATATTCATAACAAATCATACGAGTTCGAATGTTTCCCCGTCTGGCTTTTCCCTAACAATCATTTAATCATTAATCAATAACCATTGGTCATCGCAGTTGCGGGGTACGAAGAGCAACGTATTCAACCTCGTATATGAAGCTGTTATCACTACCAAAATAAATCTATCATTTATTACGCGAGCTATGGCCAATTTTAGACGTTTCTCCTCTTCCGTGAATTGTTTCAGCTCATTTCTATAAAAAGATATGAGGATCGTTACAGGCAGTAGTCAGACTTGACTGATAAAGATCAAAAATTGATTGATTAACTATGAGCTGCCAAAATATCTTGAATACCCAAATAAAAAAGGGTTATATATTGTATAACATTGTGGGATACGTTTACGGTAGGGGGGTTGGGGTAAATTGATAAGCGGGAACATTGATACAGTTCTTAAATTTTGATGATTGGAATGGCTCAAGATGTTCATATACTCTCATATATATGCCATTGTAACCATTAGCACACGGTATATTTTTCGGTCATGTTAAGTCAAAAGTTAATTTACAAATGAATCAAACCGGTAATCTTCTAGTCGAAGTAAATTTTACTTTAAATACGTGTTGTTTGATTTCTTTCACTAATTACGTTTTCCTGCCAGGTTATCTACTCCAAAGGTAGGAAAAAACATTTATTTTTTTGAACTATATTAAGTTTTGGGTTTTTTAGCGTTGATTTTGTGTGACCAATTGTTTTAAGTAAAAAAGTCTCTTGGGGCAGATTGATGCAGTTGACTCCGGGGCACATTGATACGTATCTTCTGTGTGTATCAATGCGCCTTAACAGCAACTACTTTGCAAAATCGTCTTCAGAAATGGAAAAAAACTTAAAATGAACTATCTAAGAGAAACACACAATTAAGTACTTGTTTTAAACAATGAACACGGTTTGAATTTTATTGCAAAAATGAAAAGTATTGTTGTAAATTAGGTTTCAAATATTTTTTACGAATTTATTAAAATAGGGAAAAAATGTACGGAAACTTAATTATTATCATCGGAAACATCATTTTTTGTATTTTCAGATGGTGTGAAAATTATTTTTGTGCTATATTATTTTCGTAAGTCATCAAGGAAGAACGCGAAAATTTCTCTTAATTTTTAATTAATTAAAATTTTCAAAAACGGCTTCGAGGCTCACATTCCCTCCCTCCAATGCATTTTTAGACACACACACACATTCTCCTTTATTATTTATAGAGATAAATTATTTTCTGAGGCATTATTGTTTCCTTTTTCCAATCTCATTAAAAATGTTGAATTTTGATTAAAACTAAAATTTGTTACTTTGTTAAACTTTTAAACCTTAATTTGGAATATAAAGTTTATGGATAAAACACCTTTTGTTTTGATCCCAGATCTATTAATCATCATTATTTTCGATATTTCCGTGTGTATCACTGTACCCATTGTATAGGGGCAGATTGATACAAATCCATTTTTAGGACAAGAATGTAATAAATATTTTATTATTTCATTTATGACCAAAACTCGACTGAAATCCTGTATCAGATTAACATATGCATAAATATAGTGTATTAGTTCTAATTATTCCCGTTGGTAAAATAATTTTTAGCTTTCCAAAAAGAAGTGTAACAATGTCCCCGTGTTCCCCCTATACCGTGCTATATATATTTGTAACCTTGTGCTATTTAAGTACCAACGAAAAGACAAAAACATTGATTCTTCAGACAAATATGCAAGGAAATTGCATTTTGGCATCTTTTATGCCATAACATCAAATGCGAATTCAAGTGACTCACTCGTTAACGATGAGCAATAAAATTAAAAAATCGAGAATAAATTCATAGAAAAGTATTTCATACTACTCACTGTTATTTTTTCTTATTCTTAATTTCTTGGGCGAATTTTCAAAAAGAACACACAAGAGAAATGAAATTTCATAAATGAATGGCGGTTTTTCACAAACATTCGATGCTCCCTCTCTTTCTTTACGAGTCAAAGTATTTTCCGATGCATTTGCAATTCCAAGTATCGCAGAAACACTTGCCTGCCTATCATCGAAAAGAGAATTTTCTCTCTTTCTCAATCGGGAGTGCACCCATCCCCGCATTCCGTGCCCGTGCAAGTGGAAGGAAGAATAAAATATCGCTGTTAGTGATGTTGAGACAAGGAGGAAGCGTCCAGCCGTCTCAGAGAACCGACTCCCATGCAGATACTCGTGGTAAAACATGTATGCAATATCAAGTCCGATAGGCGATATATACTGGTCGGGGAAAGAAAGAAAGGACTTGAATTTGGATTGGAAAACAGCTGTAGGAAGAATTTTCTAGCTCGGCGATGCTATTTTGAGAGAAGTTATCTTCTTCAACCTGATCTGTCTTGAGTTGATCATGTTTTTTGCATTCTCGGTTGCTTGCAAAAGAGCTCTCGAATTCTTTTTGGAAATTCTCTCAAGCTGTCGTTGCCCTCAACGCTCGAAACTCTCTTCCCTCTTATAAAAAATCACTTTTCGGACACTAGCTGTCAATCTAACATTATGAACACCCGTCCAGGGACAAATATCTGGACAGTGGTCATCTCTCTGTCTTAAGATATGCGCATAGTCCGGTTGGAATTTCAATAATCTTGGCACGTTCTGATCAGCATGCGTCGGCAGCTGGGTGGTCATTCGCTTATGCTGATAGGGAAAGAGAAGAATATCAAATTTTTCTGAATTCGTGCAAAAGAAAAACAATAATATTTCTTGAATTACAATTTCGAGGAATCTTATACTGAATTGGGTATTCCCAAAAAAGTGCTTTGGAAGCATGCGAAAATGTCGCTTTTATCCTCATTTCTGTTGGATTATTCTATTGTTTGACAAATGTTTTTAATTCAATTCAAGTATTAGAGGTTTTCGCGCAGAAAGTAACCAAATGCTATTTATATATAAAGCTAAAAATAGAAAAAAGGAATCATCTCAAAAAATATGTTTCACAGATACAGTGTCTTATTTCGTACGAAGTTAGTGGAAATGTCGTGAATTATAATAACTCAGACTAACTCGATCTTCGAAATGATAAATGAGCATTCTGTGTCTAGTTAGTTAATTACGAGCTACCACTTGTCACTGATTAATATTATTGTAGATGCCTTATTTGGATCACCTAAGTTCTTTTAATGTACAGTGACAAAGAAATAATTAAAAAAAAAGTTGTACAATTTTTTTGTAGTTTATTTATCTTTGAAATAATGTAATTAAATTTCTATGAAATATACTTTAAAGAAGGAAAAATATTTCTCAAAACAATTGTGTCATCGACCCAGTTAAGAAAATTGGCTGCCCAGATTAGATCACAGGTTTCTCAAATTGGACCACCACTTTCGTTATGCACAATTAAAGCAAACATATTTTTTGATTCCCAAATTCACACTAGCACAGAATATATGAACCCAACTATGATATTTTATGTACTGTATCATTTCTTCCTTTATAGTGTTTCTATGCTTTGGTTTGTTCCAAGGAGGTTTGAAGATTACTTGTTATTATAACTGCTATCTGGGCGAATGGTTCACTGGATTACCTAAGTAGACCAGCCCAATTCAGGCAATTCTTGTAGTTCAATCTCAGCAACTTTTGTAATTATACCAAAAAAACCCCAATTTCTATCCTTATCTTAAAACTAGTTTAGTGAATTGTAGCCAAATAAATTTTCTCTCTGAGGATATAATAATACATTTAGCTACTTACTTTAAAACAGCGTTGTAATATTTTCTTCAAGTATTTAATTGATGATATCTAAATGCTTAATATAATTGCCCCCATGTGGAGCTTTCTCACAAAAATGATTTCAGATGACGTATAGCATATTACTATGAAGTAAACTTGAAAATATAATTTTAATTTGTTTTAATCTGAAGCATTTTTTTCAGGATTTTTTACCACTAAGGACATAAATCAGCATACAGCATAGCAATCCATGAAGAAATCAATCTAATGCAAATTGTACGGATTTTAATAACAGGCGAGTATTTTTCCTGCACGTTAGTGGTGGTTAGGATATTCAAGATAAAAAAAATAAATTTTTTGAGTTAGAATGTACTTTTGTTGTTTTAGAATAATTGTGTACTGGGAATCGAACAGATTTGTAAATCCAGTTCAATCATCATGTTCAAATTCCGAGGTGTCGACAATAATCTAAAAGCTAATCTAAGGTGAAATCTAAATATTATTTGGAAGAAACAACACTATTCATCTTGAATAGTGAAAGATACGTGAATAATTGTTTTCTTCAAAAGCCTCATAACTTGCAGGAACACAAATGACGGCGTTTATCTCTGTTGCATTCTATTTACAGTCGTAAGCAACTTCAGAAACTTAATACGATACTCATTTTCAGTGTAACGAATGCTGAATGTGCTAGTAAGAAAAAACAGATCAGTCTCCTGAAAATTCTTTAAGCTAATGAAAGTGATGAAATTGTATATTCTACATTAATTAAAGAATAGGAAGCCACCATTTCAGAATGAACATTTCGGGAATCAAAGCATTATTACGCAAGGCAGATAGGAGTTATTTTATCGATTTGAGTTTGAAAGGTATAGTAATCTTGGTTCAGAAGATAGTTTTTAGTAATTTAGTTTAATTAATTAATAATTAGAAAACTGGTTTGTAGTGGATGGTGTGTAGTTAATAGTAAGACATTTATTAAATAACTATTTTTGAAACGTTGAACTAAGAGTTCAACGGTTCAGAAATAGTTATTTAATCGTTTTATATTAACATTTATTTATAAAAATAAGAAGTATTAAAATATATTGAATAAAATTTTTCAATAAAAACGTTTTTATTAGAATTTGAAATACCATTAGTTACCAAATCAAATTAAAAGAACGATAGTATATATTTCCTTCGTCTTTGCATGAATGTCTTATTTATCAGAAAAAACTCCTCAACGAATTGCTACTAATTTCTTTATTAAGTGATCCCACTTGTTTCTTGAACTGAAATGGGCATGTTATTTTTTATATTATCAGATGAGAATGAGGTTCAGAATAAGAATGAAACTCAGATTCATAGCGCATAAAGTAGGCAGATATAAATTATGTCATATCACATTTTTTGGAAACGATCAAGTTTCTTTCTGTGGGAATTTGAAATTCATTTCAGAAGAATGAATAAAGAGGAAAGCCGCCGAATTTGGACAGGCTCTTAGATTGAACAGGTATCATTACTTCAATTCTACTAAATATTTCAGTCGTAAAGTAGGCACATTTTGTTGTAACAATGCAAATGGGGTCTATGAAATCATTTTTAGGAGAAAGCCCGTGGTTACAGTTAGAGAACAAGTGTTTAGATTCAGGTATCATCAATTAATTATCTAACAAAAGACAAAAGGTCTTATGCTGTTTTAAAGTAAGTAAGAAAATATGTTATGATATTCTCAGATTGGAAATTTGTTTGACTACACTTTACTGTAATAATTTTAATAAAACGGTTTAAAAATAAGATTAGAAATATTTGTTTTGTCCAAAAGTTGCAGAGATTGGACTGTTTAAATCAATGGGATTATTATCTTAAACTATAGGAATAGCTCAGAAAGCCGTTATAAACACTAATAGTCCGACTAAATTGTGGAACAAGTCAAAGCAATAAAACAATAAAAAATAACTAAAACCATAAAATGTTGGATCAAAAAGATGAAAATCTAAGAATACGCATCATTTGTGAGAAAACAATGGACAAAGAAGAAGTAATATAGTACATAAAATTCAAAATCTATTTTTGCTTTAATTGTGCTTAAAGAAATTGGTAGTCCAATCTGGGCAACCGCTTTCCTTGATTAGGCAGATGACATAGTTTTCAAAGCTATTTTTTTCCTAATATAAAGTGTATTTCACGAAAAACTTAATTACATTGTTGTGATGATAAATAAATTACAAAACAACTCTACTATTTTTTTTCATTAAAATTACTTCTCTATTACTGTACATTAAAAAATGTCCAGGTTGTCCAAATTTGGCGATTTTCCCTTAAGCGATTCATACAAATATTTCAGATGCGTATTCTGAGAATTGTAGCACAGTAGAATTGCAGCGGATTACAGTAAAACTACAGTGAAAATAGTGGAAAAACATCTCTTCATTTCCTAACCCAAAGGTTACAATTTACATCTACTCTGCTTCATGTCTGTTAAGAAACAGCTTACATTTACAAAATAAAGCGATCCGAACATCTCATTTTTTTCACTATTCAATTTGCGAACGATCGCATTTCTTTTATTGAATTCAGTAGCATTTATCATTCTCTATCCAGCAAATGAACCCTTCACCTAATCACATGCTAATGATCTTTGTCACGTAAGTGTTGAAACAAGTGAGAAAGCCCCATTATTCACCTCTCCTTTAGCATTCAAATGAGTAACAGTTTTTCGATGAATCAGCCGAGTGCAATTGTGGTACGACCCCCGACTGTTATTATATTTTGAGGCTTTAATTTGCAATGAGGCGGGGAGCTCGCTGTCAAAGTTATTAATTGAGGGTAGCTATTGACTCGTCGAACTAGGAAACGCACGTTAATGATTCAGCCGAAGTATATCATTGAATGTTTGACATATTTCTCTTGGGGAGGCAGTAATCGCTAAACGGATGATAACTACGGGATAAATGTCGATTGCAATATTCAGTCTTCATCATGTTACAAACTTAATGAACTGCGCAACACACGCTAATGGCATTCTGCCTAATACAGAGAAGCGGGAGCTATTCATAGAGAGTCCAATTTAAACGCAGGAGTTTACTGCCGATTAATATAAACTTTAATAATTTGACAATGCCCGCCTGTGTCTGAAATTAAACGGAATAGTTTCCATTGGAGTGCACCGTGAATATGAGTACAAAAATGTCAATACGGGAAATTAAAGAAGCATCGCGTTTCCACAAACGTCAAAAGCCTAATGAAATGCTTCGCTTGTTTTGCTGATAAGATTTATCCTAACAAGCTTTAAGAAGATACATTGTCTAGTCTTACAGTTCATTATAATGTGGGTTTCATCGTAATACTCTTGAGGAAATTTATGCTTTATCACAAAGGGTGTTTTCGTCTTTCCTTTAAATTCGCATTCAAGAAAGGAGGCAGAATACTGCTGAAATAAATGACATAAAGGAATTATAATTTATTTTCTACCATTTATATCCTAAACAGGATGAGTCAGCACCACACAGACAAATATTAGGGAAGGGTAGGAAGCATAGGGACGAGTCGGAATCACATAGCAATGCAGGGTCGGAAAGGCCTTCTTCGTATGGTAGATAGTGTTGAATGCGAACTGGATTGCACATCGTTTACGTAGGAAAACCTGCATTTGAGATTCGGTAGCTGAGGTTGTAGGATGGCCGAATACCTAAATACGGAACTGGCCGACACAGTGCGTTGGATAGACCGTGGTGGTTCGGTTTGTAGGCCTGCCGGATCGCCGAACCTATCATGTCTCGACTTCTGTTTCCGGGGTCATATGAAAGCCAAGGACCCCAGTTGATTCGGATGAAGACTTTGTCTCTCATATATCTGTAGCTACCAGGGAGGTTCGAGATAATTGCGGAATCTTCGAGATAATTGTGGAATCTTCGAGATTCCATACAGCGCAGATGTCACGCCTGTATCAGAGCTTCTGGTCAAACTTTCGAACACCTTCTGTAACATGTGCATGTTGCTAATGTAAATATCTTGAATAAAACCCTATCTGTGACAAGTACGTGTTGTTGCTTTCTTTCGGGTCTTTTCTTCACTACTTTATAGCCTAACTCGATAGGAATACATTGACGCTTGTACAATGCTATCAGATTCCGTCTTGTCTCTTTGCTACCTACCTCTACCTAGCATTTGTCGGTGTGGTGCTGACTCACCCTGTATATTTATATCCTACAGACTGGCCTAGCATTGTGATTTCTTTCTAATTTTTTACACTGTCTTGCACATTTTCTGACAAGGACAAAAAGTACCTTGCTTTGAGATGATTCGTCTTGTTTTATAATTTGTTACAACGTAGCTAAATATAATATTTTTAGGAGAGAATTTTAGCTTCATCATGAAGGATGTTTTTAATCTCTCTTTTAAGATTCACATTCCAAAGAAAGGAGTGAATAATGTCCAAAAGTGTGGCATAAAGATATCGCACCCTATGGCATAAAGATATTCCCTATCCATCGTATTTTTCTCCATGTTCCTCTTTCGAAGGAAATTATTTTTTAAATATTTTGGAAACAAACTTTCATAATTTTATTTTTCTGAAAGAAAATTATCTTATCCGTACCTGGCAATGTATTGTAGAATACGCCTGTTATTTATACTTTAGTAACGTGTATCGCAAAGGACAAGATAAGCCGTTGTCCTGATACATATGGAAGTATCTATTATTATGTCACTCCTATACACAATGCATGGCACAATATTTTGTATTTAATGTGCTATGAAACGAGATTATTTTTGGACACTTTTCTGCAGTGAAGTTTTTCAGTTTCTTTCACGATACAATTCTAAAATGTATCTAATTTTTCTGAATTCTTAGCATTATTTTTATAATTTTTGTTCCTCTACTAAAACATTATATTGTGAACCCTTTCAAGTGTTACTATGTTTAGCTAATCTTTTGATTTCAGAATTAAACTTACATTTATGTAGTATGGGTCAAAATGAAACACAATCGTTGTCCTTTCTAAGGTTTCTAATTAACAGTTAATAATAACAAGTAAGTTATATTTCAGTGATCGGAACACCGTACTACATATGCAATACCACAACCACAATAGACGACTGTTCATGCCCAGAGCTCGCTCCTATTTCTCGGATCTTATTCCGCTTATATCATCATAGCTCTCGGATCATATGGTCAGTTTGGGCGACGTTGAGGTTAGTCTTTATGTTCCCTTTATGACTAGATACAGTAAATATTGGGTAAGTATTAAGAGTACAAGAATCGGGTTAGTCAGTTATCAGGAAATGTATGGTACATTAAAATCTCTAAAATTGTCATAAAAAAGGCACAATAGTTTGATGAATTGTGTAATCAATCAGAATAATCTCTGCGTTTTATTTATCGTTAGCTTAAATCTTCACTGTTGTTTCTAATTGTCATTTCTGCTGAGAAACCACTTACAAAGTTTTGTTATTTAGAAGATTTTAGAATAGAGATTACAAGCCTTTGAGCCGATATTTCAAGTGGAGTAGATAATATAATTGGTTTAATAATTCATTTCCGATGCAGTTTAGTAGTAATGTTAATGATACCAGTGCTCCTCCCAGGAACAAGGCAAATCTAGATTTCCTGGGCATCGAAACGGGCTATTTCTTTTCTAATCCAAAGCTGTAATTTATCAATATTAATAGATAAAAAGAAGTGCATCTGTTTTCCGCATTTGTAAACGGCATTGCAGGTAACATTGAAGAGTTAAAAATATTTTGCAATTTGCGAAGGTATGCTAACATTGCAAGGCATTCATTTTCCTGTTCGTTTCCGCTTCATTGTTCCCCGACATTAAATATTCTTCTATTTAACACTGCTATAGCACTTCAGTTTCTAATAAATGTTTTCAAACTTAATAAATTTTCATATGGATTAAAATATTTTTTGAAAAAAAATAATAAATAAAATAACATGAATAAGGGAAGAAATTTGCGTTCTGCAATAAATCGGATGTTTTGAATTTTAAAATAATAAACGTTAATTTCCGTCAAGTTTAAAGTCATCTCGGTTTTAGTAAAATATACGTTGATATTATTTTTACTTTTTATAGTATGACTACTATTTTGTTATCATTCTTTTAATCAGACTTTTTTTGATCATCGCTATTTGAATTTACTTTTCTTTTGTGCTTTAATGCTTATGATTTTTCTTTTTTCCTTATAGTGATTTTACTTGTAATACACGTTTATTTCCTTTGATCAAACTATGTGTATTAACTAAAAATAATGTATATTATTTTGCAAGCAACGAAGCAGTCTGCTGAAAACAGACATATCCGTCAGTGAATTGGACATAAGTTCCGGAGAAAAAGAACTGCAGACGGATTATGCGCAATGCCGATCTTCATTATATCTCCGTACTCCGTGGTGGAATGTCTTTTTACGCACCCATGCAGCAATACTGTGCAACATTATATAATATTGTGCAATATTATACAATTTTGTATAATATGATTATACATAAAATGATAGGGTAATGTATAATATTATTTCTTGTTTCAGATTACACACTGAAAACAAAGTTTTTTGGTTCATATTTTATAACTAAGGAACCTTGTATTCAGTGTGTGATGTCGCCTTTACTTTGTAATTTTTTTATTTTTTATTTTATTTTATCTTATTTATTTTTTGATTTTCAATAAATCTTTCTGCGTATACTCATTCAATTGACATGGAAACTTCATGGTTCCTAGTTCGGGGGGATATTGCGGCGAAAAGAAAATATATTGGAGATCTGATATTAAAGACCTGAATTCCCAACTAATTTTTAATACATGTTTTGAATTGATTATGCACTGATTTTCATGTTCATGATTCAAAAATGTTTGGTGAATAAAGGCTTGAAAGTATTTATAAACGTTCGCTCAGAAAGTTTGTTTACTACTTCTACAAAACGCAACAGAGCAGCTGAAAGTACAAAAATCATACTTTAACCCTTTAGGCCGTAGTAAGTATATTTACCACCAAATTCATTAATTTTTAAATGAATTTTTTAAGGTTGGCATAAGTTCTCGCCAATTTTTTCGATGGAACAAAAACCGATATGATCCAATTTCTATTTTCTCAAACCATAACGAAGTGTTCGGACTTGAGAATTAAATATTAATTAGCAGAATTAATTAACAAAAATTAATGTTCATCGAATAAGCTAAATGAATTTCTTTTCTTAAATGAATCCTAATCCCAAAGGCATTTTACAATAACACCACTAGAAAAAAAATGGCCCTTTAAAGGTTTAGTGTAGTTATATTAACGTCCCGTTTTAAAGCAACACGAGGGCTATTTTGGGACGGACCTCGTAATTTTGAACCGCGGTCAGATGACGAGGACGACACCTGAGCTGGCACCCCCCTCCACACTTCCACGCCACACTAGCGGGAGGACGTTTGGCCACTACGGCCCTTTAAAGGATTAAATAATAAATGATATTTTAAAGAATGGAAAACTGCAAATCATTTTTATCTCATCCTTATCCCTAAATATTAATGTCACTAATAGATTATAGAATCATGATTTCTGAGTCATGACAATCATTGTTGGAAAACTTTATTAATAAAAATTATTAATTAATAATCTCTATTTTCGGAGATCTAAAAGGATTTGTAATTTTCATTTCACGTTTTCGTTAAGATAAGAGAGAATTCAACGATGAAATTCTCAAGAAATTCAGGGAATAAACACGAAATATAGCGTAAGAATAGTGTTTTCTGTCCATCGAATTTTTACTTCCTCCATATTGTTGATGGAAGAATCCATCAATCTTTTCACTTTTACGGGGGTGGAGAGAGGGGAGAGGGGGGAGAGTAGAAAAGAAACATAATAACGAAATATACAAGATCCTATGCAGTGTGATGTTCTGGAACTCTTTCTAATGTTTTCGAGGGAGTAGACTCGAAATAAAATGACTCTCTTTATCTTAGAGCCCTCTCAAATATTTATCGTTTCATAAAAGTATTTTTTTTATATATTACAGCAAATTAAAATGTTCTTTTTCCCATTTTAAATATCTGAGTATTTGTAACCTGTTTGGACTTGTTTAATAATCAGGAAATAGTAGGTTCTGTCAGACAGTTAGATGAATCAGCCTTTTAGAAACCACGAATTTCTGGTCCTCAAGCGCTTTAATTTATCCCACGACTTCTAAAACATTTCCCACCCGTGACGCTAATTCGCTAGTTCAGTTCTAAAATGATAACATTTATAAAACGCCTCAATGATTATGGATTTCTTAATAAGTTTTTATTACTTGTATTTAAAAAATTGAATGAAAGGCCATGTTATCATAATTTTTATTGAAAGGGGAAGTATTGATTTACTTCATTAAAATATCTTAAATTAGCTATTAATTTGTTAGCAACAAGGATTAAACGCAATCATCAATCTCATCCATCTGATGTGTAAAGTTCATCAGTATTGTAGGTAATTTCTGAAAGTGGAATTTGAAAATAATTGACACTTTAAATGTAAGCTGTATAAAATTAGTCACTGCAATCAAAGTCTAAATTTTTTAATACCACTAGGTACGTGGGTGAGAAGCCGCCTGATAAATAAGTGGGGTCTCGCTTCCTGGTGGGTACAGCAATGGTTGGGGCTTGTCCTCTGCCGGTGATAATGCGTGCTTCCTACTGGAGGGGTCGGTCTGTGGCCGGTGATGGTCATTAGGATTCTGGCCTCAGCACTCGAGCTTATTGAAGCGACCGATCTCAGATGCACCGTTCGGCTTCGGGCCAGGGCGGGGTGATTTTGATATGAATTACCCACCTCGAATACGAAGATGAGAAGTAGCCGTATAAGGAAGCGATTTCCCAATACTCTGGGCGGTGGTGTTCGATTAGTTAAAAGTCCAGCTCCCATTTTAAATACCGGGAATTTTTAATGTTTCTTTTAACTATTTAGTAAAATAATTTTACTTGAGCAAGCTTATATTTGATTTATAGACCTTTCACCAAGAAAACAATAATTAAAGGTATTTCATACTAAGCGAAACAGCTATAAGGGAAAGTAGTTATCAATTATTGTTATGTGTTGAAGAAGCAGAATTTATAGCCAAATAAAAAAAGTGTAATACTAAATTTTATGTAGCTAAAGCATGACAATTGGATCGGATTGATAGATATTTTGAAAAATATTGTAGAACGTTCCATGGTTAAAAATTATCAAATCGTCGACATACCTGAAATCCTGAGGGTGTAAAAAAATTAATTTTATTTTTTCAAAATAGTGCAGAAAAAGGTTTGCTGTTATTGATGAAAATGAAGAGCCTTGTGGAATACCTTGTGTTTGGAGGAAAAAACTTCCCCCATTTTATATGAAGATATTGAACACGCAAAAATTACAAATATTATTACAAAACTCAAAAGAAACAATTAAAATTTTTTAATAATTGTAATAATAACAACTAAGAAACTTTCGAAGATTGTCTAAGGGAATACCGGTGAAAAGATCTTTGAAGTGGTAGGTTTCTGCAGAAGTTAATTTATTGTTATGAATGAAATCAATAACCGGTTTGTTATTACTAATAATCCATGTAAACCCTTCTAGATAGATGAAGTTAAGTAATTTTTGAAAAAAAAAATTAAAGAAAATGAATCCAGGTTGTTTCTTGTAAGAAGTTCCACAAGTGCTATAGTGGTAAGAAATAGGAATTTTATGAAATTTAGGATTTAGGGTGATGTAAGGAAAGCTTAAATTATATTTCTTTATTTTAAAGAATTTGTAGAAGGTAAGGATTTTCTTAGTTATTGTGTTCATACTAAAGTTTTCTGTAAGTTGTTGAGTTAAGTAATTCGCTATCCGGAAGATAAAAATAATTTTGTTTGCATATAAATGCGTAATTATTAGATGCTTTTTCGATAAGAGTAATGATGAAATTGTCTCTTAATACTTGAATAGCATTTTTCATATTAGAGAAATTATATGTATCTATTAATTTGGAATTATATGGCGTGTGGGAGATGGATTTTTTCAAAAGGTTGCAAAAATTGCATTTCCATTCAATGAAGAAATCTAGGTGGATGGAAAAAGTATGAGAGATTTTCAAACAAAAATCATCAATGTTTTTTAAAAAATTTGTGCAGTACAGAAGGAAGAGAAACGTGAAAAATCTGTCTGAATTTTGAACCTTTTGACACGATACCTTTCAATTCTGAATTTTCTATTATGTCAATATTACAGTAAGTATATGGCGAAAAGATTATCAACAAATTGAGAAAATTTGTCGTTCCTACAAAAACATTTTGCTGTTTGTCTAAGCTTTATAATGTCATATGAAGCTTCATTGTAATAAAAAAGTTTTTTCTATCAAAAGGAATGTTATATTTAAATTTTTTTCTCAAAATATTTGTTATATATACACACAGAGTGTCCGAGAAATATCTTTATTATTCAAAACATCAATAGTAAAAATACGAAAATGCGGAATGGAATGTATTTTTGCAAAAGAATGAAGAAATCTAAAAGTTTTTTTGCAGTTATATTCAGTGTAGATCTACGTGAACTTCTTTAGTAGCACGAAGAATGTCAAGTCTGCATTTGATTTTCCGCCAAGTGTTTTTTAACAATTCCTGTGTCTTTAAACTTCTACATCCATGCTGTATGAAGGCGTTTTTGGTATAACCTGATGTACCATAGAAGGCGTAATTCTATGGTACATCAGGTAAGACTTTCTTTGTACGGTTTTCAGTGTTTTTGTTTTCGCTAACTACAATTTCTCCTGAGCTGTCGCCATTTTCTTTTATTATTACAGCTGCTAAGTAATTAGCGTCATCTACTTCACACTATTAATACTAGAAAAAAACTGCTAGATTTCTTCATTCTTTTGTTGCAAACTGCATTTCATTTCACTTTTTCGTATTTTTGTTATTAATTTTAGGATAAAAAGATCTTTCTCGGACACCCTGTGTATATTACATATACAAGAACAAAAAAGAAAAAGTCTTTTCAATTTTTTTTCGCAATTCGTGTTTGCTTTAAAGTATTTCTCATTTCGTTTTTAGTGTTATTTATGTGTTTTATATACAGGGTACCCACTTAAGTTCCTTACATCTCCCCTCAACATCAGAATGACAGTAGCTATGGTCCTGAAAGAGGCGTCTAGGTATAGCAAAGTCGCTACGCGATAAGTCCACTTACAGCGCCATCTGACCACAAACTGCAGAATTGGCTTTCTTATCTCAAAACGGTAATATAAAAGGAAAAAAAAGTCAGTTACAAAACTGTAAAGCATCATCGATTTAGAACAAAAACTTGTGGACATTAATGTTAAGAACAGAACACTTAAAATGCGCATTTCTTTATTAGTGAATTCCGAAATTGAGACGTCACGAAACATGGACGAAAGGAGAGAATGTTAGCTTTTGGACAAACATGACCCCGTTATACCTTTTAACGTGGTGAAACCTCAAACAGCAGGTATATGCGACTTTTCCGCCAACACTGTTGAACCTTCGACGCCGTATTACTGATGTTTGTGGGAGCGTGTTAACTGATTTGCTAAAAAGTGTGCAACGTGAGATTGAAACAAAGATCCAAATAATAATTTTTCTGACGGAGAACAGTTAAAACAACGAAAGTAAAAGTATCTTGTGATAATTAATTGTATTTTTTCCCTTTGTAGCACGTAACAGTGTTGGAAGTTGCCAAAAAATAAATGTGCCTTTGAAGCCTTTTGTTCTTAGCTTTAATGTTCCCAAAGTATCTTTTTGTACTAAATCGATAATGCTCTACAACTTTGTAATTGACTTTCTTTCCCTATACTGTACGGTTTTCGAGATAGGAAAACTAATTCCACAGTTTGCCGTCAGGTGGCGCTGCAAGTGATCTTATCGCATAGCGCATAGCCACTTCACTGTACCTAGACACCACTTTCAAGACTATAGTTACCGTCATTCTGAAGTTAAGGTGGGATGTAAAGGACTTAAGTAAGCACCTTGTATATATTACTTAAAACTGGAATAATAGATTAAAAATAGATAAAATAGTAATTAAAGCACTTTGGAAACGTCACTAGCGGGAAAGTTCCAAAGAGAATCGTTCCTGAAACAATTGGAAGAAAGACAAAAGTTGAATGAAATTCGTAAGATAAAAAACAAAGTTGAATCAATTTTTAAAAAAGTGAAGTAACGTGAAAAAGGAAAATGAAAAAGATATCATCAATTGTTTGTTGCTTCTCTTCGAACATAAATGCAGTTTTAACCTACATGATAATTAAGATCTTACAATCAGCTGAAAAGGGAACTTCAGTAAAGATTTAGAAAATCCTATAGGAGTTCAAAAAAAAAATTACTCGAGAACGCGTGTTTAAAGTAAGTATTTCTATCTAAAAATTTGTAAAGAATTACCAAATTTTCAAACTTTTTCTTTCTTTTGTCTTTATCATGCATTTTCCAAATAACTTTCACGATACGTTAGCCGAGAAGCAATTAGGAGCTATTTATATTTTGACTTATTATTAGTGCTCTCCTGTAAGAAGTAAAGAATGCTTGAATCCAGTGATTAATTTCTTTTCATGGGTGGACACCACTCGATGTCGAAGAAAAGCAAGGTTGCAGACTGAAAATTTCTATATTCCTCGGAAATCTAAACAGAGAGGAAAGATATTACCTATAATTTTTATTATCTCGAAAAAAATCAATAAGTTGATCTCAATCATGTAATTAGAAACTAACTCCAATGCACACATTTTGAGATAGAACTGTTTTAGAAAAACATTAAGAAAAAATTAAGATGCTGCATTGTTTCAAAATGAATTAGGGTAAAGTGGGTACCGATTTTACAACATCACAAATTTTAACGTTTCTGCCAGCTATAATTTTCCTCTTTTATACTATTGTAATATATCAAAATGTTCAGTAGACTTTACCCTTTAAATTAGTGTAAGAAGCGTTTTACAAATAATAACATATTTAGGTGTAAAGATCAATTTTTAATGCGTAATCACAGGTGGCCAGTTCCCTACCTAGTCGGGCAACTGGGCCCTCTCCCTCTAAAACTTATAACTATTAAAGAGTAAAAATTATTTTAGTTGAACATATTTAAGTATTGTTTACAAGGTTAAAAACTAAAAGTTATAATATTTTTTATTGCAGTTGCATGTGATAAGGACACTGACATTAGCAGTAGTCTGAAGGGTATATCAGACGGGCTGTGTAGCGTCAGCGATTTCCGTGCACACTAGGGTAATGCCACTCGCCCAAAGTTTCTTGTCATGTGACCGGTCAGACAAGATGTCGAAAATCGTGGGATTCATTCAATCGGCTTCAAAATGTACACAACAGTGACGGAAAACTATCAGCAGCGAAAATTCAAACCAATCAGGTGTGACTTTGACTATGACGTAGTTCGCCTTCCAAGATACCACAATCCTGTCGGACCGGCTGTCTCAATGCGTCACGTGACAAGAAACTTTTGGCTCGTAGGTCACGGTGGCATTGCTTTAGTGTACACGGAAATCGCTGACGGAACGCTGCTCGTCTGATATACCCTTGACAGCATCTTAAATACGCTAAAATGACTTATGTGACAGTTATTTAATCTCATTTAATCTTTTTTCCAATTGTGCATATGAGCACACAGGTGCGCATGTTTTTGTATATTTGTGTGAAACAGCAGGAAATATAATAACTCTAAAATTAACATATAAAGTTATTTCCAGAAACCTATGACAGGCTTAAGTTATTTCAAATGTTGACTAAACATTCCTAAATAAATATTAAACTTATTAACAAATCTTTAAAATAATTTTTTAAGATGAATCAAGTAGCAAACATTTAAAATAATTTATAGCAAAACATGAAAAAATAAAATTCAGTTCTTAAAAACGATGTTAACAACAACTAGAGCATAATACTTAAGGTTCGCGATTAAAATAAGTAGCTCACCTAACTGAATCAAAGGAGAATGCAAAATAAATTAACTTAATAATAGGGGGATTCTGGGTACTGTATGTACCTAGTTCCCCAAGCACTGAATACCCAGTTAACCCGAATAAGATTTTGAGACGAGGCAACTGGGCACCTCTTTATAACTTTTTATACAAGGCAAAAAATTAATTAAATAGAAATTAAATCTACAAAATGTCATCTTTAAAGTAATTTAGTTATTTTAGGCTTAGGTTTAGTAGAAAGGTATGTTGGAGACGTATGCTTGCTATAAAGCCTCTTTGTCTCCAATTGAGGATAAAAAAATGAGAATTAATTCTCGAATTGAGGACTAAACAACCCTATTTTTAGTTACTTTTATTGTAATTATAAAATTGCGTTCACCACAATAACTTCAATCGGGTAGTGCTTCCAGATGTAAGTAGCAAATTTTCTTCCTTGATGAACTCGACTTTCGTCTAAACTGTTCTAGAGCAAATGACTATCTGATCGTTGTTTTTGAGGGAAGACATATCGAGTTTTGCCAATAAGTGGTTTGGAAATTTATTTATTTCTTTAATCCATATTTAAAAAAAATATTAAAGGGCAGCACAGTTGCCTCGTGTACCCAATTTTCCCATTTTACCATATTAGATTACTAGTATAATATTAAGCAAAAGAGAGAAGCTCATTCAGTTTTGGATTGCAACCTGCACACACTTAGAAACAGTTCAAATTAGTGAATACGAAATCCTCAAAAGAGTAATTGGGTTCAATTGTATCACTGCTTCCAAATAAAGATAAAATTTCTTACAACAACATAAAAAATCTACATAATCCTAATTTTAAATAAAATAATATTGTATTACTAAATCAAAAATTTTTAATAAAGAAGATGAAGTTACATTTCACTTACAGTGTTTGGAGTATGGGACCTAATAATTAAAATTAGCATCTAGAATTTCTAAGTCTATATTTAACAAAAGATTTCTATGCCTAATTTTGAGATAAAATAAACCACAAAAATTCCTCCACAGCTATAAGTAGAGTAGAAGAATTTCCGGCCTGCAGTAGATAATTGAAGGAAATTTTTCTGCTGGAGAGCTGGATGTGAAGGATTGTATAGCACTTGCGTACAATAGCATATGCGTACAAGTCATTAACTACCGATCAATGATCTTCTGACAGCAGTCGTGTGACTGATGAAAACCAAGTTTTGAAAGATGTTACAGGAATGAAAATCGTGAGATTTGATGAGATTTGACTTGTTCTTGAATAAAATTGGGATCGATTTGGATAATTTCCACATTATGTGCCTTATTAGAGATATTAATTGTTATTCAATGAACTTACATAAAAATATATGAGGAAAATCATGGAAATGATATTTCTTCTCATGTATACAGGGTGTCCACGCTTATAGTGATCAATAGCTAATTTCTAAGCCGTTAGAGATAGACATATAGTTCCAATTGGAAAAATGCTTTAAATGTAGAGAAAAATTATAATATATGTTTTTTGAGTCATTAAATATATTTCTGAAAAAAATACGAATTCTAACTTTTTATACGGTTTCTCGGTCCTATCAGTCATATTTAGTAAAATATTCTTGACATTCTAACATTTTAAACAAAAAAAGTCCCACTCTTTTGCGACTAAAACTGACCGAGTTCTGGAGTTCCTAATTTCATGATTTTTAACCAATCAGCGGCCTCGTCGAGCAAGTACTGTGCATTGATTGGTAGATCGTCTTCAAGACGGCTATTGAAATGATGTAAAGTGGTCTAAGTCAGAAATATTCAAAGCTCCATAACTCGGTAAGTTTTAGTCGCAGAAGAGTGTGGCTTATTTTGTTTAAAATATTAGAGTGTCAAAAAAATTTAACTAAATATGACTGATGTGACCGGGGGACCGTATAAAAAGTTAGAATTCGTAACTTTTTCAGGAATATATTTATTCACTGAAAACACATATATTATATTCTTCCCTTCATTTAAAGCATTTTTTTTTTCAATTGGAACTATATGTCTATCCCTAACGGTTTAGAAATTAGCTATAGTTCACGATAAATGTGGACACCTATTATAATCTCATAAATTCTACCATATATTCATCTTATAAATTCTAGCAAACCTAGACTAATCATTACCTAACCCGTCTTGCCGAGGAGCGACGGATGGCTGATTAGTCGCTAATGACTTGTACGCAAATGCCACTGTACGCAAGTATCACAACACCATGTGAAGTGACATTCTGAAACTATTCTAAAGTACCGTTTGCGGGGACCAGCTTTTTTCCTGTTAGTAAGATGAGATCTCTTTACAAGATTTCTTTCGGAGTCAGTAAATAGAAAATTTCCTATTTCTTCGCAGACCCCTGGGGATCCGAGAACTGCAGTTTAAGAAAGCTTGCTTTTCTACGAAACATCTTTTCCTTATGAAAATTTTCCTGTTTTCCTATTTCATCGTTTTCCTCCGAGTTACACATCTTTTAAAATACATTGCAGTTTGTTTCATTAGAATTTCGGCAAGTATAAATTTTTAAATAAGACAAATTGGAAAAAGAAAATTTTGTATGTGTTTATTGTCGCCGAAAGTTTTTATTAATTAAAACATAACGTCTCATGTTACTTAAGGTTTTTAGGAACAAATGAGGATTTATTTGACATTTAGTAATTGTCAATTTGAGATTAAAAAAAATATTCGTAATATTTATTTCGTAAAGAAGCTGCAGAATCGTTCTTTGGATTCGTCACCCTAATAATTTTCTGAATGAATTGTCGCTTACGAGACATAAAAAAAGAATAGATGAACTGAAAGAAATAAAAAGCGATAAAAAAATACGAAACAAAAAATAAGCATCATAACCTTATCAAACTCCCTGTTGCTTTCATACGGAGAGCAGCATAAAGTACAATTCGTTAAACAAACCATGCAAAAAAGGGGTGAAAAAAACCTCAAAAAATATTTTAATGGAGGTATAAATACAGGCATTCGTATTTAATAATATCAGTTAGAAATGAGAGTGTCTGATTTTTTCTATCCCTTTTTCATTTTCGAAGTCTCCAACAATCATTTGTTTATTACCACTTCCCGTTTTTATAAGCCATTTTCCTAAAACACCTTATTTTTATGGCTCTCAATCTTTTCCTCGCTCAATTTGTAGTGGGGAATTTAACATTTATTCTCTCATTTAACATTCGCCTGGCTTTAAGTAAGAGAGATGAAAACCTTAATCACTCTCACTTATGAAATCGTAAAGAAACTTGATTTAAAAATTCGTTAATATGTTGATTTTTCTCTCTCAATCGTTTTTTCAATTAAAGAGCTCTTTTTTGCGGAGGAAATTTTTTTACAAAAAGCTGTTATATAAATAGGCCGTCATGGAATCTGCTTCCTTGAAGCATATCATTTGCTATTTCCCCATCCAGTTCATTTAAATTTTTAGCTTTTTTTTCATATCGCAAGTAATCAATTTAGCTGCTCAGCCCAGTGGATGAAACATCATTCTTACGCTTCAAATGGATTTTTCCTGTATTTTCATATCGATACTGTTGGAGAGGTGATATGGGAGTGAAATTCATTTTACATGGCTGATAACAATGACTCTTTGTGCTGTCCGTTATTTGTAATTCCGAATAGTTCTGACATCAACGATTTTGAGGATGCTTGCAACGATTGTTTGAGGGTGTTTTTTTAAATTTATATAATTTTTTTATGGGAGGGAGTTTTCACGTCTTTTCTCTTTTCCTTTACTCCCTATTTCTTAAATTACTCGTTCCAACTTCAAATAAAGTCGAGTACATTCCTCTAAATAGGTTTATAGACAAATTCATGAATTATAACTTATGTACAATTCATTGATAAGTATTTAAAATGATGACAAAAACAGACGAACCTCTGCTGAGGAAATGAGTGATAACTGATACACTATTTCCAAATATTTTCCATTTCTTCCTGCGTTTATCTTAATCTAAAAATCAATAAATTTTCTCAACATAAATATTTGTTTCCGCATTTACACAAGTAAATGTATAGTAAATTATGTACCCTTTCTTAATAGACATCTCAGCTTTGGTTTTTTAAACTTTGGGTCAAAAACTCGGCTGGCATCTCCCATATAAATTTTGTAATCGCAGAAACATTGTCAGTGAGCACATAGAAGATTCGCAAATTTTATGATTACATGATCCGAAGCTGGTTTCTCATTCTGCATCATGAATTAAATTCTATTTGTCACTCCTTGGACATACGCCCTTTAAACATCCGAAGAAAGGAGGAAAAACTGTCACATTCGATACATTATATCTCTAAAACAAAACATTTCAGAAACACTCACTTTTTTCCTAGAAAAATATCTGTTCTTTCTGTTATTGTACACACATTTTTAAATCTTAATATTCATATGCATTTATTTGAGAGAGTAATAAATATGGGTATTTTTGGAGAAAAAATGAGATAATTACCTTGCGCGCATGATTACGGATAAACTATTGGTCTAAACACAATATTTTGGGTATCTAAGTAATCTAAACAGTCTGTTTAAGAAACTGAACCTCAATTTATTAACACTTAAATTCAATTTCTATTTTATATACCAATTTAAAATAAAAATTGTTAAAATTTCAAAATTTCTACCTCCTCCCGAAAAAAAAACTTCTTTTGAGAAAATCTTTACAAAACTGTGGTTCAATTTGTAGAACATAACAGAACACATATTCAGTAAAAATTTTATGTGAAAATATTCAATAGTCCTTGAGATATTGTGCGCGTAATATAAAAAAACACATTTTGAGATCTAGTGCTTTAAAGATATGGCCATATTCAATGTTTACGTTGAATAGCTGATACATTTTCCTCCATAACTTTTACAATTACGGGAATTTTTTAACGCGGGTTGTTTCAAATTATTCAGAAAAGACTGGGAAATAATTTATATTTTTTTTTTCAAAAAAAAAAATCGAAAATTTTCGAGATTTAAAGGTCGTATGTCCCCTCAACACTTACTTTCTTTTTCTTTTCGCCGCAGTGTGCCCACGAACTCGGAGCCGTGAAGGTTCCCTGTCATTTGAATGGGCATACGTAGAAAGATTTATTGAAAAAAAGAAAAGAAAGAAGAAAAAATTTCAAATTAAAGGGGCGACATCGCAATACACACACTGAATATAAAGTTTCTTGATCCCTAACACTTTCTGGTCAATATAACATAATATGCATTTGAGGTCTGTGTAATCAAGACAGTTCTTCTGGATCTGTAAAAGAGAGGAACTGAGAGTAAACACATATGATATTGGACTGATTAATTTATTCCTTGCTTCTTTAAAATTGTTACTTCAGATATTATTGTTCGCAGAAGACATTCAGGTAATATTGTTCGCAGAAGACATGCGCTTTCAAATAAAGGTATGTGTCATATAGATTCCAGAAGAGACCACATTTTTTCTCTATACCTGCTATCGTGATTCAAATATAGATCAAATGATATATTTTTCACACCAATCTTATTTCTTCTTCCCGAAAAACAAATTAAAAATTAAGTTTGCATATCAATATATTTAAAAATATTTATGAACATATTGAAGTACTTCTATTTAGAGAATCATGCAAATAAATTAAAATTGCAAGTGAATTGACTCAAACATATTTTAATAAGAATAAATTTGGACAAAACATGCTATTTTTTCATAAAAGTGCGCACTAGCGCACACATTTTGATTCGTCTCATTTGAAATCAGCCATGCGCAGATCTTAAGTAGCTTTCTTGTAGTACAGAAGGAAGTATCCCCAATAGAATCCTATAGTAGCCTCCCCGCCTCTTTCACAAAAGATTTCATATTTTCATGTCCATACTCTGAACGCTCTTCATATTTAGAACAAAATCAATTTATAAATTCCTTTCATATTATTGCCAATAAAACAAAATTGAAATTATTGAGCGAATACAAAACAACTTCTTGAGATATTAACTTTACAAGAAAAATGGATTTTACTTGCAGGATGTATCTTCTTCACTTCTACGTAATATCTTTAATATGCTTAATTTGTGTTCCAGACGAGATGTTTCTTGCGTTCTTTTCTTTTAGAAAGTTATTAATGGTTCGATCGATTGTGATGATATACTGAGCTCTATAGATTTCACTGTACCCGCCATATTTTTAAGGAACCAAAGTTCCTTTTCAAATGTATATTCAAAATTTAATTCTTTTGACAGGTTCTCGTTATATAAATTTTATAAAATTTTTAACAAGTTCTCTGATGAACTTGACATTTTTAATATGTCTCTTGGGGCTTTTAAATCGAAATGTTTACAGCTTTTAAATATATGATGTGTTTTATTTTGCCTTTTTAAAACTTTTTAGATTTTAACGCGTTTTTATTTTTCGTGTTCTTATGTATTCGACCATTTTTTTAAATGTTTTTTATAGGTTTTAATTTTTGTACTCTGTTTTTAGCGCTGTGTTGCAATTTATTTTTATATTAAGAGTTGAAATTTATTTTTATCTCAAGTGTGTATTTTCGTCTTGAAACGTTTAAACTCCTGGTGTGTTTTTAGAGGATTCGGTGCTTGTGTGTTTTGAATCTTTAACCCTTGCCTTTTGGAAATAGTCTTTTAATTTTAAAAAAATACGACTTTTAGAATCATAGAGTGTTTTAAGGTTTTTGTGATTATGTGTTTTCGCTTTTATCATATATGCGTTTGCAAAATTTTTATGATTTTGTGTATTATCTGTGTTCCTCTTTTTATTTTCTAGCGCATTTTTTTATTTACTCGTTGTGGCTTTTGTTCTTTGCGTGTTTTTTGTTTATAGCACTCTGTAATGGAGTTTTCTCTGTAGTGCCCTTTTCTTTAAATAAATAAATAAAAGCAATGACTGATTTATACGTTTTAAAAATTAGCTTTAAATCCGAACTACGGAAAGGGAACAGTGAATGAACTGATAATGAATACTGAATATTCTTGCATGATCGTATTTATATTACACTTCATTAATGATCTCTTTCATCTTGTCAAACTCGTGTCTTTCCAGGAAATTTCTCTTATCTAAATATTAAAACTGATGGAATACCCCGTTAGTCTGAAGTAAAATGCATTCCTTGTCCTTGAGAAACGAACTCCAATCATTATCAGAAATTATTTGTAAAATTAAACACATTAAAATAAAGAGTTATTAATTATCTTATGATGACATTCTTAACATTGCGTTGAACAGTGACTCTACTGTCAAATTTTTAAGATTTCGAGACAATTTCTGAGCCTATACATAATCAACTTTCACTCTTGCCAGTTATTTCCCACTTGACCATCTCTATCAAATAAACGCGAATGAGCCCCCCATTGGTTTGAAAACATTCATTGACCAAATATAATCCTGTCTGTGTAATTGACATGTATAATTTCTGTCCCATCTTTGGTGAAGTAGGCAATATATTTAGTTTTGAAACTACAGGACGGGTCACTTCATTTTGAAGAGTGTCCACTTCCTCGCTCCACGAGCGAGTTTCATCTAGAACCTCTTCTGATTGAATGTGCCGGTGTATGCAGCGACTTTTTAATAGAACTCACGATCCTATAGTCCAGAGGTTCGCAACCTTTGGTACGCGTACCCATGGGGGTACGCGAATGACCAGTTGGGGGTAGGCGAAATCAAAGTTGTTAATGGCGGAAATAAAAAAACACAAGCATTAAAAAAGTTAGAGAATTTTGTTTCTCCGAGTGAATACTTGCTACTTAATAACTATACCACTTCAATAGTTGACTATTACGGAGTGTAATTTCTAGCTATCCTTATGAGGTAAGACGGAATAATTACAATACTTGTTTAATTTTCTTTGGCGTTGAAATAATGCTATTGTAAAAATGGAATAAAATGTGAAATCAAAAATAAGTTCTGAAAATGTTAATAATTCGAGTCGTTTCACTTTTAAGCTAACTTGAGCTAACTTTAACGTTATTGATAAAAACTTCTTTGCATATACGGATGGTTATGGGGGCGGGGGAGTTGGATATGATAGTAGGGGATACGCGAAAACAAAAAGAATAATGAAGGGGTACGCGAGGGAAAAAAGTTTGGGAACCCCTGCTCTAGTCCAGAGGTTCCCAACCTGTGGTACGCTTACCTCTGGGGTTGGCGATACGCGAACTCAAAGTCGGTAATGGCGGACGCAAAAAAGCATAAGGGATTAAAAACGTTATAGAATTTTGTGTAAAAATTATTATATAATTTTATAGAATTAATATATTATTATATAATTTTATAGAATTAATATATTATTATATAATTTTATAGAATTAACATATTATTATATAATTTTATAGAATTAATTTATTATATAATAGATAGAATTTTGTGAAAGTTGTGCAAGTCCTAAAGCCTACCCTCAAAATAAGAAAAAAAGAAAGCTACAGGAGGAGTGATATTTAGCTATCCTTATAAGTTAATGGGAAATTATTACAACACTGGTTTCATTTGTTTTGGCATTGAAATAAATACTATTGTAAAAATGGAGTAAAAGGCAAAATAAAAGGCATGCAAATGTTATTAATTCGAGCCATTTGACTTTTAAACTTACCTAGGACCTTAACATTAGTGATAAAAATTTCTTTGCATAGATAGGTAGTTGGAGGGGTATAACAGTAGGGGGTACGCATAAATTAAAGGACTAATCAAGGGGCACGCAAGGGGAAAAGGTTGGGAACCCCTGTTCTAGTCCTAAATGCGAGATTCTGCCATCGTATCATTGCGGTGAAGTTAACAACTCTCAAAGCTTCATTGATCTCTTAAAAGACATGTGAATGCAACCGCAGTCAACTTTTATACCTATACACACCCTCTTCAACTCTCTGCTGCATTAAACTGACCATAAACTAAGTCACAAGGTATTCATTGAAATCAAAATCTTGATTGCTCTCCTTATTTATCACTTATCCACCTATTTGAAAATTGTAATTTTCATCCAGCCCAGGGAGTAAATATTCTCTATCTCCTTTCACTCAAAATAGCATTTACGAGTGCATTGAACTAATAGATATCCTTGAAAAAATTATGCAGGTGGAAATTCTATCTAGAATTTATTCTTCGAAATCAAAATCCTGATGATTTTGATAATTTATTCCCCATTCAAGGCTTGATATATATGTCTGATCCTTCTCCACTTTTACTTGTTAAATAATAGTGAAATAATAGACCAGCTCCATCGAATGAGGCTGCCGATCGAGAAATCATTTTTCAGGTAGGTGGCTGAGAAAGTAGAGCAAATGAGGCGCAGGCCCCCTCGGAGAGTAACTCTTGCAGGATTTGCCCCTTCTGGGCATACAGGGAGATAAGGCTTTTAAAAAAGATTTCTTACTCTCTTTTTTTAAGTGGAGTAAGTGTATTATAGAGATAAGATGGCCCAGTACCTATCTGTCAAATGGAGAAGCCAGGGTGGGAAGCAGACTTCGAGCATAGGACGCTTTTCAAAGGCCGAAGTTGCTTCCAGGATGGCTTACGGTCACATTTTTAGGTGGCTTTATGTTGGTGCTATTCCTCACTTATTGGATAAAAACTCTTCTCGAGATAGTTATGGTAACAATGGTATGAAGAGCCTCAATCTGCGTCGAATAGCTTATGGCTACCTACTTTGGAAAGTACTCCACGCTTTTAAAGCTAAGCATGCAACAATGGAGTCATTTCGATTATTAGATATTTTATAGAATTGATGCCCTACCTTTGGTATATTAAGGGAAATCTGAGCGTCAACAGCAACTATTTTGCATCAACGTATAAAATACAAGAATATAGTTAATAAAGTTAAGTTTTTATAAGAAGAGGGCCATAAAATAATATGAGGTGTTTGGAGTTCGATTGGAAAAATATGTCCAGCCAAATGTAATCAAATTTGGTCTATATACTATTCTGGGATGTAATGGGATTTCGATTTATGGAAAACAAAAAAGCTCCAATTTTCGCCAGCAACTTTAATATGGTTCGGTACATGCATTTGCACGAAAGAATTGAAGAAATTTCCACTAAAAATTTTATTTTGACATCGCTCATGCATTTAGTTCAATGAGTCGACCTCTCAAGTATTCGAAAGAATCCATTCTTTCATTGCATGTTCTACCGCTGAACGCAGCTGTTCAACGTTGATTTGTCGTATTTGCAGAGTTAGGTGAAAAGATTATCAACTTTCCCTTTTCAGACGACTCCGCAACCAAAAATCACAGGGAGTGAGATCCCCAGAAAGCAGTGACCATCTGCAAGGAAACACACTGCTAATTATTTATTCGTCTGTAAAATGTTGCCGTAGAAGTTCCTGCACACATAATCCATTATGAGGAGGTGCTCTGTCTTGGATGAATTTGATAGATTGGAGGCACTTATGCTTAGTTTTTCTGAGTCTAAGTAGTGTAAATTCCTTGAACCACAAGTATCAACAACACCAAAATAAAATTTTTAGCAGAAATTTCGATTTTTGTAATTTTTTTGGTGAATTGACTTAATTAGTTGCGTGTCATCACATTGTATCTGGTTCCTAAACTTGCTTTGATAATTTTTTTTCTTTTTGCATAGGTCGAAATTCTATGGTCGAAATAGTAAGTAGACCAAATTTCGTTAAATTTAGCTGAACAGATTTCTTACAATCGAGCTCCTAATACTTTACATTATTTAATGGCCCTCCTTTATATGAATTAAAAACAACTCAGGAAAAAGGCAAATGTTCTGTCTACTAACATGATAAATCCATTTTGTTCTTCTGACAGAATAAATAAATCAACGATGGTTCAATAGAATTTGGTTTGTCTATACGTTTAATCTCTTCTTCAAGCAGCGCAGTTAGCTGTAGTTGATCATTCATTTCTGAATTGAAAGTGCTATCATGATACGAACTGAATTTATTTAAGAACTCATGAAAACAAATCACTGAAGGTTCTTTTTTACAAAACGCAAGTTTCACAATTCATACAGTGATATTATTGAGATCAATTTCAGACCGCTATCTTTTTCAATTAGTTTCATCCATAATACAGAAATTTTAATGGACACATAGCATTCAACTTGAAAAAAAGCAGAGTGGTTCAACGTGTTCTGTGAATGCATTTAAGTTTGCTTTCAAAGTTGTAAGGCCAGAGAAATACAGAAATGCTGAAAAATAAACGACAAACTATTTTGTCAAGAAAAAGAATGAGGTTGAGTTCACGATACAGAATTTTATAGATGAATAAGCTGTAACTAAACTGTTAATGCTTCTGCTTTGCACATACTGTGATATTTATGCAATATAACTTATCAATAACCTCGTATCAATCACTCTGTGATGATATTATAAGTTGTAGGGAATATATCAGAAATTCAACACATATTTTTAATAAAGTGAATCAAAAAGCAGTAAGAAAAACACCCTTTTTAACTAGAATGATTATAGCTACGAACAAGAACAATACGATCGAAAACGGTCATTACTTTTTTAGCTGTAAAAATTAGTTTTGTCCAGAGTTTCTTTCGATTTTATCTTATATTCATAAACTGATGATTAACTTTTCCTCAAATGTTCATTGGAGAGTTTCGATTTTTAGAGAAGAAATAAAATTTCCATTTTCTCGGCGTATCGACTCATCCAAATAATTAAATTTTTCAATAGATACCAGCTGAAATATAAATAACATCTGAAATTTTGTGAGCAAATCAATCACAACGCGCCATTTAATATAATTTTTAGGCAATTCATTAATTCTCAAGATACTTAACGTCCCATTTGTTCGGCCCACTCTGTTGCATTTTCGTATTCATGAAACATCTGTGATTGAAATGCATGAAGGCTGTCTAAATACATCACTCTCTAAATACGCTTCCGTTCTCTGAAACCCACACTATCGCTGATCGCAGTTAAGTGATTATTTACTGCCTGCTCCCATGTTCCAGCCTGTTTTATCCAATACGATTGCGTGACTCCACTACCTAATTACCTGAATTCACTCACTGACTGCATTCGCCTACACTTGCTGGCTTCGTTACCGTCTGTTTTTGGTCCAAGCCATTTGGAAACACTTATGAAATC